>JAJOZX010000943.1:335000-420000 GCA_023014485.1 Bathynomus jamesi
TGAGAAACACTTCAAATACACATTTGAACACATTTGAACATGTGAACACATCTGAATTTGAATTTTCAATATAGAGATTTTCAAATACTAACCGGGCCTTCAGTGTTATTCCGATGTCCGCCATTGAAGGCCCAGTTAGGTCAACTGTATGGCCTTGACAAGTGGTTAGGTTAAGTCGTGTTATTTTCGTTAAAACTAAAGAAAATAACACAACTTAACCTAATCAATTGTCAAGGGCATACAGTTGACCTAACCAGGCAAATGGTCTTGTACGAAATGACCAAGGTGGAATTTCAGCCATTTCGCGTAATGGCTGAAGATTTTAGTCATTTCGCGAAATGACTAAACGTTTCAGCCATTACGCGAAATGGCTGGTTACACAGTTTGACTGTAACATATACATAATATATACACGTTGTTTTCATTTACAAGTATATATATATATATATATTAGGGATGGGACGAATATTTGCATTCGCATTCGCAATGCGAATAATTCGCTTATTTTTTAGTATTCGCATTAGTATTCGCATTAATTTTTTTATTCGCATTCGCGTTCGCTTCGCATTCGCAATCAAAATACGCGAATATGCGAATATTATTCATTTAATTGACCCCACTTAATACGTTTCTAAATACAAATCGGTGCAATCTCTCTCTCTCTCTCTCGCAAATGTAATCTAAAATGGAGCTATCTGGAAACGTGCTTCACTGTCGTCTGCTGCCTGAGGGATGCTTGAGGGTTGGTCGTGCTGTCCTAATTAGTCGAAAACTTTTCATCGAGTGCCAGTTCATACAGCGTTGTAATATTTCATAATAGTATCGTCTCATTACCTAGTTAGTGTCTTCTCTCGTGAATTAGTGTTTGTGTTTTGTTTCACTTATATACAGTAAGTGCGTTAGCGTTTAGACTCGCGTTTATAGGCTAATTAGTGCGTTGTTTTAGCCTAATAGGCTTGGTTGGCCTATTGCAGTTTTGCAGCTGTACAATAAAATCATGGCGTCTTCGTACTCGAGTACTGTGTGGAAATATTTTACTCAAAAAGATGAAAAAGCTCAGTGCAACGCATGCAAAAATATTTTGTCTCGAAAAGGAACAACAACTAGTGGTCTCATAAATCACCTTAAATCCAAGCATACAGATCTGTATAAAGATTTCGAAATCAGAAACGCCCCAAAAAAATCAAGTTCCAGTTTGGCTACAACCTCCAAAACTACATTGCAATCAATGAAAGAAGAAGCAAAACAGAGAACAACTGAAAGCTGTTTTATGAAGTTATGGGACATAAATAATCCAAAGTCAAAATCAATGGATTACCGAATTTCAGAAATGTTAATATTAGATGACCTGCCTTTCAGCCATGTTGAAGACCTCGGATTTAAACGCGTGATAGCTGAGTCCTCACCACAGTATGTAATGAAAACTCGAAAATATTATGAGAATCTGATATGTTCAGACATTTACAAATCAGTTTAGGAAAAGGTATCTGATATTCTCAATTCAATTAATGATTGCAATTTATCATTCACAACAGATGTCTGGTCTGAGACATCAGCTGGTATATCCTTGCTAAGCTTAACTTGCCATGGCAATAATCAAGATTTTGAGCGGATAAACCTTGTTTTGTGCGCGGAAACTTTGGAAGAACGTCATACAGCCGAGTATATTTCTGAAAAGTTTGATACAACGCTAACAAAATGGAAAATACCAACTACTTCAGTTCACTGTGTTATGCGTGATGCTGGAAGCAACATGGTAAAAGCTTTTAGACTCTCGGAATTAAATAGTGTAGATTGTACGGCACATAAAATGCAATTGGTGATAAAAAATGCTCTTTCGTCGCAAAAATGCGTTTGCGAGGTTATGTCCAAGTGTAGGAGAATAGCATCTCATCTCAATCCCTCAACAATAACAAAAGATGAATTAAAAAAAATTCAAAATAAATTAAATCAACCAGAATTAAACGTTATTCACGACATTCAAACTCGTTGGAATAGCACTTATTACATGTTAAAAAGAACGCAAGAACTGAAAGAACCTTTATCCTTATATGCAGCAAATGGTAAGATACCACAATTAACTCCCACTGACTTTGATATTATGAAAAAATGCACTGAACTCCTCGAACCATTTGAAGTAATAACGAAAACGTTGAGCAGAGCGAATTCGTCAATATCAAAGGTAATTCCTTTGATAGCTTCATTAACTGATACAATAAAGAAAAAGAATGCTGAAAGAATAAAGGAAATGAAGGAGACAATGCTTTCTCAAATTTCGGAACGATTTAGTTCCTTAGAAAACGAAAACACATACAAAATTGCAACATTTCTTGATCCAAGGTTCAAGTTGAAATTTTTTTCACAACAAAGCACTATTGATATTATAAAGACAGAAGTATATAATCTAGCAACAAATTTAAATGCCAAAACTTCAGACTCAGAACGCCCACCAGCAAAGCGTGCCCGACGTTGTGAACCTACACCTTCAACGAGTGATACCGCTGCTGCGGACTCTATTTCTGCCTTCTTTGCCTCAAGCAGTAGTGAAGAAGAATTGGATTCGAAACATGATGATTCTGAACTTGAAATTCGAAAAACTATGAAGCAAATTGAGGAATATAGCATAAAAAAAAGATATAGCCACGATGAAGATCATTTGGAATGGTGGAAACTGCACAAAGAGAAATACCCGGAACTGACCAAGTTGGCTAGAACCTATTTAGCATGCACGTCATGCGAAAGACATGCACACAGCGAAAGACTCTTTAGTGCTGGAGGACTTATTTACGACCCCTTAAGAAACCGACTGACATCTGAAAAAGTGGAAATTCTTTTGTTTTTAAAATCCAATTTGCCAATAATTAACTTCAAATACGGAGACCAGTAAGTGATTCTTGACCATCACCGGGCGGAGGTTGGGGAAGTGGTGGTGGGATGCTTAGCGAGTTGTGTCCCCGTCCCGCATCCTGGTAACGTGCAAAATTGTACGGCTAAAACTCGTACGGCATATAACTTGCTCCACGCATCTTTCCAATCGGTGAGTGCACACAGTAATTTTCCTGTAGTTAATTCATAATACAAAAAAGATTATCTATCTATTGTAATCTATCAAGCGATCTATCCATTATTTCCAAAAAACCTTGGCCCCCCCATTTTCAGCTTACATGTTTACTTATATCGAAATAGTTTTTAGCGATTATAAAAATATATAAAATTCTTTATTTATTGCAGGTATTAAAATTACTCTAGCTGATAAAATGATAATATAATGGATTCTCAATTAATTGGCGATTCGGAGAGGCAACGTGTGATAGATCGCATACGAGCAATAACATTTCGGGAAGCTCGTGATGCTGGAGCCACCTTTATAACACGTTCATGGGTTGCCAAAAAGTTGCGAAGAAGTGAGGACTTCGTCAAAAGAAATTGGAATAAAACTTTGGATGAATGTGAAATGGATACAACCAAATCTGGGCGCCCAAATTTGCCACTCTCTCAGGAAACAAAGGACATCATTGAAAGCGGTACGCGTAAGCGGAAAAACAGCTGTGCTAAACTTTCTAGAGAGATCGAAATGTTGAGAGGAAAGATCGTTAGTGGTGAGATCATTCGACTGTACCGTCATAGGCAAGGTTTAAAGCCTTGGCATGAACTTCCAAAGCCAAGAAAAACTCAACTTAACATCGATGACAGAATGTTGTTTCCCCATTATCTTGAAGATTGGGATGTGGATGATTTCATGCATTTAGCTGTCTCCGATGAATTTTTTGTTTACGTAACTCGTCGGCCTAACTACCAAAATGATCGAGTGTGGGCCACAACACCAGATGAAATCGATGACAATGAACATTATCGTGAATTATTAAAAAGTCCAGACTGTGTTGGTGTGTTTGTTTTATTCACTGCAAAGAAGCTCATGTGGGTGCTGAAGCCAAATGGTCAGAGTTGGGATGGACAGTATTTTCGTGATATTATTCTATCCCAGCATGTCATTCCTTTTCTAAGAAACCCAAACAATGTTATGGATGTCGATCAGGTCACACTTCTGCACGATAAGGCCCCCTGCTTTAAGGCATTAGCCACTCAACAGTTGTTGCGGAACCATGAGATCGATTTCTTTGGAAATAAAGAATGGCCAGGAAATTCTCCTGACCTGAACGTCTGTGAACACATTGGATCAGTTATAAAGGACAAGGTTGAATTTATCTTGTTTCAAGAACCTGCAGCAAATCGATTTTCGAAGGATACAATGACGCAACACATTGAAACTGTTTTAGCAAATTTGCGTAACGATCAAGATCTATTCACGTCACTTTTGGCAAGCTACCCAAAGCGAATTCAGGCTGTCTTGGAAGCCAATGGCGGAAACGCCAAGTTTTAATTGTTTCTCATTAAATGCAGGATTAAATTCTCTTTTGTAAGGTATGTTTAGTTTTACTGTACCTCTAATGGTTTAGGCCATGGGCGGGGGGGCTAAGGTTTATTGGAGCCCCGTATATACTGTTGCTCTGTTCATTTTATTTAATGTCAAGGTTCGTTGTTTTGTACGTGAAATTAAAATAAGTAACTTAGTTTATGCTGATGATAAGTTGTTAATCAGCCAGATGCTCCAGAAATGCATCTTCTGCACGAACGCTTCCAGAAAGATAAAACTAGCGGGGACCGCGTACACGACGACGGAACGCCGGAACGCTGCGTAAAAAGTGCCATGAAATTTTTTTCTACTCAACATCTCGTCAGGGATGTTTGTTTGTTTGTTTAAACCTCTCTTATGAAAGACCATAAAGTCTTCTAAAGGAACGCGTGGAGGAAATTCTGAAATTGATCCATTCTGCTTGTCTTTGTTTTTTTACCAAGGAGGAGGGGGGCCTCTCAAGGGGCAAACCCACAAATGCCCCTCTTTGAAAACGGTGAGGCCCCATAAACGGGTGATGAACTTGAGGAAGGTGGCCCCCTCATAACGGAGGCGAAGATCTCGAGGGGTAAGTTTCAAAGCGCCCCAAATTCCTCTACCCAATTGCGAGCATACTACTAATGCTTATCGTTCTGGTCAATAAATTTGGCTTATTCTCGGTTATTTAGGCGAAAAATTTAACATTTTATTTATATATATGAGAATATGAAAAAATGGCGCGATGATTAAATTTTTTTGAATAATGAATTTAGTAACACTTGTCAAGATTTGTGAACTTCGTCACAAAGAGTTTGTGTAATTATTATTTGCTATTTTACTTTTAATATGTTATAATTTTTAAATTTTTTGCAGTTTCTTGGTAAATATATATTTTAAAGTACAAAGTGGTATGAAATTCAGCACATCAACGGCGCACTCCCTGGGTGTCGTCCATCAGTAAAAATAGATCCGTAAATATAATCTTTTGTAACGGAATTCTATTTGAAAGTTAATAATAGAAATATTAATAAACTTAAAATGCAAATAAAAGGTATTTATTCAGTAATAAAATAATAGCGTCTAATAATAATGATTGGGATAGAGAATTTCTTTGGGTATTAAGAATAAAGTTGAGAACTAAAAATAATCTCTCGACACTGACTTGAGCTCATGATGTAGCCAGAGCTACGAAAGCAGTTTGTTTTATCGATTCGTCTCCATTTTCTTCCCACCATTTCGTTGGATTCTCACGAATATAATTAGCAACTGGCAAATATAATCAGCAATTTAGCAGTTACGGGCTTAGGATTATGATGTGAAGACCCGACTGCATGGCAGGTCCATCATTTTCAGGTCCGGTTCCGGGTCTGGTGGTTGATTTCGAGTCCGAGTCCAGGTCCGATTCTCTCACTACTTTAGGGTTAGACCCACGTCTGGGTCTGGGTCAAACCTGGGTCCTCTGACATCTTTTATGTTACACACAGACCGTGCATGGAACAGGGAACTCTTCTGGGAAAATTAAATCCATTATAGTTCGAATAAGTAATGGTAAATGACAAATACTGTAACTATAGTTTTTCTTTTTCATGATGTTAGCCCGACGTGGGCAACGGGTAACTATAGTATTTGTCATTTACCATTATTTATTCGAACTATAGTAGATTTAATTTTCCCAGAAGAGTTCCTTGTTCCATGCACGGTCTGTGTGCAACATAAAAGATCTCAGCGGACATGTTAAGTGCTTTAAAAAGTGGACGCTCAATTCTGCCAGTTGAGGTTTAAGTTTTGGTTTTTGGCTGAAAATACAATAGTTACCCCTTTTTCTTTGATGTATTCCATCCGAAATGAATGCAACGACTTTCTTGCGTATGTTGAGGTTCTGAATATAGTAGGCTAGGTGTAGCTGTAAACCCTAAATCTTGTCCCAAAGCTGGATCCTATCTGTTTGGCAAATAGCTGGCGAGGGAAGCTATATTTTGAGGCCTCTGCGAGTTACCCGTTACCCACGTCGGGCTAACATCATGAAAAAGAAAAACTATAAAATTTGTCATTTACCATTACTTATTCGAACTATAATGGATTTAATTTTCCTAGAAGAGTTCCTTGTTCATTGCACGGGTTTGTGTGATTAATATATATATATATATATATATATATATATATATATATATATATTAACTGCAAACAACAAAGAGTATAATTAACTGTATATATATATATACATATATATATACACACACATTTTAACTGCAAACAACACAGAGTATAATTAATGTAAAGAACGACGCTTGTGTAGAAGAGCGTTCCGCACAAGATGAGGAGGGAGAAAAAGCAAATGAAAAATGAGGTACCTCCCAGGAATCGAACCCGGGATGATCCAATTGCCGGTCGGATATGTTAATCATTTCACCAAGGATCCCGATTAGTCAGTGCTCGTAATTCTCCTACATACGAGCGGAATCAAATGCCCTGAGGGGGTATCTTCACATGCCGTACATATATATATACACAGGGCAGTTGATTCCGCTCGTATATAGGAGAATTACGAGTACCGACTAATCGGGGTCATGGTGTAGTGGTTAACATATCCGACCGGCAATTGGATGATCCGGGGTTCGATTCCTGGGAGGTACCTCATTTTTCATTTGCTTGTTCTCCCTCCTCATCTTGTGCGGAACGCTCTTCTACACAAGCGTCGTTTTTTACATTAATATATATATATATATATATATATATATATATATATATATATATATATACAGGGAGTCCCAAAAAAATGTATACACACTTTAAATAATTATAAAGGCAGTGTTTATTAAAATACATTTCATTTTCAAAATGTAATAGAATCTACAGACATTATTTAATTGTTTTGTCAACGCCTATTTTCAAACTGACGTCCGTTCTGGTCCAGGCACTGCTGATAACGCGAAGCAATGGAATCGCAAACATCACGAAACATTTCGTTTGGTATTTGTGTGCATTCTCGTTCAATGGCTGCTCTCAATTCAGCGACTGTTGCAGGTTTTATAGCGTAGACTTTGTCTTTTAAGTATCCCCATAAAAAAAAGTCTAGTGGTGTGAGGTCTGGTGAACGCGGAGGGTATTCTACGAAACCCCTTCGTCCAATCCACATCCACATCGTGCCAAGTACCACTCGCAATACTCCACTCTTCGGTCCGGATCATCTTCATTAATAGCATGGACTAATCTTGGAATGTAACTTTTCCATTGACAGCGCTTCAAAATGCGTTGGACAGACGATTCTGAAATTCCTACCTCACGACTCGCTTGCCGCACAGATTTTCTTGGACTTTGGTGATACTTTTCCAGTACTCTTTCTTGCTTTGTGGGGCTTGTCGATGTCCGTGGTCTTCCGGAACGCTTCTTGTGGACATTCTGAACAGTTCCATCGGCTTCAAACTTATCTCTAATTCGAGTGATGGTAAGTCGCGTTGGTGGATCTGTTTGAAACTCCCTCCTAAACTGTCTTTGCACTTCAACTGCGTTTTCACACTTCCAGTAGCATTTTAGAATGAATTTCCTTTGTTCAAAGCTTAGTCTGACTGCCATTATTAATTCTAATGGGTTTAACTTGGAAAGAAAAAAACATCAATTGAGCTATCAGCTGTTAAAGTGTGTATACATTTTTTTGGGACGCCCTGTGTATATATATATATATACACACACACGAGGGCCACTGAATATATTTTGCCCCGCCTTTTTTTTTTTTCCAAGTTTCCTTGTAAGTTCCAGAAATTTTGTACACAAGTAGTTACATACCTTTTTTACAAGTTTTTATTTTTCCACATAGTCTCCATCCTTTTCTACGGCTTTTCTCCACCTCGAAACAAGGGCATTTATTCCTTGCTGGTAAAAAGTCCGCTGGGTTCCGCTGGAACCACCTCTTAACCTCCTCAACAACCTCATCGTCACTCTGAAACTTTCTTCCACGAATAACATACCTCATCGTCACTCTGAAACTTTCTTCCACGAATAGCATCCTTCATTGGCCCAAACAGATGGGAGTCTGAAGGTGCCAGATCCGGGCTGTATGGGGGGGTGGGGTAACACAGTCAAGCGCATTTTTGTGATGGCCTCTTTTGTTCGCAAACTGTTATGTGGTCTTGCGTTATCGTGCAAAAGAAGGACGTCTTCCAGTTTTCTCTCCGGTCGAACTCGCTTTATACGTCTCTGGAGTCTCTGTAGGGTAGCAATATATGCCTCTGAGTTGATTGTTTGTCCTTTCTTCATAATGTCCACCAAAATCATCCCTTTTATGTCCCAGAAGATGGTGACCATAACCTTTCCTGCAGTGGGAGCCATTTTGAACTTTGTCTTGCGTGGGGAGTCTGTGTGATGCCACTCCATGGATTGGCGTTTTGTTTCAGGTTCAAAGTGGTGTACCCAAGTCTCATCCCCAGTCACAATTCGTGAAAGGAAGTCATCCTCTTCTGTCTCGTATCGAACCAACGACTCAGAAGATATTTCTTTTCTTTGGGCTTTGTGATCTTCAGTCAATTCGCGAGGAACAAACCGTGAACACACTTCTGAGTATTTTAGTTGCTCAATTATCGTATTCACACTTCCTTCACTAATTCCTAGCTCCAGTGATAGCTCCTTGTATGTGACGCGTCGATTTGATCGAATGATGCTGTTAGCACGTTGCACAGTGTGAGATGTCACAGCCGATGCCGGGCGACTGGTGCGTGGCTCATCATCGAGGCTGGCTCTCCCTCTCCCGATGATCTCACACTTTTAGACCAACATCCAACTGTGCTTCGATGAACAACAGCATCTCCGTAAACGTTTTGTAGACGTTTGTGAATATTTCCAACTGTTTCATTCTCTGCGGTTAAGAACTCGATAACAGCTATCTGTTTACGATGCCCATCATTGTCAGACGCCATTTTCGAAATTGCGTTAACCTTCGGTTTTAAACAAGGGCTTTTAAAAACGGTTTTATACAAGGGAGGTTCAAACTGGAAAAATCCGGTTATGTGAAGCGCAGAAAGTTCAAACTTACGACCCAAAAGACATTTCAGCCCCCATGGTCTATTATTTAGCTAAGAAAAAAGGGGGGGGGGCAAAATATATTGACTGCCTCTAGTATATATATATATAGATGTGTGTGTGTGTGTGTGTGTTCCTCTCGAGTTGGCCTGGTGACGTAGTGAGTTGGTTTCTTGTGCTCTCCACCTCACATAGCCAGGTACGCCCGGCTCATCAGAGATTGTTCGAGCCAGGCGTCTAATCTTCTTTTGAAGATGTCCACTGCACCTCCCTTCGTGTTTCTTAGGTCTTTGGGCAGCTGATTAAACAGTTTTGTTCCTCTCACCACAAAACTATTTTCTTTCAGGGTTAAGGATGTTCCCTGTCTCGCCTTTAATTTGGAAATAAGACAGTCTACCGTTTCTACTTTCCACCGTTGTTTGGGGAGTTATAGGGTTCAAAGTAAGTTTAGGGACTAGTTTCTTCATTATTTTCCAAGTGTAAATAATGGTGTATCTCTCTCTTCTCTTTTCCAGTGAATATAGATCTAGTTCGCATAACCTTTCCCAGTAATTTAGTTCTTTGCACCCATTGATCTTGGCTGTGAAGCTTCGCTGGAACAAACTGGAGCAATAATTAATATATATATATATTAGTGGTGAACCAGATATCCGCATCCGCACTTCTGACTGCGGATGTTATGCGGATATTACCTCTAATAAATTATGCAATTTACAGTGATATGAATTAGCTTATAAAGTAGCTTATAAGGCCCAGTCATGCACATTTCATGTAAAGTATTAATTATTAATGAACAAACAAATATATAAACCT
Source organism: Bathynomus jamesi (assembly GCA_023014485.1). Lineage (NCBI taxonomy): Eukaryota > Metazoa > Arthropoda > Malacostraca > Isopoda > Cirolanidae > Bathynomus > Bathynomus jamesi. The sequence goes on from JAJOZX010000943.1 coordinate 345,220, forward strand.
CAAAATATAAATAGCTGGTAACGCAGAAAATTTAATGAAACTTGTTTCATTGAATTTTCTGTGGCTGAAACTCTTGAGAAAGTTATTATTTTTATCATAATGAAAATATTAATATTAATTTTAATTCTTATGCATTGCCTGCCATAATAGTAATATCACGAAATTTGAAAAATTATGTCATATATTCATAATTCTATATTATATTGATAGATTAAGTAAATATCCGCATCCGCATCCGCGGATATTTAAATTAAAGATCAGCATCCGCAGATGTTGAAAAACTGACATCCGGTCCACCACTAATATATATATATATATATACACTGCCAGTGCCAATGCCTGTGACGTTTGTCAGTTTCATGTTCCTTTTTCTAATCAAAATTTAAGTGTTTAAAGTCGGTTAACTGTTGTGTTTCTTCTCCAACAAAATTGTAAACGTGCCAAGATTACGCTGCTTAAATTTCTTAACTAATAATACTACATAAAAGATAGCTTCAAATTTTTCTAGCGACATTCGGCACTACCTTCATAGTCCTCAAGGCGACAGGTTATACCCGTGACCTTGAAATAACAAATATATGAACGAACGGACGGATGATCCGATAAACATACGCAAGAACGAGTGAATTTTAAGCACATATGCATATTTCTGGCCGATCTATAGCTGCGGTTGTAGATGGCCACTTTTCTTCTCCAAAAGCTGTCAGCAGTGGTGTTCCTCAGGGTTCTGTCCTGTTACCCAATCTTTTCCTTTTATTTATTAATCTCTTAATTCGTACTTCCTGTTCTAGTCACTCCTATGCCGATGATTCCACTCTTCACTTCTCTAGCCGCTTTTCAAAGCGTCCCCCTCAACAGTCACTCCATGATTCGCGTAGTACGGCTATGGGGTACCTGACTTCTGATCTTTCTGCTATCTCTGATTGGTGCAGAGAAAACCTTGTGGCTTTCAATGCCTCAGAAACTCAGTTCCTCCATCTGTCTACTCGTCACAATCGTCACACGACTATCCCCTTACTTTCAACAACAAACAACTCAATCCTTCCTCTTTACATTCTTGGCGTTTCCTTTTATCGTGATCTTTCCTGGAAAGGTCACATATACTCTCTTTCCAAAACAGCTTCCAAGAGGTTAGGTGTGCTGTACCGGCTTCGCAGTTTCTTCAGCCCCGCTCAGTTGCTGTCTCTGTACAGGGGTCTTGTCCGACCCTGTATGGAGTATGCTTCTCATGTATGGGGTGGCTCAGCCCATACAGCCGTACTTGACCGGGTGGAGTCAAAGCCTTTTCGTCTCATCAATTTTCCGCCTCTTACTCACTGTCTTCAATTCCTCTTTTTTGCCGCAATGTTGCCTCACTCTCTCTTTACTATCGCTATTATAACCGACGCAGCTCTTCTGAACTCCTTAACCTCTTGACAACTGAATTTTTTGTAGGGTTAAGTTATAAATGCGTGTATTGGAAACGGTACATATTCGACCCAGTCGTCCAAAAGAGGTTAACTGCACGCCTTCTCCTTTGAGGAGAGTACGCAGCCCCAGACTTTCTACACTTTCTCATTCCTTTTCTGTCCAACTCTCTAATGCCAGGGTTAATCGGTATTTCCAGTCTTTCATCTACTCAACGGGTGACTTCTGGAACAATGTTCCTCAATCTATGTTTCCTCCTGTCTATGACCTCCCATATTTCAAACTCAGAGTGTCAAAGCATCTCGAAAACCCTGGACCCTGATTTTGGCCCTCTTCTTCTTCTATGGCGGGGGGAGGGACGCTTTTGCGGGCGTTCGCCCTTAGCCCCAGGGCCGGATTTAGGAGTGGGCAAAGTGGGCAGCTGCCCACGGGCCTCCACATCTTGGGGGCCTCCACATATTGACAAGCCATTATCAAAATAGAAAAAACCCGAAACTAGAAAAACCCGATAGATGATCAACAAAAAAACACGCGCATCCAATACCACTGTAGTACATAAACTTTTACCAATTACAATTTGTTGTGTACTGATTATTATTTTGTTTTTATTACTCTTTTAGGCCTACTCTCACTATAATGGAATACCCGAGTAACCCGAGGCTTTCATTTTTTGCAGAAATGAGTGGAATGGACAGACACAAGAGTGCACGATGTTTTGAAAGTGTATGTATGTTAATTATATTATGAATCTTATGGATGACTTCAATTATGTCTTCCCCTAAGGTAGGGGGGCCTCCACACGTCTAAATCCGGCTCTGCTTAGCCCCTCCTTCCTGCATAAAAAAAATTAATATAAAGCAAGGACGTTATCTAAAAATGGAGTCAAATTCTCTCATTAAGACTTCCTAAAAATTATCAACACATATAAAAATTCAAGTGAATAAATTTGCAAAAATGTCAAATAAAAAACAACAACACTAACAACAACAAGCATTCCCCATTCCTTCATCTCCAGGAGTCTCTATGAGGGGACAGGAGAAAGGTATGCCGTCTCCCTCCACATCAAGCTCCGCTTCCCCCGTGTAATGTATACCTCTTTTCTTTTATTATTCGTTTGACTTTTTATTTATTTGCCTTTTTACCCTATTCTGACTCTTTACTCTCGTTTTCTCTCTTTACTTTTATACTTTCGTTTTCCGTCTTTATATGGACGCGGGCAGATGGGTAACCGGATAGCGTGGCCCTCCATCAAAATTTTGAACAGCGAAGGAACCGGGGATAAATTACACACCATTATCACTATTTACTGATTTTTTATTTACTCCGAAACAGTTTGAACAAACGGGGTAAAGCGAGTGCGGACCCATCGTTAACATTTTATCGCGGAGAGACACAATTAAATATTTTAAATTCACAATAACATACTAATACAAAAACCACCTAACTGGGACCCACCTGTCCGAGGACTGAAATGGGGTATCCTTCTTTCTCTCGGCCCATTTCAGGTGTTGCTAACTAGCTTTTTATATTCTTAATTTCAAACAAAACATTATTTTCTTATTTCCGTACAAACCATCATTAAATTTTTTATTAAACATTATTATCTTTTTATTAAACAAAACATTATTAAATTCTTCTAAACAAAACATTAAATTCTTATTAGACATTATTATCTTCTTTATTAAAAAATACCAATACACGACACTCGCATCACCCCCTTGAAAATAAGTTTTCACTAGGAAAACATTTATTCCATTTTTTTTCTTTCAACAAATTTATTTATTTCTTCGACAGATTTAGTTATTTTTCAGGTTTTTTTTCAACTTTAACAATTTCAAAGTTAGAAGAAGAAAAAGAAAAAATATTTCAATGACAAATTTCACACATTAGATATTTTGTATCCTTTTATAAAAATCAAAAGAAAAATTTATAATTTACACAACATTTGAATAAAATAACATTTCACGCTAATAATAAAATGTACAACCTGTAACAAAGCTGTTGCGTGTAAAATGTAGGATAATTTTCTAAAACTGGTTACAACAAATTTCTAGTTCATAATCTATTCCAGCGATTTCTCATCAAAGATCGCTTTACATTCGGAACAAATATTCATATAGTTACTAGACATAGTTACTATCAGGGCAACATAGAAAACACAAGAAAATGTTTATAAAACATACTGGCCACAGCGTACATACTATTACACAAAACAAAACAACACACGAAAACAAATTTGGGCAATAATCGCATCCTTTCACTTATAATTTCATTAAATAATAATTTGTGTACATTAATTTCTGGACCTTGTTTAGATAACATTCTGCTGTCTTTGTGTATGTCGAAAGTTGACAACGGACTTCTTAAATTTTCAATTGCAGCTCTCCTGCTCACTTCGTTAGAATGAAAGGGGTTGTATCACCATGCAACAGATCAGCACGATTGAGGTTCCGCTCTCTCTCCAAAAAAATAGCGAAAAAGGAGTCGTCCAATTCATAGAGGATCAGGGGACGGAGATATACTGAAGTGGAACCACGCACCCGAATTGGACCAAATTTGCAATTCTAGAAGTCGACGAAGAAACTCGCCTCTCTCATCTCAACTTTTTTCAGTGAACGCTGCGCCTCCTACGTCCAGCTGAAAGACTCCCTACAGGGCATTAATCAAACGATCACTTGTCCATAGGTGGTTTCACAACGAACCTACTGTGTGCCTGTATGGACAGTAAAGCCTTAAACACTCGTTCAAATGCTCGTGGTTTGTCTACCGAGTAGTAAGACGTATTTTAAGCCAAGCATCGCCGCAACAGTGGGACCAAGACTGCCCGAAAATACCAGTAGACCAAATTCGATCGAAACTGTCCTGCACTGAAGTCGCTGCGCATTCAGTTTCGTTCTCTCTCTCTCTCTCTCTCTCTCTCTCTCTCTCTCTCTTCTCTCGTCTCTTTTCGACGGTGTTCGATCACCTTATTCGGGTCAACTAAACGCAATGGGCGGAATTCGGATTCAACTTAGTTGCTTCCAAATCGAGCCTCTCGAAATTTTGAAAAAAATATCTAAAAGCTTGTACTGATACCGATTATCACTTCTCATATTTAATAATTTACGAAATTTCTCAACACTTCACTTCGAAACAATAACTATAATTTGCTCTGGCCCAATTTAATGAAAAATATGACAAATTTACAGAATTTCGCAAAACTTTAATCACAGCCTAACTACCATTAAAGTTACTTATGGCAGTTACATCGACGAAGAGAATAAAAACTAAATATCATCTGCCAAACAACCAAACAATACTGCATTATGTATAAATATGAATGCGCCCATACATAGTAACCGTCATTATAGTTTGTAAAAAATTATTATTTTTCAAACTATTCAGAAATCATATCGATACATTTAAATACAAAAGACAAAAATGAAAACCAGAAACTTCGTCATCAACTCACGACAACAATGAACCAACTTACACTTTGTGGGTGTAAGACAGACAAAGATACTACAAAAACGTTACTGGCAATTTAAAAATGCTCCATTTCTGGTCAGCAATCAATCAAGAGCTCTAACTGCACGAGTAAACCCAAATGAAGTTTAAAAAATAACAGTTTCCAAAATAGAATCATTAAATAACAAAAATTTACATATTACTACTGAAAATTAATTTAATCATTAATTCCAAACTGCAACGCTAAATTTCACAGGAAGAAAACACATACCGTAACTTACAAAACACATATGAGAGACAACTCTCTCCCTCAACACGAAACCCAGCATGGTTTGTAAATCACAGTAATTCTAGTAATTTATCGTTTCCAAGTAAGTGAAACTAAATACAAATTTTCATCGTTGTTATACATAAGAAAAGATATTATGAACCCAAAAATACAGCGCACCTATACAACGTAATAAAAAATTAACATAATTCATGGCATTATGAAGCGAATCTCTATAAAAATATTCCTAATCGAACCGAATGCATTACATAATGAAATAATTTTGTAATATTTCTATACAAACGTGCAGACCTAAAAAAAAAAACATTTTTCACTGTTTATACTCAGATTTAAAATTTTAAGCAAAAACACTTCTTGTCACAATAAAATATAATTTCAGGATAAAAACATTTAATCAACCAGCCTATTCATACAAAATATCACCTGGAATTTTCATTAAAACTCCTGAAAGAACGAAAAAAAAAGACAACAAAAGTCAGCCAACCTATAAAATAAAAATGAATATATATATATATATATATATATATATATAAAAGCAAATTTCAAAGAACAAAATTAATTTATCAAAAGAATTTTCTGAAACAATTCCCGTATTTCGAATAAACAAGGTAAAGTTTTGATAACCCGACTTTTGCTTAATTTAGGTTTCACACACAGTATACATACGGCGAACAAAATAAACTCAATTAGTCCGAATCGATCCGGTATAAATTAGCGTTTTTAACCATTATTTTTCGACTTGGGACAAACATCTTAAGATTACTCTTATTTACCTTAAAATTATATACAGTACATATGATCGTCATGTGCGGATTGATATCCTTAAACATAAACTCCAATAGAAACTTATCCTAAGCTTAACTTAACTTTCCTGTCCAAAAATTTCTTAAAAACTGCCCACTAGATACTGGAATTTTTTTTTACTTATTTACTCTTTTACAATTCGTTACTATATACATATATATACCTAGAAATGCGTCACATATACGCTCCAAATTTTAGACCTACCGTATAAAAATGCAGGTCACAATTTCATTACAACTAAAACAATTTAAAGTTTGAACAAATGGGGTAAAGCGAGTGCGGACCCATCACATTTTATCGCAGATAGACAAAATTAAATATTTTAAATTCACAATAACATACTAATACGAAAACCACCTAACTGGGACCCTCCTTCTTTCTCTCGGCCCATTTCAGGTGTTGCCAACTAGTATTTTATGTTCTTAATTTCAAACAAAACATTATTTTCTTATTTACGTACAAACCACCATTAACTTTCTTATTAAACATTATTATCTTCTTTATTAAAAAATACCAATACATGACACCCGCCTCCGGAGAGATCTCCCTCCTTCAACTAAACGGCGGGAATTCCAGGTGTTTACTGGTGATAATTATAGCTTTATATATGGAGTCGTACCTGTCTTTTATCCTAAACTGTATGGCAGAAAATGGCTATTAAAAGAAGAAAACAAAGACCTAAAGCAGCATATAAACGCTCTTGATGAGAGCGTATCCACGCGAGGAGACGGACTCCAGAACCAGGCGAAAGAAAATTAAAAGTTAAACAGCGACCTTAAACAGGACTCGCACAAAGACCTATACTTTATCGGGGGACCTGGAGTCCCTCAAGGCTCCCCAAGTGAAAACCTCACCGAAATCGTCAGATACGCCATTAAAGAAAAACACCGTATAAACATTTCGCAAAATGTCATTACGGAAGCACATCCAGTTGGTAAAAATAATAATGATACTGACAAAAGAGTTATAAAATTCAAATTGACTGACTGACTCTCGAAATTAGAAATAGGAAGTGCAGTGATACAAGTCAAACCAAATGTATTTATTAATGAATCACGCTGTGAAAACAGAAAAGAAATCTCTGGCAAATTACACTGGTCAATAAGTATTTTCAGTATTTTGTTTTCGGTTTTCCTCTTGCAAGTCTAGTTTTCGATATGAGACAGTTTCGATACCTTGTTGAGAAATTTGCAAACATCAGTGCCGCAAAAGTGAAGGAGGGAATCTTTGTGGGGTCACAAATCAGGGAGGTTGTGCAGGATGAAGACTTTGAAGAAAGCCTCAATGCCTTAGCACTAAAAGCATGGCAGGCTTTCAAATGATTTGTGGAAACTTCTTGGGCAACCGCAAGTCTCCCGCATACAAAGATGGAGTTCAGAAACTGCTCGATGCATATCAAGAAATGGACTGTCGCATCCAGATTTCTTTCCTGTGACGAACAGGGGAAACGCTTCCATCAAGACACCCAGTCAATGGAAAATCGCTACCAAGGTTTCTGGAACGAAAGTATGCTGGCAGACTACTCTCTGGATGTTGTACCGCGACGATCCGGACAAGGTTTACAAAAGAAAATCGTACTCGCAACGTTTTTAGGTTGGTGTACATTTCTCTTTATGAATAAAGTTGTACTTTTACGATAAATTGTGCTGAAATTAACACCAGTCATATTTCGATAACTAAATGTGCTAGAGAAAACCGAAAACCGATTTGGAATCAGCGTACAAAACTAGTCTAGAAAAGTGTGTATACATCTTTGATGAGAGAAAAAGTTCGATTTTGTCGACCAGTGAATTATTAAAACTCAAAAAAACAAAAATAATTTTACGAGAAGGTATAATAGGGTGATTTTTTTTTTTATTCGAGAACCATGAAAATAAGCTACATCTCGAGGTATACAGTAAATTAGATAGAAACATGAAAATCGGAATAATTAAAGTCTGGTATTACACATAAATGTTTATTAAATGTTTATTTCAAATTGTGGGATATTCTCAACGACGTCACTGATTCTTGCTTTTAGTTCGTAAAGAGTAAGTGGATTTGTAACGTCTTTTTTCTTCATGTATCCCCAAAAGAAAAAATTAGGGGACGTCATCGAGGGTGACGGGGATCGAGGTGGCCATAATAGACTGGACACAATACGGTCACCAAAGAGTAGCTGTAGCTCATTCATGCTGTACCGTGATGTGTGGCTCATGGCACCATCCTGTTGAAACCATTCTCGTTGAATTTAATTTTCTGTAAGATGCCCTACAAACGCATGTTTTTCTAAACTGAACTCCATTACCAGACTAAAGGGGCAGCGATCAGGTGATGTTACACGCATGCCTATGGAAAATGCTGACACCGATATACATACAATTTTTAAGTTTCTCTCTAATCTATGCTTTGAGATATAGCTATTTTTCATAGTTCTCGAATAAAAAAATCCCTCCATATATGCGCATAAGTCTCCAAGAAGGACAAAGAGTGTCAATTCGTACTCAAAATGATTTCACAAGTTTCGGCAGCGTTTACAAGTAGAATTCACATCAGCATAACCCTTGTGTTATCTAAACCTATCGTTATGCATCATTACTCTTATATATAATAATAATAATAATAATAATAATAATAATAATAATAATAATCTAATAATTTGGTAATTTTCATAGTTCTTAAAATTTTTATAACTGTTAAATTTAAGATTTTATAATTCAATAATTTTTAACTTTTCAACTCTACAGTCTTATTGTGGATACATATATAATATTAAGTTCTTTCGTACATTCTTGCTTTACAACAACCACTCTCTACTTTTTATTTTAACCTTTTGTATTTACTGATTTTTAGACAGTATATACACAGTATATACACGGTATATATATGTTACGCCCAAACATCGAAATCGCTCAATGAGCGAAAAAAACAGCCACAACGCGTTGTGGACGATTTGGATATGACCACAACGCGTTGTGGACGATTTGAAACGACCACACACCGATGTCTTTCATCAAACTCTATTTAAACAAGATGTACATTGAAATGAGATAAACACGACCTATATTTATCGACGTATTCACCGATTAAAAAGCAAAGTTAAGCAGATGTGCTAGAAAAAAGATAAAGTCCTTTAAAAAATGATTCTCAATAATTTTCCCGTAGGTTTCGATTAATTTTAAGCGACTTTAGAATGAGACGTAAATGTAAAAATTAACCAACTGGTTAGGTTAATTGAATGCCCGGTTAGGTCAACTGAGTGCCAGGTTAGGTCAACTGAGTGCCAGGTTAGGTTAACTGAATGCCCGGTTAGGTTAATTGTACGCCCTTGACGATTGGTTAGGTTAAGCCGTGATATTTTCGTTAGTTTTAACGAAAATATCACGACTTAACCTAACCAATCGTCAAGGGCGTACAGTTGACCTAACCGGGCATTCAATTAACTAACCGGGCATTCAACAATTTTCAAATCGTTCACAATGCGTTGTGGACATATCCGAATCGTCTACAACGCGTTGTGGTTGTTTGAGAACGGTCATGAAGCGAAAAAATATCTAACATCGGTGTGTGGTCACTTACAGTAGGTGCATCCACAACGCGTTTTGGCTGTTTTTTTCGCTCACCGAGCGATTTCGATGTTTGGGCGTAACATATACACAGTAAATATATAAAGTATATATATATATAGAGCGTGTCCCAAAGAAATGTATACCCACTTTGTTCGATAATACCAGCTATGAGGATAATAAATATATTACTGTTTATATGTTTTTAATAAAGAATTTTCTCCTGAATCTAAATATGTAATTATTTTTATTAAAAATTGAAGAACAAAAAAGTTACAGATGTTTAAATTAGAATTATTATTTTCGAGACTTCATGTGCGATATTTTCTAATATTTTTTTTTATGGCCTGGCCTGTCTTTTAACCGACTGTTTTGAGATACTTATGTTTAGTGCCTAGCTTAGCCTAGCCATTTCGTTGAGTTCTAACTAGGCAAGACTACAGTTTTGCTCTAACCTTATCTAACATCTTATAACTCTGCGACGTTTGTTCTTTTCTAACGACAATTTGAACATCTTAGATAAAGTGTCATTTAACCATGGAATTTGTAAATTTTTTGAATTAACTAATAATTACAACATTTATGCTTCAATATCAACACTAAACATAAGTATCTCAAAACAGTCGGTTAAAATATTAGAAAATATCGCACATGAAGTCTCGAAAATAATAATTATAATTTAAACATCTGTAACGTTTTTGTTTTTCAATTTTTAATAAAAATAATTACATATTTAGATTCAGGAGAAAATTCTTTATTAAAAAACATATAAAAAGTAATATATTTATTATCCTCATAGCTGGTATTATGGAACAAAGTGGGTATACATTTCTTTGGGACACGCTGTATATATATATATATATATATATATATAGGGCGTCCCAAAAAAATGTATACACACTTTAACAGCTGATAGCTCAATTGATGTTTCTTTCTTTCCAAGTTAAACCCATTAGAATTAATAATGGCAGTCAGACTAAGCTTTGAACAAAGGAAATTCATTCTAAAATGCTACTGGAAGTGTGAAAACGCAGTTGAAGTGCAAAGACAGTTTAGGAGGGAGTTTCAAACAGATCCACCAACGCGACTTACCATCACTCGAATTAGAGATAAGTTTGAAGCCGATGGAACTGTTCAGAATGTCCACAAGAAGCGTTCCGGAAGACCACGGACATCGACAAGCCCCACAAAGCAAGAAAGAGTACTGGAAACGTACCACCAAAGTCCAAGAAAATCTGTGCGGCAAGCGAGTCGTGAGGTAGGAATTTCAGAATCGTCTGTCCAACGCATTTTGAAGCGCTGTCAATAGAAAAGTTACATTCCAAGATTAGTCCATGCTATTAATGAAGATGATCCGGACCGAAGAGTGGAGTATTGCGAGTGGTACTTGGCACGATGTGGATGTGGATTGGACGAAGGGGTTTCGTAGAATACCCTCCGCGTTCACCAGACCTCACACCACTAGACTTTTTGTTATGGGGATACTTAAAAGACAAAGTCTACGCTATAAAACCTGCAACAGTCGCTGAATTGAGAGCAGCCATTGAACGAGAATGCACACAAATACCAAACGAAATGTTTCGTGATGTTTGCGATTCCATTGCTTCGCGTTATCAGCAGTGCCTGGACCAGAACGGACGTCAGTTTGAAAACAGGCGTTGACAAAACAATTAAATAATGTCTGTAGATTCTATTACATTTTGAAAATGAAATGTATTTTAATAAACACTGCCTTTATAATTATTTAAAGTGTGTATACATTTTTTTGGTACGCCCTGTATATATATATATATATATATATATATATATATATATATGTGTGTGTGTGTGTGTGTGTGTGTGTGTGTGTGTGTGTGTGTGTGTATATATTAGGGTAGCCCAAAAAATATAAAAGTCAGAAATGCTTATTTCAACAAGTTTCGCCTTGTTACATATAAAAAACTAATGAAGCATGCAAAAAATCAGGCATATCGGAGAATATCTCAAGGTCGCTCACTTTTGCTACATTTTTGCTGCTTGAAACAAAACTGTAAAAAATTAACTTTTACGTTTTCATATTCCCTTATTAAGTTATTTGTATAATAACAATGAAATGAAAAACAATAATAACAACACTTGTATCATATCGGATAATACAGAGGAACTTCAATCTCGTTCATGAGATATAAAACATCTCAAACAGCCTGTTTCTTGACGTTCAGTACAGTACCGCCCTCGTTGAAACCGGTAAGGTTTTGCGGTGACTGCTGATGAGCCGCAGCAAGTATTGTATCTGAGGTCGTCTTTCGTCAGTGCGGCGTTGGATGGTGTGATAAGAGAAACAGCACGTTCAGCACTATCATTGACGACCTTGAAGAGTTTGACTTTGGCCTTCAAAGCCTGATACATTGGGTCCAGAGGGCTGGTAGCTTTGACAAGAACCTACAGTATCTGCGTTGTAGATAGCTCGTGAGGGAAGCTATATTTTTGGGACCTCTTTGCGAGTGACCCGTTGCCCACGTCGGGCTAGCATCATGAAAAAGAAAAAACTATAGTATTTGTCATTTACCATTATTTATTTGGACTACAGTGGATTTAATTTTCCTAGAAGAGTTCCTTGTTCCATGCACGGTCTGTGTGTATCATAAAAAACCTCAGGGAACCATTCTGAGTTCATTCCCATTTAGTGGTGGACCGGATATCCGCATCCGCATTAATTATTAATGAACAAACAAATATATAAACCTCAAAATATAAATACCTGATAACACAGAAAATTGAATGAAACTTGTTTCATTGAATTTTCTGTGGCTGAAACTCTTGAGAAAGTTATTATTTTTATCATAATGAAAACATTAATATTAATTTTCATTCTTATGCATTGCCTGCCATAACAGTAATATCACGAAATTTGAAAAATTATGTCATATATTCATAATTCTATATTATATTGATAGATTAACTAAATATCCGCATCCGCATCCGCGGATATTGAAATTAAAAATCCGCATCCTCAGATGTTGAAAAAATGACATCCGGTCCACCACTAAATATATATATGAAGCCGGAACTAAAATTTCTCTAGTTTCGCATTCGATAAACTTACACTTCTTTTGAGAAAATTACAAAGTACAGGGTGTCCCAAAATTAACTATTTCAATGAAATCGGGCAAATTTTTTAAAAACACTTTTATTTATGTTTATCATGTTTAATATGTGTTAAAAATGTATAAATTTCTAAATTTTTTTCATAATTTTATTTTCATAATTTTTTCATTATCTGGTCCAATGAAAGACCGTCTAAAGTCATAGAATGGCAAAGAGACTCTCCAAAAGTTAACGTGTGGCTTGGAATGACCAAATCCAAAATTTATGGTGCTCCATCTTGTTGAAACAACATTATCAAGAATGCCATCATCAAGAAGCTGTGGTTCGAGAAACTGCTGAAGCATATCAAGGTAGACGGTACCTGTTACAGTTGCCTCCGCAAAGAAGAATGGGCCATAAATTTTGGATTTGGTCATTCCAAGCCACACGTTAACTTTTGGAGAGTCTCTTTGCCATTCTATGACTTCAGACGGTCTTTCATTGGACCAGATAATGAAAAAATTATGAAAATAAAATTATGAAAAAAATTTAGAAATTCATACATTTTTAACACATATTAAACATGATAAACATAAATAAAAGTGTGTTTTTAAAAAATTTGTCCGATTTCATTGAAATAGATAGTTAATTCTGGGACACCCTGTACAATAAGAAACTAAATAACGAGTTATTTTTACAACGTCTTCTCTGTTTAACGATAATGCGATTAGTAATATTTTAATTGTTATTATCCCTTAAATATCTTTAAAAAACTTCGAACATTCGAATAATTCTAAAATATTTTCTAACGATCATTTTATTTAAAACTAAAATTTATTATTGAAATTATAGAGGCTTCACCTAACAACCCTAACTGAAGGATGAAACTTAGGGTTTGCTTATAAGCAAACATAAAATTGATTGTACATATAGAATTTTGGTTCAACAATTACTCGACTCAAACAGCGGTAATATATATATATATATATTATATATATATATATATATATAATTATTAAGTTTGGGTTTGTTCATTATGAAACTTTCCTCGGGTGAAAACACGACAGCGTTTAGCGACCACCTATGGCTATACGGGTCGTATGGACCGCGAGGGCAAATAAACCTTTATATCAGAGAAAGCTGCATTATCCCACTCGCCGGATGGGGACACGCCCTTCAGCTTCGGACAAAGCTGTGGGTGTACTGCATATATGTATGTATGTAATTCAAGTTAGGCTAAAGCTCCTGTTTTCTTTTACCGCCTATTCGTTCTGATTTTTTCAGATGTTTTGGATATGCATTAACAATAATCTTGACCCGGAAAATACAAGAACTAATTATAGTATGTATGACATGTAAGCTGCTACGGTCCTGGAGCCTTACCCTACCAGAACAAGAAACTACGTAATTTTGTCGAGGTGTAGCAGCTTAAACCGACTGGAATGTCTGCCTGGAAATCTGGAAGGAGATTTCTGTAACTTGCGGGGTGCAATAGGCATCCGGAAGGCACTAATTAGTAGTTTCGAACAAGCCAGGAAAGGCCTAGCAAGCCTCTGGTGGTTTTCTTTTGCTCAAGTACAACGCAGAGAGCCTCGGAACGGACGGACCACGGTTACGACTTTGGCGCGAAAACGGACTTTCTTTTGGATTGCTACAATAAATGTCGGAACACTTAGAGATAAATGCGAAGAAACAGTTGAGTTCATGGAATCGAAATCTATACATATTATGGGAATCGCAGAAACCAGATGGAGAGGTGAAGGAACCAAGGTACTGCACATTATAGGGTGTGTCAATTTTGTCAACTTTTTTCAAATCAATTTTGGTAGTGAAAATATAATGTCTTTTCATGTCAAAACTTGAAATTGGCCAACCAAAATGAAATAAAATAACCCTTACCTACATCAATTTTACCTTAAAGTTTCAGAAATTGACTCTTTTACTAAATAATAGGACATAAATTGATTAACTATTCATCTGTCACAGAATTATCCCACTGATCGCATATTGAGTGTTTTCAAGGTCATATAGTTGTTGTACAATGTACAAGTCACAACATGAATAGAACTGTCCCTCACTCTCAGTCCTCAGTTGCCTCTTAGATGTCATAGACGGTGGTTTGCTGTTATTGCTCTTGTACCTACTTCATAGTTATTCTACTAGACGAATACTACAGTTTAACTGTAAGTATGGATTATTGATTATTACAATTATTTATTATTATCATATTCTTCTGTCTAATTATGTTGTAATCCCATGAAATATTTTTTTATTGAATTTTAGAACATCGAATGACTAAACTTTGAAACATCGTAATTGATATAAAATACTTAAATGTTTTTCTTTCTTTTCAGATATTCCTAAGATGCCAAAATTGAAGACAAGAGGTCAGTCGTCATGCCACTTGAGCCTGTTAATCGGTACAGGCAAGGAGCTTCCCGTATCAGAACTACCAACAGTGCGAGACATGCTGAGACTAGGGTTACTCCTTCGTGAACAAAATACAAAGGATAGAAGGAACTACACAGAGAAAGAGCTCATAAGGGACATGATTCCCCCTCTTCTGCATCAGTGGAAAAAAGCTAATGTGTTATTCAAACCACCTGTACTTAATCAGTATAGAACTATTGAGCTAAAATTAACAAAGCTGTGGCACAAAGCAGTTGAGACATCACATGGTAAAGGAAAACTAGCAAAGAAAAATAAATTTCTGCACACACTTGATACTCTTCTTGACATTTTTAACTGCCAGTGTCCCATAGAGTTGTGTTCTGAAGCCAATTGTTCTCCCTCATGCAGAAGAGAACCTCACCCTCACATTGATTGTCGCTGTCCTCGTGAGAAGAAGATCCCTGTTTTGGAGCTGGCTTTCATAAAGGCGCAGAGAACAAAGGCAGGAGGCCAAGGAAGTATGCAGATTGGTTCGGCAGATTATTCAGAAACCAAAAAACAGATTGTTATTGCTAAGAAAAAAGAGAAAATCCAAAAGAGGGAAGAAAGGAAGAAAAAGAAGAATGAAGAATCCACCTAAAGAGATGAAGAGCTCTATCAAGAGGTTTCTCACTTCTTTGAAAGCTCTTCAGATGAACAGAAAGAAGCAACATCAGATGATAGCTCCAAAATGCCATCTGAACCTTCGCCGAAGAGAATGAAATACAACACTAAAGACATCTCAAACATTGCCTCTGCCGCTTAGATAGATGCAGGCCTCATCAGCCGAGAGGATACATCCTTAGTGATAGATCATAATAAGATAAGAAGAGCACAAGAAAAAATAATGAAGGAAATATCTGATCAGCATGAAAAAGATTTGAAGGAGGAAGGTCTCTCTTGCCTTTTGTTTGATGGAAGAAGAGATGACACAAAAGTTCTCCTAGAGGTAGAGGGAATAGACAGAAAGTTTCCCGGTCCGAACCTGGTGGCCGCTATTTGTTTCACTTTGTTCCTGAAGCAGAAGTAGAAGGCAAGGAACATGCAGAGGCATTTGCTGATCAAATAATATGTTGGCTTCAAGAAAGAAGACTTGACAGTTTACTGCAGGCCGTTGGTGGAGACTCAACTGCGGTGAACACTGGATGGCAGGGCGGTGTTATGACGCATTTAGAGAAAAAACTTGGAAGAAGGCTTGTTTGGATTGTATGTGATTTGCACACAGGGGGACTACCTCTTCGTCGTCTCATCCAGGAACTTGATGGTCCTACAAAGAGCAACAACAAGTGGTCAGGCCCCCTTGGCAACATGCTAGATGAAGCAACGGAATTAGAAATAAATACAAAATTTCCAAAGGTCGAAGTAGGCCCTCCCCTTCCAGTGTTGTCTGAAGAAGTTATGAAAGACCTCAGCACGGATCAATCTTACGCTTATCGTATTGTTCAATCAATCAGATCAGGAGAGTTGCCTCAAAATCTGGCTCTCTTGGAGATTGGACCCGTAAGTCACAGTCGTTGGTTAACTACAGCGATTCGTTTCTGCAGGATTTGGGTTTCCATACATGCACTGAAGGGCAAAATGCTACAGAATTTGATGTTGATTGTTGAATTTATTATTGGGTTTTATCTTCCTCACTGGTTCAATGTAAAACTTAATCCAATGTGGATGGAGGGGCCCCACCACATCTTGTTTCAATTACAGCTACTGAGAACCCAAAGGAATGTAGTGGTGGACATCGTGTTACCTGTGGTGAGAAGGTCCGCTTGGTATGCTAGGCCAGAGGCAGTTTTGCAAGCAATACTCTGCAGCCAATGTACCAAAGACGAACTGAGGCTGTGGAAATCATTCTAAAGCTTAGAGGAACATCACTAGATGATGACCAGCTGGGAGTCTGCTCTGTTCAGACAAGGAAGGTACCTCCGATAAACGTCAATGCCACGAAATTGTCAGAATTAGTTAACTTGAGTTCGGAAGTTTTGGAGCCACCACTGACATCATGTATAACAAACAAAGATTTAACACAACTTAAAGAGGCCCCAATGCAAGTGCCAAAGTGGCCTTCTCACACTCAGAGTGTGGAGAGATGTGTGAAAATGGTCACAGAAGCAGCTAGTCAAGTTTACAGTCACGAGAGGCGAGAAGGCTACATCAAAGCGCAAGTAGCAAGCCGAATGCTGATGTCAAGGAACCGCAGCAAAAAGGACGTGACTGCATTGGTTATTTTCAAATAAAGACTGAATGATATCTTATTGCCACTTTAAATGTTGATAGGATGTTTGCGCACATTTGTTATTTTGTTACGAATTTACGAAAAAATGGAATTTTTGAATTAAAATTGATGTAGGTAGGAGTTATTTTTTATTGTTTTTGAAGCAAGGATATTATTTTGTATGCCAAATGATTACATTAAATTGCTACCAAATCACATGATTTTCAATTTAGTCATTTCACCCCAAAATTGACACACACTACTGCACAATGATTATGAGTGCATATACAAGGGCAGAGAAGAGGATACCAGATCGGGGGTGGCAATTATACTGTCCCCACGATTTTCTGAACATGTTGTTGGAGTGATAATGAAGAGTGGGAGATTGATGGGAGTGACCCTGAGCCTAAACGGAGAGAGACTATCGGTAATCCAGGCATATGCACCGCAGAGTGGAAGATCACAGGAGGAAAAGGAAACTTTTTATGAGGATCTTCAGGGAATGATAGATGGGTTGCCTTATGGACCAAGAATTTTGATGGGAGACCTAAATGGCCATGTGGGTAGAGATCGAAATGGAAATGAAGACGTGATCGGGGCATTTGGTGTGGGGGAGAGAAATTTGGAAGGGGAAATGCTGGTAAATTTTTGTGCAAGAAATGTTCTTAGTATAATGAACACATTTTTTAAGCACCAGGAATCACATCTCTATACGTGGTATGGATGGAATAGTAGAACCGGAAATTATGATAAGAAGTCTCAGATAGACTTTATTGTGGTGGATAAAAAGTCAGTGGTGAAAGATGTAAGAGTAGTACCATCTGTGCCTTTTGACTCGGATCATAGACTTGTTAAAGCCAAAATTTTGCTTCCAGTACCACAAAATATAAAAAAAGCCTAGAAGGAGAAGAGTGTGCACGGAGAATATACCAGAAAAACTGGAACAGATTAGAACTAGAACTGAGGAGGCTTTCGGACAAAGGGTAGCTACGGAAATAGTGGAGGAGGTTTGGGTTCAGTTTAGGAGAACGATGGAAGGAATACAGCGAGAGGTAATTGGAGAAAGGGTAGTTGGAAGGTCAAAAAAGAAAAAGACGGCATGGTGGACCTAGGAGGTAAAGGAGGCAGTGACAAATAAGATGCGTGCTTTTAGGAGATGGCTTAAGGATAGAAATGAGCAAACAAGGCGAGAATATGTCCAAATGAGAAACCACACCAACGAGGTTAAAAGAAGAGCGAAACGCTGTGTGGGAGAAAATAGGCAGAGACTTAGAAGAGGATTTTCAAGGCTCGAAGAAGTTACTGTATAGCATGGCTAAGAAGTATAAAACTGGAGAAAGCAATATGGCTTCCGTAATAATAAAACAACGGAAATGGCTATTTTAAATCTTATGGAAAATGTAAATATAGCTAAGGAGAACAAAGAAATAATGATATCAATATTAATGGATTTGAGTAAGGCGTTTGATGTAATAGACCATAATATTCTACTTAATAAATTATATTGTTACGGCTTTAGCGGAGCAATCAGTGATTGGTTTAAAAGTTATTTGTCCAATAGATATCACTTTGTATCAGTAAATAAGGTTTGCTCAACTAAAGCGCTTGTCAAACATGATGTGCCACAGGGCTCAGTTCTGGGTCCATTGTTATTTTTATTATATCTAAATGACCTTCCACGTTCATCTGATATACTGAACTTCATAATGTTTGCAGATGATACAACTGTCTCTTTTTCTTGCAAAGATGTTAATACAACTGAGAATATATTTCATTCAGAATTCATCAATGTTATGCAATGGTTGACCACCAATAAACTCTTCCTAAATACCAGTAAAACAAATTTCATGATTTTTACTAATAAAAGAAATGTATATCTTGATGAACTTAATGTTAATGAAATCGCCATAAAGGAGTGTACTGTAACAAAATTTCTTGGTGTAATGCTAGATAAGAATATGCAATGGAGTGATCATGTAAATTATATCGCGAAAAAGATTTCAAGGAGCGTTGCTATAATGTTTAAACTTAGAAATGTAGTCCCTAAACAAGTTTTTTTGACTCTTTATCATACTCTTGTTCTTCCTTACATACTGCACCCTTGTTTGGGGAAACTCCGTTTACAACGCATTAAATGGTATCTTTGTCATCCAAAAACGAGCAATAAGGTTATTATCTGATGCTGATTTCCTTGATCACTCTAGTGCATTATTTAAAGAGCTAAACCTACTAAAGCTCAACGATATAACCAAACTGGCACATTTTATTTTTATTTACAAGTGTAAGAACAAAATCATTAATTTGCAATGGGTAAATAGATATTTTGTAACTCATCAAGAAATCCACTTGTATCAAACCAGAAATAGATCAAAGCTTGTTATACCTCAATTTAGATTGTCTTCATCTCAAAAACTACCCATTTTCATTGGATTGAAACTATGGAATGACTTGCATGCCGATATAAAAAATATTGTGAATGTAAATTTGTTTAAAACCAAGTTGAAATCCCGATTAATAATGGCATACTAACAAAAATCTAGGATTAATGTCCACTAATATTGTTTAATATTGTCCATTAATATTGTTTAATATTGTAATACATGTTTTAACTATTAATAATACTTATTTACTTATTTATTTATTATTATTAATTAATAACAACTAGCTGCTTATTTTTAATAAGAGCCCAGTAAAGTCTAAAGCTTAAGGGCCAAATTAAATAAAATAAATAGTCGAGCTTCACAATTATTCATGTAATTGTAAATTGAAAAAAAATTATTTATTTTATTATTATTAATAAAGGTTATTCTATTCTAAAGGGTGATCCAGAGAAATGGGACCCAAAAGAAACCCCTGTAACTCTTAAAGTATAAGTCCTTTTATAAAATCATACGCATCATTCGAAAGAGGATAGTTACAAGTTTGTACAGGATTGTATAGGTTTTGACAATACAAGACAAGATAAGATACAAGACAAAATAAATGTGTTAGTTAAAACTAACCCTTCAAGATGACTGCATGGACTGTGGAACAGCTGCGTTTCATAACTGAGCAATATTATGAGCATGAAAGAAGTGTAGTTTCAGCTCAAAGATCTTTCAAGACAAATTTTCAGATGTCAAAATCACCTTCTAAGAAAGTAATCCGTCGGTGTGTCAGAAATTTTTCCCTAACTGGCAGCATTGGAAAAAGAAAACCAACTGGAAGAGTGCGCACAGCAAGGATAGACGAGATCATTAACATAACTCATGAAATTGTACAGGATAATCCTAACATAAGCATCAGACGTGCTTCTCAGCTGTTAGGAGTTGGATATGGAACAACAACACACCGTATATTCAAGCAAAATTTAATGCTCTTTCCATATAAAATTCAAACAGTGCAACAACTAAACGATGGAGATTTCGCACGAAGACGACAATTCTGTCAATGGATCCAACAGAAGGTAAATGACACCACCAATTTTCTAGCAACTTTGATTATGTCAGACGAAGCCCATTTTCACTTGAATGGAACTGTAAACAAACAAAATTGTCGTTTCTGGGGAACAGAAAATCCATTGAATATTACCGAAGTCCCGTTGCATAGTCAGCGTGTAACTGTTTGGTGTGGTCTTACTGCATCTCAGATCATAGGGCCGTACTTTTTCGAGGATTCCACCGGAAACACGGTCACTGTAAATGGTGATCGCTACGAAAAAATGTTGACCGATTTCCTTATTCCTAAATTAAGAGATCTTTGTCTAGAAAACCACTGGTTCCAACAAGACGGAGCTACCTGCCATACCACGAGGAACTGCATGGCAGTTTTGCGTCAAACGTTTCCAGGCGAGTTAATCTCAAGATTTGGAGACGTTGAATGGCCCGCAAGGTCTCCGGATTTTTCTCCCTTAGATTATTATCTCTGAGGATATTTAAAGAGTAGGGTCTACAGAAATAACCCAACGACCTTGCAAGAATTGAAGGCCGCCATCACAAATGAGATACAGGCCATACCACCGCACACTCTTGCAAAAGTGATGCAGAACTTACAAGCGAGAACACTGGAATGCTTGGCAACTAATGGAGCACATTTGAAAGGAGTAATTTTAAAAAAATAAATATTTCATAATAAACTTGTAACTCTACTCTTTCGAATGATATATAGTTTTTATGAAAGGACTTAAATATTAAGAATATTTGGCTTTTTTTATGGGTCCCATTTATCTGGATCACCCAGTATAACAACAGTGGCGATTAAAAATGCACATGGTGAAGTCCTCACTGATAAAAGCGAAGTGGCCGCACGCTGGAACAAATACTTTAGACATCTTTTGAATAACGAGAACCAATATGATGAGGTGAGACGGGGGGAGCTGGTAAATCATGAGGAGCATGAGGGGGACAGAGAGATCACTAGAGAGGAGGTTATTCAAGCACTAAAGAGGATGAAGAATAATAAAGCTCCCGGACCGGATGTAATTGTCACAGAAACACTAAAAGCAGCTGATGATCCTGATAAATCCCTTTCCACGTGACATGTGCATGAGAAATAAAATGCAATACAACCCGCAAGTTTCAGTATAATATCCTTGAAAACGATATGGGATCGAAACAATCTCAGGCACATGTAATTGTGCGATAAACTGTACAATTAACGAATCATTCCAGGGCTGAAATCCGAGTGAATTAAAATAGTACATTCTTTCCCTATTTTTAACCCTTTAAACCCTGAATTTTTTGTAGGGTTAAGTTATGAATGCTTGTATTTGAAACGTTAGCAATTTGTACCTTCAATCCTTAAAGGGTTAAAATAGATTGTAAACCAATAAATCTCCTCACCCCCCCCACAATGTCGGTGTTAACGATAATTCCGTACCAGTTTCTCGTACTTGGCAGCTTCAATATTTCATTCTTCGCAAAAACACCGATAAATTTTGAGCGTGTGAAACGGTCACTTTTCATTACTCTCTGGAGTGTATTCGCGTCCATTTTAAAAGTCTGTGACCATGTTCCTAAAACGATCAACTTCTATTAGTGCCTGCGATTCGATGTATAGGAGTACACTTATAGGCGCGTCTATAGGCTTGGCAAATTCCAACCTGACTCAGATATTCCCATCTGCTGTGGGCTTAAATGCGTATTTGCGCCAGCAGACAAGTCAGGCGTAATATCAAATGAATAAATGTTAAATTCTTCGACAAATTCTTTCTGCGTTACACCAAAACCAAGTTCGTCACAGGCTCCTGTATTATGAGCCAGACTACTATATGCTCTCGCGCAGAGCGGGAACACAGCATCTGATGAGTAGTCCGTATTCATGGTGCCTCCCAGAACGATGCCATTTACGTATAGAATAATATTTTTAAGGCCGAAATTCTCAAATTTAAAGGCACTCTTTTTATATTTTCCATTCGTCGAGGCGTGGTCCTGTATTCCAATTAATATTCTTCTAGGTAGGACTCCAAGGGCCACGTTTTCTAGCTGCTTCGAGGCCAACCCGATCTGTACCCGATCTGTACCATGTTAATTGGGTATTTTACTGTGGTGTGTATTAAGTCTTTCTCAATTTCTATTTGTTTTGGGGAAATTAATTTCACTCGGCGTATACCCAAATACGTCTCCATGATGTGGATCACAACGGGCTTCGCGCCTTCTTCTTGATCAGACCCCATATTTATGTAGATCTCAGGAATCGTGTGGGTAAG
The DNA here is from genome assembly GCA_023014485.1 of Bathynomus jamesi. Lineage (NCBI taxonomy): Eukaryota > Metazoa > Arthropoda > Malacostraca > Isopoda > Cirolanidae > Bathynomus > Bathynomus jamesi. The sequence goes on from JAJOZX010000943.1 coordinate 368,103, forward strand.
CTTCAACTTCATATCCACCCCGTTCATAAGCAACTTCTCCTGGAATGTGAAGTCTGTATGCAGGCGTCCAAAACATTGGTATATCTTGTTTTTTTAGAATTTTTAAATTTATCCTTTATTCCTTCTTCATCTTCAGTGTGGTAATACCACTCGGCGGTTAAAAAGGTATCCTTCCCTTCCTTTGAAAAGTTGAGGACATTTTCCAGATAGGCTCGTAGGTGGTAGTACCCCGTATCTGCCGAAATGTTAACCTGGTTTAAATTCATTTCACACTGGCTGAATATGGTGTGTAAAAAGTTGGTTTCAGGGTAGGCAGAGTAACTATCATCGCAGTCCGTTCCATCAGAATGGGCTATACGCAGTTTAGCGTACATGTGCATGCAGCTCGGGTCAAAAAAGTAAGGGCCTGAGCTGGGTATCACGAATTCTATAGGGGCGCTGGGCGAACTAATTGTTTTTAATGGGTTAATTGTAATAAAGTCGCTATGTTCAATAGAGACCTGAGTGGGGGGCATATGAAAGAGGGACAGTTCCGATTTACAGCATTATGAACTACACGGATGGATGAAACGTGCCATGACGAGTCAGAAATAGTGCCACCTCCCTCGACAAGTATTTGTCAACCTATGATTCGTGAGAGTAGTGTCCTCAGCTTATATCAGTTAAAAAAATGATCAGCCATAGGTTTCATACGCTTAGAGCACTTCTTTTTTATTTCCTTTTACGTTTAGCGCCACGTGATGGTAACCCCTTCTTCCTGGCAGATCTATTCTTTCCGCCACCACGCATTTTTCTCTTTGCATCTTTGATGATTTCATCCCGTGTACGTTTTAAATGTTTTTTTAGAGCTTCTTTAGGCTTAGTGCCACCCATTATGTCTTCAGCCGCGTTAAAACCTGTTTGTAACGCCTTCCGCCCTAGGTACCTGGCACCCCTCTTCAACAGTACGACAGCGGTGCGTAGTATGGATGAAAAAATGGATCCAAGTCCACTCCCACGCTGGTACCTCACCCTTCGGTAGACTGTGAATGGTCTTCGAGTCATTATAAACGACGAAAGTGTAGTTTCACTGTTAAGCTCCCATCACCGAATGGGAAATTTTTTCCCTCAATCGTTCTTATATATATCGAGATGTTGGTTAATAGATTAGTCGCAACATTCACATCATGGGGCTTGTCATATGTAACGCTCAAACTTTTCCCTCTATGGTTGGTGATGTGTGCAATGCGCAGCAGGCGCGCCTGGGTGTCCCCAACAAATTGGTGCTCTACGATATTGCTGTAAATATAGCACATGTCTGGGGGTGGAGAGTTTTCACCCAATTTCTCCAACTTCACTTGATACATTAAACTGGACAAGTCATGCTGTGCCTCGTGAAAGGTATCTCTTTGGAGGGCTGCGGTATATCGACCCTCAGCCACAATTGTGAACAGCTTTTTATCTTTAATATTTCTACTAAGCGTTGACTTTAACTTCAATGTGCATGCAAACTTGTCTATGTTTACGACTTCAAAAAGTAAATCGTATGTCAGGTACGACGTTTCAAGGCTCTTGTTTAACCCCGTCACAATGTCCATGGCTGTATCATAATGCCCGATTCCTAGCGATACATTTATGCTATAGTACCGTTCCTCACCGAACAGGACTGAACGCATAGTATTGTCTAAGGTTATGCCTAATTTTTCGCACGCATCGAATCTTCTAATGATCAGAAATATGATTTGCTCATTTTCAAGAGTTAAAAATTTGGTTGCTAACTGGAGTTCACATAACCCCACCTCATACGAATCACGCTCCAATTCAATGGGTCCGTGGAGTTCTGTCACAAAGTTGGAGAGGGTGTTGTTACGTTGTACAGAGAGGGACGAGGAGGACGGGAGTGTGACGTAGAAATGGTTAGGGGCCATGTTGCATACCATTAAAGCTTCATTATTGCATCAGCTTTTATATAGGTGTGGAAGCTTTCTGGGTACCCTAGCCATCTCACCAGGTACATTTTTCTCTTTCCTGAACCTTTGCTTCCTATAATTTTCTTAATTTTAAACACATTTTTTCCTAAATTAAATGCCACTTTCTGCAACTCCTCTCGGTAAAAGCCTCCTGAGATTTCTTCCCCATTCAAATCTTCAATGTAATACATCATTATCTCAACTTTAGGTCTCATAGCCCTAACTTTAAAAATCTCGCGTGTCCATCCTTGCTCAAATCCCTTCGCGAATTTATCTCCCGAACACGACAGCCTTACATAATCATTGATTTTGAAACGCGCCGTGTGTGGTGGTGCTCCGTCTCTTCTCACCTCTGGACGCGTACCTCTTTCTAAAACATCGTTAGGCGTTGTCCCAATCGTGCGATGGTGTGAGCGGTTGTAGGATGAGGCCAATGATTCCAGATTGACCAATGAGGCCAATGATTTATTTTTCAGGGGTGCTCCGTCTCTTCTCACCTCTGGACGCGTACCTCTTTCTAAAACATCGTTAGGCGTTGTCCCAATCGTGCGATGGTGTGAGCGGTTGTAGGATGAGGCCAATGATTCCAGATTGGCCAATGAGGCCAATGATTTATTTTTCAGGGGTGCTCCGTCTCTTCTCACCTCTGGACGCGTACCTCTTTCTAAAACATCGTTAGGCGTTGTCCCAATCGTGCGATGGTGTGAGCGGTTGTAGGATGAGGCCACTGATTCCAGAATGTCTAGAAATCTGTATGTGTTTTTATGTGTAAAATAGCGGTGCATACGTTCCTTTATGGTACGTTGAACTCTTTCAGCTAAAGAAGCCTTATGTATAGAATCCGTACAAAAATAGCCAGGAATCCTATTTTATTTCAACATCAACGTTTTGGTCGCTTTAGCAACTGTTTCAGGCGATTTATTTTTCAGGGGTGCTCCGTCTCTTCTCACCTCTGGACGCGTACCTCTTTCTAAAACATCGTTAGGCGTTGTCCCAATCGTGCGATGGTGTGAGCGGTTGTAGGATGAGGCCAATGATTCCAGAATGTCTAGAAATCTGTATGTGTTTTTATGTGTAAAATAGCGGTGCATACGTTCCTTTATGGTACGTTGAACTCTTTCAGCTAAAGAAGCCTTATGTATAGAATTGGTAGTGTAATAGCTGATATTAAACTCCGTCAACATGTCCTGAAAAGCGCGACCTATAAATTGTTTCCCCATATCCGTACAAAAATAGCCAGGAATCCTATTTTATTTCAACATCAACGTTTTGGTCGCTTTAGCAACTGTTTCAGGCGATTTATTTTTCAGGGGAATTAGCCAAGGATATCTAGAGAATACATCTATTATGAATAGGATGCAGCGGTAACCATCGTTATACACTGAATATCTTTGCATGTCTGTTAAATCCGCCTGCGAAATAGAGTTAATCGAAGCAGCTGTTGTCTTGGCCGTTTAATCCTTTTTTCTCACCGGTTTATGAAGTGTATAAGCATCCTGCCCCCACAGAAATCTCTCAACATCTTTTTTCCTTACACCGTAAACACCTCTGTACAATCTATTAACGCCGCCTCCTATGGTGGCGTTAATAGATTGTACAGAGGTGTTTACGGTGTAAGGAAAAAAGATGTTGAGCATGCCTCTATCCCTGCATGCTCAGTTAACCTCTGCATACCCTTGAGCTCAGACGTGTATTCTCTCGCGTAGAAGAAAAATAGTAATGACTACCTTTAATATTGTGTGTTCAACATTTATGAAGTGGTATTCGGCAAAGTGCCAAGATGAGGTGGATACTGAAAAACTCTATTCCCCCCTCCTTTGCCTCTTTTAAGGCTACATTCAGCCGTGCAAAGGACCAAGATGTTCAAATACTCTACGGGTATTCTGGCGAGTGCATTGTAGGATTTCGTAGTACAGACGATGTATTGAAGTATGTTATAGACCTAACATTTATAAAGGCTCACATTTACGGCGAAGTAGAAGAAGCAACACGTTCAGAAGATAAGCAACGGTTATGGATAGTGAGTCGTGTTGATGAGTGGGATGACAAGCGATATTATGTCATGTCACACCATACCGACTACTCGTACCCTACGGTTGAGAATGTAAATCTTGTCATCATGGAGAATCTTAAGTATTTTTACCACTATATTAATATATATCATGAGGTTTGTAGTGAGTTTGTGGCTAATGGGCTATGTGAGTTTCTAACAGACTTTTGAGACGAGTATCGCTTGTTAAACAAAAATTACAAATATGGACATATGTTTCTCTCAAATAGTGCGCCGGATTGTGAAGATGTTTAGTTTGTGGAGATGAACGTCTGATGAGTGATAAAACGTTAAAGTCGATATTGTTTCGGAAAATTCTATTTGTCCAAGAGCATAAGTGTTCGAACAAGCCTGTACACGCTTTAGCAGTGTGAAGCGCTCCCCCAAGCGAGCCGCCCACCCGTGTACTTCACGAAACACACGAGTTCGAATAACCCCGTACACGTTTCATCAGTGTGACTCACTCCACCCGTCAAGCCGATCCGTCCACCTGTGGCTCATAGTCATCTCAGAGCTTGAACCGAGTGGACGTGCGAATACAATGGAGCTTCCTTTGAGAAGCATTCTCAACGCCTCGTACGATGTCTCCGTGACGAAGTCATTGCGCGTGTTCAGGCGTGAAACCGGCACGTAATGTTATTTATTTAAGTGTTGAGGAGATGAATAGTCTTCGTGATAGTTGAGAAGTGGGGAGAGGACCGTTATAAAATACCTGCAGGTGTAGGTACAAGAAGAGAGCAGATTAGTGACGCTCCCTCATATGCCGTTGTTTGCACGTTGGGTATAAATAACGAACAGCCATGCATTGATATACGACTGATGTGGAAGAACGCATCTGATAATAACGTTCTTGTCCCTACGCGAAACCGTTTCATCCTCGACAGAATGTTTGAAATCGTTGGATTCCGCAAGCTGAAGCCTATATTAGACGCTCGTGTTACGGATATGATTTATTTTGACACGGTTCTTGAATACGCATACACCGCTCTGCTCGACGGATTTATCGAATGTAGGAATGAACAAGGCGAGAATGGTCTAGAGCTGGATGCTTATTTAAAAGGTTTAGATTCTTCGAAATATCCTGAACTTTGGTACAAAGCACTTGAGCGGTACAGGGCTGAGCTCACCTACACTGTTCACCCTGAAGAGCTGTACCTCTATATAATGAATAGCTGTCGTTACGACTTGGAAGATTATTTCAATTGCCGCTACGCAGAGTGAAGAAGAGTTCACGATTGAAAAGCTCGAGACGGTAAGAAAAAACCCTCGATTGGAAAGGCTTGTTTATAAACTTGTATTTAATAATGATGTTGGGGTGAACGATGACCTCTTTGCGCGTGCTTTTGATTGTATGTATTTTAGCCGTGTTTAAAGATAACTTGCCAACCGGATGTAAAGTAGGCACAAAAATAGTATTCAATGATATGAATGCCATTTATCAGGAACGGAGCAAGAATGTCACGGGCCCCGGGGCAAAACTTATTTACGGGCCCCCTAACAACAAAATTTTTATTATACATTTACATTGCTTTTTTTGCATTATTTGTTTAGCATATATTTAAGAATTATAATACTACTTGTACGCATGGAGGCATAGAAGGAAAAACATTATGCAAAATATTGAACTTTAAAAAGGATACCGTGAAATAAAAGTTTACTTACGACAACATCAGAAGTTGACTTTTCTTGCCTTTCTTTCAGCAAATTCATTAATTAAATCCTCCAAGTTAATATTTCTAGCTTTCTTGTTTTCAATTGATATAATTGAGAGTCCACTTAATCTTTTTTCATTCATAGAATTTCGAAGGTAGTTCTTTATTAGTTTAAGTTTTGAAACGATCTCTCTGCACTTGAAACTGTCACAGGAATTGTGAGGAACAATGTTATGGCAGTCACAACTTCGGGAAAACTTGAGCACAAAGTACTGTTGTCTTTATTTAAAAATGAAAATAGCTCATGGATTGTCGTCATTTTTCAATGTCTGTTTTTAAGCACATTCGAAAAGAGAGTAATTGACTTGGAAATCCAGAGGAAATATAATTTTTATATTTATTTACTTCCTTTGTTCCTCTCTCAAATAACTTCTCATGACTCGTTGAAACGACCCGGGCTCCCCGAAAGGCCCGGGCCCCGAGGCACTGCCTCGCCTGCCCCTAGCTAGCTCCGCCCCTGCCATTTATGTCAAGTATAGGCCTCGGTATCAGATAAACGGTGAAGTGATGCTTGGACGGTTTTACCACGTAGTACAAAGTAATATCGATGTGGACGTAGACTCTATTACGTGTGAGTTTAGCGTTTTGCACCGTAGAACATAAAGGATGTATATTTAATTATTTAATTGTGTATATATATATTTCCTGTACTAATATGCAAATGATTATACGTTTCGTGTATTATTATTTTTAATTATTTAATATAACCCGTAGAACATAAAGGATGTATATTTATTTATTTAATTGTGTATATATATATATATATATATATTTCCTGTACTAATATGCATTTGATTATACGTTTCGTGTACTATTATTTTCAACATATTTAATTGTTTAATATAACTGTATAATTTTTCCTGTACTAATATAATGATAATACAACGTTTTGTATATTTTTTATTATATATTTCCCGTTCGTGATGGTATTATTATTTTTTGATTATATATATATATATATATATTCCATTGTATATTTATTATATATTTCCATTAATTCGCCTAAATAAACAGAATGATGTACTGGTTTTATTTATTCCTTTTTATTTGTACACGGTATTTAATTATATCAATTGGTAGGCTTCTAAAGCGGATTTCTAAACCAGAATATATGCTTTAATTAAATAAATAGCGCTATCTGGCAACTCAACCTTCTAAGCCAAATGGCGAAATAAGTCAGAATATATGCTTTAATTAAATAAATAGCGCAAACTGGCAGCTCAGCCTTCTAAGCCAACTGGCTGATTAAGCCATAATATATGCTTTAATTAAATAAACAGCGCAATCTGGTAACTCAGCCTTCTAAATCAACTTGCTGATTAAGCCAGAATATATGATGGTGAAGTATATATATATATATATATATATATATATATATATATATATATATATATATGAGAGAGAGGAATAAACAGATAAACAACATGATCGAGTTTTGCAATAACGGCGTCCTGCCCCTACGAACCGTGGAAAGATGTTTACACTCCACTTTAGACCTACGGTTTAACACGGATCATTGGGGCACCCTGGCTAGCAGCCGTGGAAGGATGTGTCGGGTCTCGAGCCCACCTCCACCTTAGACCTACGGCTTAACACGGATCATTAGGTCACCCTGGTTATCAACCGCGGAAGGACGCGCCGGGTCTCGAGCCCGCCTCCACCTTAGAGTTTAACGCGGTCGCGTGACGCACATAAACAGTATAGATGAGTGTGTACGTGCCGTGTACATAGTGCCAACTGGCTGATGATGCCTGGAGGTACAGGTTGATTAGGGGCTCTATAAGACAATGGCCGCTCGGCTGAAGTCTTAATATGCGCTTGGCTCCTGCCAGGCGAACACCTCTCCTCTCTCTTAGGTTAGGTTTCCTCCAGTGGAGTTAATTTCAGCTTGGGGGATAACTCCGCCTCCAAGTTGCATAACCTTTGTTGCTCTTGCAACTCCTCCCCCATTTTGGGGGCGCCTTGCAGAAAAGGAGGGTTGGCACTATGGGGTGCCTTACAACAAGGGGGGTGGGGGATGGCACTATAGGGTGCCTTGCAACAAGGGGTGGGGGTTTGCACGCTGCAACATCTTGCAACATTTGCAATTGCATTGCACTCTCCCTTTTTGTGGGCATACTACTCACTTTCATATGAAATCTTATTGAATAAACTTTACATGTACGAAATAAGAGGAAATATCCTCGATTGGTTTAAATCGTATCTGTCAAATCGTTGTCAATACATTTGATTAAAAGATAATTTAGCTGACAAGGCGAAGCTAAATAATGGGTCCCACAAGGATCTATTCTTGGGCCAATCCTATTTCTAATTCACGTCAACGATTTTAATTTCTCAACCACATTCAATTGCGCACAATATGCAGATGACACCACACTTAGTTCTTCCCATCATAATTTAGATTTTCTGATAAATGAAACGAACAGGCAATTCGAACATACAGTATGCATAAATGGATGTGTTAATAAACTTTTATTAAACCCGAACGTCATTTTATATAATTATTACCACAAAACATACAAGTGCAAACTATCAATAAAAATTAGAAATACTACTCTTGCAAGGGTGAATGAGATTCATATTATTTAAACTGAAAAGGATCCTTCCTCAAAACTCCTTACCCTGTATTATTCCTTCGTCCACCGATATTTATTGTATTGCTTTACAACATTGGGTAGATCAAAGAAATATATAAAACATCCTTTGGAAGTAATTCATAAAAAATGTCTGCGAACTCTCTCGAATAATGACAGTCACACTTCCCCAATAAACTAAATGACTTTTACAAATTCAATGTTGCTGTCAATCATGGGCGTCGATCGCTTCTCAAAAGTGAGGGGGTGAGACATTTCAGAAATGATAAAGAGCAAGAAGTGTGAAGCAGTCACCTCATATATTTTTCGAACAAAATTATTATTTATATTCGTTGAATTGAACTGAAACAAATTACGCTTCTATTGAGAAACTTTCTACTTTAGATACACATAAACAAATGACACATTAAAAAATTATCAAAGGCAGATATATTAAAGAAATACAACTTCAAATAAACATGGTAATAAAGAGAGAGAGAGAGAGAGAGAGAGAGAGAGAGAGAGAGAGAGAGAGAGAGAGAGAGAGAGAGAGAGAGAGAGAGAGAGAGAGATTCACAATTACACGATTACCGAAAAAGTGTTGGGACAATTAGTATGTTGTTGCCCAACACAAAAAGTGGAGGGGACATGTCCACCCTGTGCCCCCCCCCACGATCGATGCCCATATTATCAATATGTTCAAAGTTATCAGTAAAAGTCAACATACATCACCCATTCAAAGAGCAATCACCCTCATCAAATACATCATCATTATAACCCTAAACTGTCCGGTGATTTTCTACACAAACGAAATCGATGCCCATATTATCAATATGTTCAAAGTTATCAGTAAAAGTCAACATACATCACCCATTCAAAGAGCAATCACCCTCATCAAATACATCATCATTATAACCCTAAACTGTCCGGTGATTTTCTACACAAACGAAACTACAATAGAAACTGTAGTAAATGCACTATCCTTCAAAGGAGCAGATGTATGGAATGTATCAGGTCATCCCATAAGTAATGTCGTTTTTTACGATAGATTAAGTTTAAACTAGCCCTACTCGGTTTCAGCATAAATTTTCCGAAGGTTATATCTAAGAGGAGATTTATCGTGTTTCGCTACATACTTTACAGACCTTGACCAGTGAAGACGTGTGTTTTGCTTTATGTGAACCCCTCATAAACATGGCGGTATCAGAAGAGCATATCAGGCATATAATGCTTTACGAGTTCAAAAAAGGGAATAGTGTTACTGAAGCAACGCGAAACATTCAGGACGTTTATGGCAACGATATTTTGCATGTAAGGAAATGTCAAAGATGGTTTCAAAAGTTTAGGAATGGTGACTGCTGTTTGACAGATGCAGCACGCTATGGACGCCCTGCTGAGTTTGATGATGACCTGCTGTTAGCCGCACTTGAAGAAGACTGTTCAACAACTGTCGAAGAATTGGCCCAGAAACTCAATTCATCCCCGTCCACCATCCTTCGACATTTGCAACAACTCGGGGAAAGTGCCTAAGTTAGGAAAATGGGTGCCACATGAATTGTCGGTCGACAATCTGAGGGTGCGGGTAAACATTAGCACAGCTCTTCATTCCCGTGAACTCCTAGATCCGTTTTTGCACCGTTTAGTGACTGGTGATGAAAAGTGGATACTGTACCAAAATGTTAAGCGCCGTCGACAGTGGGTTTGTGCCGGAGAACCATCGACACCACAGCCAAAACCAAATCTTCACCCCCGGAAGGTGTTGCTTAGTGTTTGGTGGGATAAAGGTGGTGTAATACACTTTGAAACCTTACCACACAACCAAACAATCACCGCTCAAGTCTAATGTCAACAAATTGATCGATTGAACACTGCACTAAAAGAAAAGAGACCTTCTTTGGTTAATCGGAAAGGAATCGTGTTCCACCACGACAACGCACGTCCTCATACCGCTCGGATCACTTCTGCAAAAATTGAGGAGCTTCGGTGGGAAAAACTTCCACATCCTCCATATTCTCCAGATCTTGCGCCTTCAGTATCATCTCTTCAGGAGTCTGCAAAACTACCTTGACGAGAAACAGTATACTTCTTTAGATGACCTGCACACCAGTCTTTGTACGCTTTTTGCCTCAAAACCGCCTGAATTTTATAAACATGGCATTGAAAAGCTTGTAGGACGTTGGCAGAGTGTCATTGATTCCGATGGAAAATATATACTACTAGATTAAAAAGTTTCAGTTGAGTTTTTTTTTGTCCTTCAAATTCCGATCTAAAAAACGACATTACTTATGGGATGACCTGATAATTCCCATAAGTATCAGGTAAGCTTCATCACTAATTGTTTTCGCGGATCACTAAAAAAGTATTTTATTAGTTCCTACTGATGTATAAGTTCACTACTGCCACTACCATAGTAATTAAGTTAGCGTTTTAGAATTAACTACCTAAAATATACAAATTTCCTTAAGCTCTTATAATTTCATAAATTATCCTCTTTTTTTATTTTTATTGAGCATCATTTATTTTCTACCAAATATACAATTAACCATGTTATTTAAAACTTTGTAAATTTTCATCTTGTGGTGATATTAATCTTATTATTATTATTACAAGCAGAGCCTTCGACTCCCTCCCCTACGAGCAGGGCTTGTGCTTTGCAAACTCCCCTACGGCATGGGCACGTTATGGTTACCCCTTTGGGGAGAGGTCATTCTCCTTCTACCCCCAAAACCCCCTCACCCCCCTTTATACAACTTTGGGGGCTAACCCCCCTTTTTGAATAACCCCTCCCCCATTACTACCCCCCATTACGTCCACCCCTCTTTGTTTTGTTGGTTGAAACATTGAGTCATTTTTTTTATTTAAACAGGAAATGGAAGGAATTGTAGGTGTTTTTTAATAGTTTAAGGATAATTATTGTTTGTTAGTACTACTTTTACGTGCCATTTTCACTTCTCTCATGCAACAAATAAAGTGAATCCTATTAATTTTGCCTAAAAAGCTTCCTTGCTTCCAACGGCATATTCCGACAGATTAGAATACTGTGATTATCCTATTATCATATCAAATATCTAAATTGTATTGAAAAGTTTTGAAAAATATTATAAAACTGTGTCACCTTTTTTTTTTCTAAATAAAGATTTTGTTACATATATATATATATTAACCCCTCCGTCTATGGCCTTCGTTGTTTTGAAGTTGACAGGGTTCTGGTTAGGTGACAGCAACGGATTTATCACTCTGGAGTAGCTGGTATCATATAGGGAATCGCAGTAGTTTCTTCTATACTACTCTCCGATTTCTTCTTGCAGTGGATCGGAGGATTCTGTGAGGCTGACTAAATTCTCTGAATTTTCCCAGATTCTTCTTATAACGTATTGGGAAATTATTTTTTTCTATTTAATACTAAGTTCTCTGAAGAGAGCAAGGCTCGAAGGAGAAGACAAAGATATTTCTTACTCTATTTTACTGCTAAAATGTTACAGGTAATGCTGAGCCTCTAAGTCAGATCAGTAAAAAATGGGCTTTTATACTTAATTTTTTACTGACGTCATTATTATTTAATGCTGATCTGTTTTCGTTTTGTATTCTCAATAGGCTGATTTACTTTGCAAAACATTTAAAGACAAAACAAATATTTTTGCTGTAGCAATGTCTAGACTGCTAAGTAAGAGGAAGCCATATTTTTATTTTAAACCGCATATTGACAGATCTGATGTTATCATGATCTACCGAGTTAACTAAAAATGGAAGTTGAAATATGCCTTCCATCACGAATTACAATCAAACATGCACAGGAGCAAAAATTAAATGATTAAGTTCCAAAACGTTAAGCAGGACATGACTTTATCTTTTACAACGAAGAGAGAATGTATAAAAGAAATGAACATTGCAGACTTTAACAAGATTACTAAATCTAAAAAATGATTATGTAGTTTACAAAGAAATAATTCACTAATTATAAAATAGAAAGCAAATAAAAACTGTATCCAAACTTGTGTCAGCGTAATACGATTTTTGACTTTATATGTCAAAATGAATATATGAATAAGAATATAAGGATTATATAAATATACGAAGTATACGAATGAACATAAGAATTATATGAATGAATATAAGAATAATATGAATGTAAGAGTTATTCATTTTTCATATTTACATATAGGTATAACGTTAAAAATGTTAATTTTTAATTAAAAATATGTGAAGCTGATTAAAATATAGGTAGAACTTATATTTAACTATATAAAGAATAATGTAACAAAAATAAAATGTATACTGACAGATTATAAAAAATGTAGCTTACAAACTTACTAAAGTACTGCATAATTTAATGTAATGACTTAATATAATAGATTATTATCATGTTTTGTACAATAATTTGCAACTGTCTCAAAAGAATGGAAATTATAAGTAAACGAGATGGCAGCCCCAGTGCGGGATCGAAGTGAGAAGTTAATTGAAAGGGCTGAGTTTCTCCCTACTTTCTGCGAGAGCGTTGGCGTTTCGTCTCTGGCATCTGTTGTCATGTGTTTAGGGAACCTGCTTGCCTCATTCTGAGGTTAGTAGTCTCGCGACTCGGATCCCCAAACCTACAAGGAGAGCTTGTTCTCAACTAGAGGAATGTGATCGGGCACGCCTGATTGAGTCCAGCCATCTTTTCTCTCTTCCTACTTCCCCCGCTTCTTTTGTCCGCTTTCTTTTCTCTGTCCCTCCTCTTCTTTACCGTTCCTCTCCTTCACATTTTCGGATTTTTATGGAATGTACCCCCAGTGATAGATATCAACATTTTCTTCGAGGTTGGCTCTACTCGTAAATCACTTCTTCCTTTATGCCCTGATAACCTGAAAGTGGGGGTCGATTCGAGTGATTAAATGCAAATGTTTTCTTAAAGAGAGGATTGTTTCATCAGTGTAATTAACTATCATACAATCTACCCGTTAATTACACAGGCCTGCGAATGAAAACTTGGTGAGAGTTGTTTTCTTACTAATAACTGATTTTATATAATTCAACTACGCTGATTTCGAATAAGGTGTCCATTTTTTCTATCATGTAAGGATTTTCTGCAAACTGGAAGGGAGAAAACAACAACATAAATAAAAATTATTTATTTAAATTTATATTAGGTACTTATTTCGCTTTGTTATACTAATTACAAATGCAAACAACTTTAAAAAGAAAGAAGACTATTAACGTCAATTATATATTCGTCTTTATTTGTCCTGAGTTTTCTTGTGAGATCTATGCCTTTTAGTCTAGAATGTACGCGCTGTTGCTTTTCTTTTATGTAATAATTCTGGAGTATCCCGTTTCAACATCCAGCAGTAATCAGCCATCATGCTGATGTCCCACCTTCTCTGATATCTCTTCTCCATTTCTATGATGGCTTGGTGAAAAAGAGTAGTATGCCCGCAAAAGGAGAGAGTGCAGAGCAATTGCAATGTTGATCAAATGAGTGCCAGTGCCAACCCCCTTCCCCCTTGTTGGAAGGTGCCAACCCCCCCTCCCTCAGTGCCAACTACCAGAGTGCCAAAAAAGGGGGGAATCCCAAAGCAAGCTGGGGGAGTCCACCTAACCTCATTGGGGTAGAAGGTGGAACGGCCTCACCCCCCCAAAGGGATATAACCTAACGTAGGAGAGAGAGAGAGAGAGAGAGAGAGAGAGAGAGAGAGAGAGAGAGAGAGAGTGAGAGTATCATACACCTGGAAGATCCAGGTGCATAATGGGAGCTCAGGGTAGCATCACTTGGCTTAGAACTCGAAATCCACCAGTTGGCTTAATCAGCCAGTTGGTGAACACAAACGCACATACACTCCCCGACTATATATACGCCCATAGATTCCCCATTATTACACACACACACATATATATATATATATATATATATATATATATATATATATTACATATATATATATATATAAACAGATGCATGTAAAACCCCAATAGCAAAATATGTACGAGCATGCCGAATAACGACCACACAAAAAAGAATACAACCACCACCACAGCACGACAACCACCAATCGTCTAAGTATAGCTTACCATCACCTAACCAAACCCACCTTACTCACGGCTTTTACTTACCAGCTGGTGATAGACCGACAAGGTCTCTAAGTACGACCAGTTAACAGACAAAGCTATTAAGCATAAAAAATATGTTTATGGGGCCAAGGGTTAGACCGACAGTGTCTCAAGAAAAGGGCGACACTAATAGTTTTTCTATTAAGTTTCTTATGGTGGAACACCACGAGGCCAATTTGACGTCTGGTAGGCGATCTTTTAAACAAAAAATCGAATAAGATAAACTAATTTTAATGCCAAAACAAATTTTCACCATAATATACAATGTTATCCTTAAACTATAATATAAAAGCATTAATATGATTTTTAAAACAAAATAGAAATTAAATTAGGGGTAACTATTTCATTTTTCCTCTTTTGGCCAATTATTTTGCTTCAATACAAATTTTTTCTATAATATACATTTTTATCCTTAAACTATAACATAAAAAGCATTAATATGATTTTTAAAACAAAATAGAAATTAAATTAGGGGGTAACTATTTCATTTTTCCTCTTTTGGCCAATTATTTTGTTTCAATACAAATTTATCTTTAATATACATTTTTATCCTTAAACTATAACATAAAAAGCATTAATATGGTTTTTAAAACAAAATAGAAATTAAATTAGGGATAAGTATTTCATTTTTCCTCTTTTGGCCAATTATTTTGTTTCAATACAAATTTATCTTTAATATAATTTTATCCTTAAACTATAACATAAAAAGCATTAATATGATTTTTAAAACAAAATATATTCTATTTCGTGATAACTATTTCATTTTTCCTCCTTTATCCAATTATTTTGTTTCATTACAAATTTATCTTTAAGACACACATATATCTTTAAACCTTATTACCAAAAAATATTAATACAACTTTATAATAAAAATAGATTCTATTTCGGGGTAACATTTATTTTTTCTCTTTTATGCAACTATTTTGTTTGAATACAAATTTATCTTTAAGACACAATTATATCCTTAAACTATAACATAAAAACGTTAATATAATTTTTAAAACAAAATAGATTCTATTTGTGGAATGAATAAGTCATATTTGGTAAAGACACGCCCCCAGAATTCGCGGCTCGTCCAATTACAACCCAATGGGTGGAGCATGATAACGAATCCAGGATCTCTGGCTGGCGGAAAGTCTCACTCTCACACAGGAAACTCGCGAATCGAATATTGGGGGTGGGGCCAATCAGGGTCGCGTATATAAAAGGAACATTTTCAGCTGGATCCACAACGGTGATTTTATCAACGTCTAACCACACATTCTCTCATCATGGACACTTCCAGTCAGACACATCAGCTTTACTCTCCCCGCAATTGTTTGAAGACGGGAACCTCTCTGCAGGGGCTAAGCTTCATCTTTTCGCAGCGGACGACTGGAACGTCCTACTTTCAACGCAATCCATTGCAGAAATTTGTGACGGCGAGAAAGATCCAGCGGAAACATCCTCATTTGAAATGTGAGTAATTACATAATAATTTAGTTTGTGATTCATTCTCGGGCTATATACAGTATATACACATCGTATCATTCAGTGCTTAACCCTTGCAAGTGTTATTTAATTTATAAAAAGCCATAATAAACGAAGTGAAAGGATATCTGCCCAGAGGTTCGAGACTGCGACGGGGCTTAGTAGCCCAGCTAATTTTCCTTCCTGAGAATGTCATTTATACAGTGAATTTTATTATGCGATGAAGGTATCCTTTGAAAGTGAAATTTTATTACGCGCGTTTCCCTGTACGTGTTAACTTAAAAATTTATAGTAAGTTTTACAGGTTGGTTTTTAGAATTACTAAAACTTTAAAGGTAGGAAATTGCTGCGGTCCCGGGTTCGTGCCCCAGTGCTGACAGATGATGCGTAGCACATCCAGCTAACCTTCCTTTTGAGCTCAGTTAGGCTAGTTGCTTTGTGTTTATTATTTGATCCGGGTACCCTATCCTGCACTTTCTCTTATTGTCACTCCTTGTAAATCTCTTTTCTTATATATATATGGAACAAATGGATTTTAATTAAAAAAGATTCAATGTAGATGAATCGTTTAATATCTGCCAGGTGCTCGATACCCTGTGACGGTGCTTAAACATCCAATATGATCATTATTAGAAAAATGTATGAGCTGTCAAAATAATTTTTTGTCTACAACCGTACCCTTTCTCCTTATAGGACCGATGCGGCACTCGATCGTGTTATAGCTACTTTTCATGACAGCTTTGAAGAAAAGCAAATAATCGACAGCGATTTGGATGTTTTACGGCGCAGTCAACCCAGTGACCTGAATACGGAGGTCGAAGTATTGGCTCACATCCGGTCCAACGATTGCCAGGACGTCGGGGAACTAATGTAAGTTTTTTCTTTTGGTTAAGAATAAGAGTGTATTTTCATCAATTTATTAAATGATAGAAATCATGTTTTATAAATTAGTACAATTCAGCTTAAATTACAGTAGTTACAGAATTAGCATCCATTAAATTAGCTACAGAGCGCAAGACTAACATTATTGGGGACATCTTATACTTTACACAATATAGTTACAATTATTTATATATATATATATATATATACATATATACGCGTAAAACTTTACACAATACATCGAGTGCGCACAAATACAAATGGGAACATTTTTTTGATCTGCACGTACACCATTTCATCATTCAGCTCAGTTTCACACAAATCGAATAATTTTAAAAATTTATAAATCACTTTCCAGTGACATGTGCAACAGAAATGAAAGGCAGTACATGCCGCAAGTATTACTAAAATATCCTTTTAATCGGTGGGGATTCCAGACAATTTCAGGGATATGCAACTGTTCGAGAAATTTTACAATAACAGGGTCACTCCAGGGATAGTCCCCAGTGAATTAAAAAATACATTATTTCCCTATTTTTAAAGTAGATGACCAACCAATGAATCCCTTCGCCACCAACAATGTCCGTATTGAAAATAATTTCCCGCATTTTCTCGTAGTTGGTAATTTGAATGTTTCATTCTTCGCAAACACACCAATAAATTTGGAGCGTGTGATTCGGTTACTATTCATTACTCTGAAGTGTATTCGCATCCATTTTAAAATTCAGTGACTACGTTCCTGAAGCGGTCAATTTCTATTAGAGCTTGTGACTCGAGGTATACTAGTACTCTAATAGGCGCGTCTATCGGGTTGGCGAATTCCAATCTGACTGAAATGTTCCCACTCTGTTGTGGACTTTAGTGTGTATTTACACTAGCAGATAAGTCGGGTGTGATATCAAACGGGTAAAGGTTAAATTGATCGCTGAATTCTTTCTGCGTTACCTCAATCCCGAACTCATCACAAGCACCTGCAATATGGGCCAGATTACTATAAGCTCTTGCACAAAGCGGGAACACAGCGTCTGATGAGTAGCCCGTATCCATAGTCGTCCCATCCAACGCAACACCATTGACGTATAGAATCATATTTTTAAGCCGAAATTCTCGAATTTAAAGGCGTTCTTTTTATATTTTCCATTCGTCGAAGCGTGATCCTGCATTCTAATTAATAACCTTTTAGGTAGAACTCCCAGGGCCACGTTTTCTAGCTGTTTCGAGGCCAACCCTGCGGGCACCGTGTATAGTTTGATATGTACTCTGTTAATTGGGTATTTTACTGTTGCGTGTATTAAATGTTTTTCAATTTCTATTTGTTTAACAGAGCTTAATTTCACTCGACGCAGGCAGAGATATTTTTCCATAATGTGAATCACAACGGGTTCATATTTATCCAGCTCTCAGGATTCGTGCGGGTGAGCTTTAATTTCATATCCACCCCATTCATAAGCAATTTCTCATGGAATGTGAAGTCTGTATGTAGACGGCCAAAACTCATATATATCTTTTTAGAATTTTTAAATTTATCCTTTATATTACTTTCGTCTGTAGTCTGATAATAGCCCTCGGCAGCTAAAAAGGTATCCTTCGCTTCTTTTGAAAAGTTGAGGACATTTGCCAGATAGGCTCGTAGGTGATAATAACCCATTCCTGCAGAAATGTTGACCTAGTTTAAATACACCTCACACTGACTGAATATGGAGTCCAGAAAGTTGGTTTCAGGGTATGCAGAATAATTATCATCACAGTATGAACCTGAGCTGGGTATCGCGAATTCTATAGGGGCACTTGGGGAACTAATTGTGTTTAATGGGTTAATTGTAATAAAGTCACTGGTCTCAATAGAAACTTGTGTTGAGGACATATTAAAGAGGCACAGCTCCGATTTACAACATTGTGAGTTACACGGATGGATGAAGCGTGCCATGACGAGTCAGAAATAGTGCCACCTCTCTCGACAAGTAGTAATCAGCCTATGATTCGTGAAAGCAATGTCCTCAGCTTATATCAGTTGAAAAAATGATCACCCATAGGTTTCATTCGCTTAGAACACTTCTTTTTTGATGTCCTTTTACGTTTAACGCCACGTATTGGTAACCCCTTCTTCCGGAGAGCCTTCATCTTATTCCCCCCACCACGCATTTTTCTCTTTGCATCTTTGATGATTTCGTCCCGTGTATGTTTTAAATGTTCTTTTAGAGCTTCTTTAGGTTTAGCTCCACCCATTATGTCTTCTACCGTGTTAAAACCTGATTGTAACGCTTTTCTCCAGAGGTATCTGGCACCCCCCCCTTTTCAAAAATGGGACAGCCGTGCGTAGTACGGTTGAAAAAATGGATCCAAATCCACTCCCACGTTATCGCACCCCTCGATATACTGTGAAAGGTTTTCGGGTCATTATAACTGAATGCGACGAAAGTGCACTTCACTGTTAAGCTCCAATCACCGAATGGGAAATTTTTTCCCTCAATCGTTCTTATATATATTGAGATATTGGTTAATAGATTAGTCGCACCATTCACATAATGGGGCTTGTCATATGTAATGCTCAAGCTCTTCCCCCTATGGTTGGGAATGTGTGCAATGCGCAGCAGACTCCCCTGGGTATCTCCAATTTCTCCAATTTCAACTGATACATTAAGTGGACATGTCATGTTGTGCCTCGTGAACGGTATTTCTTTGGAACGCTGCTCCATATCGGCCTTCGGTTATAATTTGGAACAATCCTTTGTCTTTAATATTTCTATTATCCTGTGATTTTAGCGTCACAGCATGTGCAGGGGTTTCTTTCTTTACAATTTCGTATACTAAATCAGCCGTAAGATTTGAGCTTTTTAAACTTCCGTTTAAGTCTCTCACAACATCCTCGGCCGCACCATGACGACCCGGGCCTAGTGTTACTACTGTAGTGTAATACAGGGCCTCCCCACTCCGGGCGGCACGTATGGTTTCATTCCTAATTACCCCTACCTTTTCACACTCATCACGATCTTTAAGAACCATAAAAACGGGTTCTTTATAATCAATACTTAAGAAGCTGGTGGATAGCGGAATTTCGCATAACTCCGCCTCATACGAATCACGTTCCAATTCAATGGGCCCATGGAATTCTGTTACAAAGTTGGCTAGTGTGTTGTGGATGTACAGACAGAGAAGAAGAGGACTGGAGGTGACATAGAAGTGGTTAGGCGCCATGTTGCATAGTATTTAAGCTTCATTATTGCATCACTTTTATATAGGTATTGAAGCTTTCTGGGTACCCTAGCCATTTCACCAGGTACATTTTTCTTTCCTGAACCTCTGCTGCCTAAAATTTTTTCAATTTTAAACCCATTTTTTCGAAATTAAATGTCACTTTCTGCAACTCTTTGCGGTAAAAACCTCCTGCGATTTCTTCCCCATTCAAATCTTCAACGTAATACATCATTATCTCGCCTTTAGGTCTCATAGCACTAACTTTAAAAATCTCACGTGTCCATCCTTGCTCAAATCCCTTCGCGAATTTATTTCCCGAACGCGATAGCCTTACATAATCATTGATTTTGAAACGTGTAGAGTGTGGCAGTGTTCTACGAATATCTCTTTTCACCTCACACTCTGTGTGCGTACCTATTTCTAAAACCTCGTTAGGTGTTGTCCCAATCGCGAGATGGTGTGAACGGTTGTATGACGAGGCCAATGATCCCAGAATGTTTATATATCTGTATGTGATTTTATGTGTAAAATGGCAATGCATGGGCTCCTTTATGGTACGTTGAACTCTTTCAGCTAAAGAAGCCTTTTGGTTAGAATTGCTATTGTAGTAACTGATATTAAACTCTGCCAACCTGTTCTGAAAAGCTCGGCCTATAAATTCTTTCCCCTCATCCGTACTGTTTCAGGCGATTTATTTTTCAGAGGAATCAGCCACAGATATCTAGAGAATACATCTATTATGAATAGGATGTAGCGATAGCTATCATTATATACTGAATATCTTTGCATGTCTGTTAAATCTGCTTGCCAAATAGAGTCAATCGAAGCTGTTGTTGTCCTGATTGTTTTAAACCTTTTTCTCACCGGCTTATGAAGTGTATAAGCATCCTGCTCCAACAAAAACCTCTCGACATATTTTTTCCCTACTCCATCATTGTAAACATCTCTGTATAGTCTATCAACACCGCATTAGGAGACTGGGATAGAAATGTCATAATAGCGTTTTCTTAATATGTTAGCCATTTGCGTATTTTAGAAACACGTGGATAGGGTTGGCCGTTGTTGCTTGGTCTCTTCTTTCTTCTCTTCAGAAATGCTACCGTTGGGGGTGATAGCGTACTCAGTCATGGCACATGCGAGACTTGCGCCAAGTCTTTTAACCTATTCAGATTTCTTATCAATGTTATGGGGACATTTATTTGTTGTAGTCTTGCTTTAATATGCTTCCATCCTGATGGTGAGGGCCTGTCCCACTTTCTCACCAGATCATGGACAGTGTCGACGATATTTGATCCCTCTACCCTTGTTCCTTCAACAATGACCTCGCCTGTATCGGTCAACTGTATGATGGGGTCCTCACTCAATAGATTATAAAGACTTAAGCTTTTATTCCTCAATGTATGTGGGAGACTGCTTTTTAATATATGCTCGATGTGTTGCGTTCCGTTCTTCTTTGGTTGGTCATCTCTAACGTCGGCTCCACGTCCTATGTCGCCATGCTCATCGTTGCCCGCGCTGTGCCAAATAACTACAGATTCTTATAATCTTCGTACTCATGAAGGAATTTCTACAGAGCCTCTTGGTACAAGATCCTTTTCTCATCAGGTGACTTTTCACTGTTTAATAGGTCTATCATTTTCCTTTCCATTCTTTTAAGCCTGCTTTTACGGGGCTCTAGAACCGTGTCTGGACTCTTTGAACTTTGCAGTGAAGCATACACCTCGTGCAGAATCACTACCGCTTTCTTCATTATATTAATCTAGTCAATAAAGGTTCCAAAACCTTTGTACAATAATTCGCTTTTTCTTCCACATAGTTTGACTTTTACGAGCGTGTGTTCGTATTATGTTCTTGTAACGACGTAGGCGAGCCTTCTGAGGGGATTTCATTGGTACATTACATTTTATTACATTAAGGCAGATTTCACAGATGCATTTTAAAAAGTCCGAGTCGATATTTTTAACAAACATCTGCTGCAATGATCTGCTGCAATGCAACGATAGATGATAGATTTTTATTAATTCACGGTATTTCTTTAACCTATTTGTCATTCTGGAATTACACCGTTTCAGGCTCGTTTGGGAAAATATTCGTTCTGAGAAGAACCCTAAACGTGTTTCGCGGGTGAAGGTCACAAAGAAAATATCCGTAACGTTGACTTGTAGCTTCTTTATAAACTTCTAAAAATTTTGATTGGCTAATACCCCAATTTGTGACACATCTCTACGTTGCGCGAATAAGACTAGATATTTAACGACACATCGCGCATGTATCTATTTTTAAAAAATAGATTCTGATTGATGAAGAATACGCTTATGTTAAGATGGTGGGAGAACACTAAATGTCTCGGCAAACGTTTTATCCATTTCCAACATGAGATCTTCAATTACATTACAATGACTGTATGCTAATTTCCCTTTAACGACTTAACGTCATATACGCCTTTGTGGGACAAAATATCATCTTGGTACTCGTTGAACACTGACTGTTACGTCGAATAGCACCATATTACTTTATGTACAAATTTTGAGAACATCTCCCCCTTATTATCTTTAATGATTTTAAACATAAACACAGTTTTACCACATCCTGTAGGGCCAGATATAATACATGTGGATGGGCTAATAAGAAGTAATGTTCAGTTTAAAGATACTTTATTATTCACAACTTGTAAACTAGCCAAGCTACCCAAGGTGATGGATGTAGCCGCCGAAGTTTCAAAAGGGTATTTCCCTTACACTTTCCTTACTAGCGACACTTTAAATTACGTAGGACTACCTCCCCAAAACAATACTTTAACTACACCAACATGAGTGATAGTGAGCGTGAAGATTTTGACCGCTACTACAACAGTTTTAATGAAGCTAATGCTTACAATATACCTGATGAATGTGAGCGTTATTGCGTGAATGATATGCGCGTGCTTAGAGTATGTTTCTAGACCTTCAGAAGGATGTACAATTGTACATAGACCGTTTCAACTGCGAATCGCTGCAAGTCTCAACCACGATCGCCTCATTGTGCTTTACGGTGTTCAAGAACAATTTCAGGCCTAAAGACACCTTAGCCATCATTTACAGAAACAACCCTCGCAGTTATAGGCACAAGGCTATTTACTGGCTCATACACATACAGCAGCAGACCGGAATATACATAAAACACGCCCGCAACACAGGAGAAGTACCCATTAAGGTCAATGGTCGTGTTTTTTGGGTTGATGGTCTCACCGTGCCACTTGTGAGAAGACTGTGTACTCCTTTAACGGTTGCTGGTGGCATGGATGCCCACGTCCTGAGTGTGGAATCGTAGGAGATATCCACGGTAGATCTCCTGCCAACAGTCTTGCATGGACCCGCACCCGCGATCAGCTTATAGGCACCCAGTTCACTCACAAGATCTTGTGGGAGGACGAATATGATACACTGATAGAAACAGATGGACAGTACCGTGAAGAAATAAACACGATTAAGCGCTCCGATCCGAGCTTTTCAATCGTGAACTCTTCTTCACAACGCATAACGGCAGTTGAAATAATCTTCTAAATCGTAACGACAGCTGCTCATTATATAAAGATCAGCTTATGGGCACCCAGTTCACTCACAAAATCTTGTGGGAGCACGAGTATGATGCACGGATAGAAACAGATGGACAGTACCGTGAAGAAATAAACACGATTAAGCGCTCCGATCCGAGCTTTTCAATCGTGAACTCTTCTTCACAACGCATAGCGGCAGTTGAAACAATCTTCTAAATCGTAACGACAGCTGCTCATTATATAAAGATACAACTCTTCAGGGTGAACACTGTAGGTGAGCTCTGCCCTGTACCGCTCAAGTCCTTTGTACCAAAGTTCATGATATTTCGAAGAGTCTAAACCTTTTAAATAAGCATCCAGCTATAGACCACTCTTGCCATGTTCATTCCTACATTCGGTAAACCCGCCGAGCAGAGCGGTATATGCGTATTCAAGAACCGTATCAAAATAAACCATATCCGTGACACGTGCTTCTAATATAGGTTTTAGTTTGTGGAAACCAACGATTTCAAACATTCTGCCGAGGATGAATCGGTTTCGGGTGGGAACAGGAACGTTATTATCAGCTGCATTCTTCCACATCAGTCGTATATCAATGCATGGATGATCGTTATTTATACACAACGTAGAAACAATGGCATATGAGGGGGTATCACTAATCTGTTCTCTTCTTGTACCCACGATCTTCACCCCACTTCTCAACTATCACGAAGACTATTCATCGCCTCAACGCTTAAATAAACAACATTACGTTTACCAGAGTTTGCTTGTCTACAAGTCTTTTCAAGTACATAGTTAATAGCACCGGTTTTACGGCTGAACACACGCAATGACTTCGTCACGGACACATCGTATACGGCATTGAGAATGCTGCTCAAAGGAAGCTCCATCGTTTTCTATTGTGAGAGTGCACAACCAGTCAGGTGAAGCTCTGAGATGATTATGAGCAACCGGTGCGCGGTTTGGCTCGGAGACAGGTGTGGAGGAGTGAGTCATACCAAGCGTTAATGTTTCGTGTACGGGTTTGTTCCAGCATGAAATAATCATGCGAGTACTTGTACCCATTATATCGGGCAATTTTTCCGATACATGGGCCAATATCGGTTTTAATGTTTTATCGGAATGCGCACTAGACGTTCATTTCGACAAACTAAACACCTTAACAATCCGGCGCACTATTTAAAAGAAACATGTGCCCATATTTATCCTTTTTGTTTAACAGTAGATACTCACACAGGCCTTTTTGTTTAACCGTAGATACAGCGGCCAATTGAGCACGCAGGGGTAGAGATATGCCCAGGTAGTAGCAGGAGCCACGTGACCCTTTGATTGATCTTACATTGGGCAGAGCTTAGGGCTTTTTCCTGTACATACGCACACACACACACACAAAGGAGAAAATGAAACCCTAATTGAAACATTACATATTCAAATATACGTAATAAATAACATATCGCTAACAATAGACATATATAACATTCAAGTACTATGGTATCTAAAGGGTACTGTATCATAGGTGCCAGGCACCAGGTAACGTTTCCTATAGGTGTTACGACACACCTTTGTGCACCTAAGTTCCTTCACGCGCCCCAGTTTCTGCGCCCGAAAATTGTGGATTCCTACAGTCAGTTGGAGTGGTTGGTCACCCTCATCTTCTAAGCACACTAACTCCTTCAACGAGTCAAAGTTAACGACCCGTCGGTTCGCCAGGTTAAGCGTGATGCCCTTCGCCTTCACGATATATTTCAGCTCTTCCTCCACCCTCACCCTGACCCATAAGTTTTTGGCCCTGTTGATACAAAGGATCAGTGTATGCACCATCACCATACTCATCCTTGATCTCGTCAGTCAACTCTGCGAGGAATTCACCAATAGGCGGCATGTATTCACCCTCTCTGTGAATATTACGCTATCTGTGTCAGCGTACAGCACCCTCCGCC
Organism: Bathynomus jamesi; assembly: GCA_023014485.1. Classification (NCBI taxonomy): domain Eukaryota; kingdom Metazoa; phylum Arthropoda; class Malacostraca; order Isopoda; family Cirolanidae; genus Bathynomus; species Bathynomus jamesi. The sequence continues at coordinate 393,493 of JAJOZX010000943.1, forward strand.
CAAGAGAGTGCAGTAGTCCCCAAAGCTTGATGCGTGCGGTGATGTTGTACTTTATTATGTACGTGTTACCAACATTCACGATCTTCATGACCTCTTTATCGGGGACATTGGCATAATCCCACACCTTGTTATAACTTTGGGCCAAATGAACGTTCTCCTTACCTGTATTCTGTGCAAACTTCCCCCAATTGACTATTTAGGCACCACTTTGCACTAATGCGCTTGCCAGGGTTCTTAACAATTTGGGCCTGGTCAAGTTGTATCCCTTCACGTTCACGGTAACGCTGAATATACGCCGATTTTTCACCTTCGCTCTCAATCCCTCGCGGGTAGCCTGATGCTTCCACTTTATCATTCAAAAAGTATTTATATACGGCGTGGAAAGGTTGGGTAGTTTCTGAAACTTCCACACCTCATATATCTTCAATATTCTGTAACCATGGCGGACGGCTAGGGACAGCTCAGGACTTGTATATACACTCTGATCTTCAGTTGATTGACTGAGTGATTACAGGACCCATTGTTCTCCTCTGCGCACTTCACGCACAGAGGAAACATGAGCGTGTGATCTATAACGACGGGTAAGATCGGCATCCATAAATCGCGAGGGGGGAGGACGTCTACGAAAGAAAGACCGAAATAGTACTTGTTCAAATTTATTGAGAACACCTCGATGGTGGGCAGGTTTATAGCTGGATGCTTATTTAAAAGGTTTAGACTCTTCGAAATATCATGAACTTTGGTACAAAGGACTTGAGCGGTACAGGGCTGAGCTCACCTACAGTGTTCACCCTGAAGAGTTGTATCTTTATAAAGGGTGATCCAGAGAAATGGGACCCAAAAGAAACCCCTGTAACTCTTAAAGTATAAGTCCTTTTATAAAATTATACGCATCATTCGAAAGAGGATAGTTACAAGTTTGTACAGGATTGTATAGGTTTTGACAATACAAGACAAGATAAGATACAAAACAAAATAAAAGTGTTAGTTAAAACTAACCCTTCAAGATGACTGCATGGACTGTGGAACGGCTGCGTTTCATAACTGAGCAATATTATGAGCATGGAATAAGTGTAGTTTCAGCTCAAAGATCTTTCAAGACAAATTTTCAGATGTCAAAATCACCTTCTAGGAGCTGAAACTACACTTCTTCCATGCTCATAATATTGCTCAGTTATGAAACGCAGCTGTTCCACAGTCCATGCAGTCATCTTGAAGGGTTAGTTTTAACTAACACTTTTATTTTGTTTTGTATCTTATCTTGTCTTGTATTGTCAAAACCTATACAATCCTGTACAAACTTGTAACTATCCTCTTTCGAATGATGCGTATGATTTTATAAAAGGACTTATACTTTAAGAGTTACAGGGGTTTCTTTTGGGTCCCATTTCTCTGGATCACCCTTTATAATGAACACCTGTCGTTACGATTTAGAAGATTATTTCAACTGCCGCTGTACGTTGTGAAGAAGAGTTCACGATTGAAAAGCTCGGATCGGTAAGAAAAAACCCTCGATTGGAAAGGAGTGTTTATAAACTTGAATTTAATAATGATGTGATGTTGTGGCTAACGACGCCCTCTTTTTGCGTGTTTTTGATTGTATTCTGTCCGTGTTTAAAGATAATTTCCCAACCAATTGTAAAGTGGGCACAAAAATAGTATTGAACCCGCACACCTTGAGTGGTGAAATAATGCTAAATCGTATTTATTTTATAGTACAAAGCAATAGTGATGTAACTGTAGACTCGATCACGTGCGAGTTTAGTATTTTAGTTAAGCGCGGTAGAACATAAAGTGAATGTATTTTGATTTTATATAAGTTTTGCTGTTTATATATATATTAATGGGTATATAGTTTTATCCTGTACTCTTATTATTGTTTATATAAGTTTTGGCGTTTATATATATATAAGGGCGTATTTGTTCGTGCATATATTAAATGGTTATATAGTTTTATCCTGTACTAATATTATTATTTAAGAATTTATAGACACCGGGTGTCCCATTCGAAATGAAACAACTTTGAAACTCTGTAATTTTTAAAGTATTAATGTGAGAATGTTGAAAATTTGCCAGTTACTACATCATATGCATAAGTTTTTGTCATAATGTTTGTTGTTTGTTTTAGATTGAATTATGTGTACCCCACAAGAAAAAGCGAAATGTGTGTTATGGATGGCTGAGTTGAAGTCCCCTACTCTGGTGCAACGGCGATTCCGTGCAACCCGGTATATCCTTCGCTTAATGTGTGTATTTTTGCTGTATATTATTTTTGAATGTATATTTATTTCCTATATATTTCATGAATTATTTCCCTTAACTCGTCTAAATAAACAGGAATAACTGGGAAGATGGGAATATATATGTATACCAAATGGCTGGTTACGCCTTCTAAGCCGACTGACGGATTTCTAAGCCAACTGTCAAGAATATCTGAATAGCGCAATCTGCCAACTGAAAAGTTAATTAATATATATACAAGCCATTTATGCCTTCTAAGTCTTCTAAACCAACTGGCAGATTAAGCCAACTGCCAACTGGCTGCTTAAGCCAACTGGCGGATTTCGGGCTCTAAGCCAAGTGATGCTACCCTGAGTTTCCATTATGCACCTGGAACTTCCAGGTGTAGGATGCACTGTCTTCCGCTCTCTCCTCTCTCTCTCTCTCTCTCTCTCTCTCTCTCGGGGGGTTGGCACTGGGGGAGGGGGTTGGCACCTTGCAACATTTGATCAACATTGCAATTACTCTGCATACTACTAAACCGTTCTCCTTGTTCTTCGTTGAGTGCTCCGAGATTCTCAGGGAAGTAATCCAAGTGTAAATGTAAGAAATGTAATTTTAAACTCATATTACAACCCAACTCTTTGAACTTATTTTGCATGTTGTTCACAATGTTTTGGTAATTTGGGTCCTTGTTGTTCCCCAAAAATTTGCTGATAACATCCTTAAAAGCAATCCATGCTTCTTTTTCAAGATTGTTCATTGTTCTTTCAAAGTGTTCATCCAAAGTCAGTTTTCTAATGTGGGGACCAACGAAATTCCTTCTTTCAATTTTGCTTCCGAAAGAGTTGGGAATTTACCACACAGATACTAAAAACAATCTCCATCTTCGTCCAAGGCCTTAACCAATTCCTTCATGAAGTCCAATTTTATGTGAAGTGGAAGTAAAAGAACTTTCTTCGTGTCAACCAAACTCACGTTGAATGTTTTTAGAGCCAGGTGTCGGGTTGAATGCGTGGCCATTCCTTTTTCATCCAGTGCTGAGTTCTTGCTCGGCTATCCCATTCACACAAAAAACATGGAAACTTCGTATAACCTGGTTGTTGACCTAACAACATACAAATCACTTTTAAGTCTCCACAAAGTAGCCAACCGTGTTCTTTGTATTTAACCTTAGCCAGAAGTAGCTCAAGATTTTCGTACGTTTTCTTCAAGTGAACCGAATGAGCCACAGGAACGGATGCATACAAGTTACCGTTGTGAAGGAGGACGCCTTTTAGACTTCTTTTGAAGGAATCAATAAAAGGTCTCCATTCATTTGGGTCATAAACTGCAGCGCCTAGCTTAAGTATTAGTTCCGAAACATTGTTGTAATATACCAGTGAATTTTCTTGAGAAAAATATTGGATGAATTCTTTTTCTCGATTTCTGTACCAGTAAAATGACGTTCTGGGAGAAAGCAAGTTCTTTGCACCAAGTCTGGATCCCAGAATCTCTGAAGAATCCTTCAGGAGACACAAATCTCTTACCAAATCATTAAGTTCACTTTGTGTAAACAATTGGGGTTCGCCAGATGTTTCGGTTTGAAAACAATCAATATCATCGTTTCCATCGTCATCACTCAGACACCGAATCAGATGAAGTTATATCAAGAGTATTTGGTTTAGTAGGTACAGGTATACCAGGTCCATGAGCAACTGGTCTTATAGCAGACTGAAAGTTTGGATAAGAAATTTCCTTTTTATTTTTACTATTGTAGCCTTGCACGTTACATGAACAAAAATAGCAGTCATTGCTGTGATTTCTAGACTCACGCCAGACCATTGGAATCCCAAAAAGTAAAGAATCCTTTTTACCTTTACTCACAGTCTAAGTTGTTCAACACAAACACTGCAAACTTTATATGGAGCCCATGATTTGTCTTGATCCCCAAGTTTCATTCAGAAGTATGCATAGTATGCTTTCTTGACGAAGTCTGTAATATCTCGCCTTCGTTTTTTCACAGTAAGTTTTCCACAAATATAACAGAAAATGTTTGTGCTATTTACACACCTTCTGGTTGCCATAGCGACAAATAAACAAATTTCCAAAGAGAAATATAGTCACCGCGCACCTTTGAATAATAAAGAACTATAACCTCGCACGCACTAGACAGACTAACTTATCTCGTGGCTTCTCAATCATTTATATACTAGGGGTGCGTTTTTCGAATGTTCTACATTCTAGAAGACGCTATGACGTCACTTCTGATCTGAAAGCATTTATCGGCAGTAGTTTTTAATAAAAATTTAAATGAGTCAATTTTAATGAAAATTACTTACATATGTAATATGAAATATGACAGTTTGTGAAAAATCTGTACGTGATGGCGAAAAATTAATATTATTTTCGGAATCAGCGTGTAAAAATTACTATAAAATATTCCGGACAACAAAACCATCGCAAGCCTGTGTTATCAGACAATACTGAAATAAAATCTGCTTAAATCGCATTCTTCTGAAAAGACATTTCCCCAAAATCATGTACTTTGAAAAAAGTACATCCTTCGATATTTTTCGAATGATTATTCGTTAAATTTTCTCTCGAAATTTTGAAGTGAATATTCTCTCAAAGGATATTTTTTAGTGTGGGCTCCCCTTCATCTTATTCTCTTAAATTGCAAATGCAACGAGTGACGTTCCTACATCTCTCATTCCCATAATTCTTCTTTTTTTAATTTTGTCAAGTTAGTAATTATTCATTTTGAAATATTATTGAAGAAAAGATTACGAAATGTTTTTTAAGGTAGGTCACGCATGAATTGAAAATGAGAAGCCCTCAGCAACAATTTATGCCTACAATTGTCACCAGTCTCGTATTTCAAGAGACTCATTATTTACAAAAAATTTCCGCGTTCCTTAAAATATTTTTAAAAAACACCATAATTGATTCAATATTTCAGCAATATTTTTTTAGAACGATTTACAAAATAATATAAATAAATGAGTAAATAAAATTGTTTATTGCGCAATATTTTTGATTTGTAATTCCCAAATTATAATAATTGTCCGTTCAAAAGTAAAAACAAAAGTGGGGATCCCGTAATATAGGAAATTTACAAAATATAGCAATCAAGTAATAAACTAGTAATTAATTTCTTTTTGAGTAATTGATTAATTAACTAATAATTTCAGTTACTCCAAAAATATAGTGACTGCGCTTGAAATTTAATTACAGTTTGAAGGGAATTACATTTTAAAATAAAATTATATTTTTCTAATTACTTTTTCATATAATTCTGGTGACGGAGGTAACAAGAGATGGATGCATTGTGATCATCTGGGAACAATTTTTCATTCACACTTTGATAACAGAGTAAAACGCATCCGACTGCATATATCATTTCATTCCATGGACTAGGATTCAATTAAAAACAACGAATAAATAATTTTGATCATACAGATCGTTATATATTGTGTATATATGTTACAGTCAAAGTGTGTAACCAGCCATTTCGCGTAATGGCTGAAACTTTTAGTCATTTCGCGAAATGGCTGTTTCACTTGGTCATTTCGCGAAATATCTAAAATCTTCAGCCATTACGCGAAATGGCTGAAATTCCATCTTGGCCATTTCGTGAAATGGCTAAAATGACTTTTGTCATGAATTCATAGAAATAACAAACATCACAATAAAATTGGAAACCTTTATTTAACTAACTAAATCTGCTACAACATACATACATCCACAGGTCTGTTCAAATAAGTGAGAAGCACTCTTCAAATACACATTTGAACATTTGAACACATTTGAATTTGAATTTTCAATATAGAGGTTTTCAAATACTAACCGGGCCTTCAATGTTAGTAGTATAGCCGCAAAAGGGGAGAGTGCAGGAATGTTGCAAGTTATTATGTAATGTTGCAAAGGGGGTGGGGGGTGTTGCAAAGGGGGGTGGGGGTGTTGTAGAAAAAAAGAAAAAAAAAAAAGAGTACTGGCCTTTGTTGCCAACCGGGGTTGCAAGGGGCATGCAACTTTGGGGCGGAGTTCTCCCCCAAGCTATTCCCCCCAAAGGGCCAGAGAGAAAGGAGGAGAGAAAGGAGGAGAGGTGTTCACCTGGCAGGAGCCAAGTGCATATTAAGACTTCAGCCGAGTAGGCGTTGTTTTATAGGCTCCTAATCAGCCAGTTGGCTGAATCAGCAGGTTGGCCAGTTGGCTGAGCCAAGGGGGGAGGGGTACACCTGAAGGAGAGAGAGAGACACCTGAAGGAGAGAGAGAGAGACACCTGAAGCAGAGAGAGACACCTGAAGGAGAGATAGAGAGAGAGACCTTTGATTGCAAGGCATGCAACTTGGAGGCGGAGTTCTCCCCCAAGTTATTTTCGTTTTCCTAACCTAAGAGGCCTCTAAGGGGTTTTCCCAAAGGGCCAGAAAGAGAAGGACCAGAGGTCCTTGCTCGGCTGGGAGCCGAGCTTGAATGATTCTTTCATCAGCTTCTCGGTCTTTTATAAACCACTATTCTGGCTGAGTTGCCAGATAGCGCAATGTATTCCAGATAGCGCCATGTGTCCCAGAAAACCATATATTAATCATCCATTGTGTACCACAATATATATGACGGTAGTTAATCCAATTAAATTCTGTTTATTAAATAAATAATTTTTACACACAATCTTTATTATTAAACCTGGAATTGCATACTTTTCCAGTTTTTTTTTGCAATGATCGGATTGTTCCTGCTAGATATATATTATTATGCATCATTTTAATGAGAAAGAAATGTACTTTAATATTATGTTTATTAAATTCTCCTAAAATAATTATATAAGACCAAAGTAATGGTCTGACGTTGGGATGAATCCAATTAAATTCTGTTTATTAAATAAATAATTTTTACACACTTATTTTTATTATAAATATTTGAACAACGAAACAATATGAAAATTTACGAAACAATTCAATTAAAAGTTGAAATTATCCAAAATGCAATCCGCTATAACGGGGTCGGACGACATGAGAGATCATCCTTCCAGACCGCTCTTGATGTGTATATATATATATATATATATATATAATAAACGAATAAAGAACTCGTGCACACACACACACACACACACACACGAAGAACACCTGATGGTTGAGAGACCTTCCCCCCAATCCCTGATAAGTCTCCCTTCACTTAAAATGAAGAGAAATTTATGAAACACACGCTTGTCTGTGCACAAAGCATATAAAACACCATAATATATTTATATAGTTAATCAATCGAGCCCCATCTATATATATATATATATATACATATATATATATATATATATATATATATATACACTCGTACATTCCCAGCTGTGTTTGTATATGAACAACTCGTGCACACACACACACACACACACACCCGGAAACCAATGCATTTTTTCATCTCTCCTGGGGATCTTCTGATGGATATCGACCCACAGTTTAATGTGGAAACGAATGCTCTTTTTAAAATATAATTAGAGGATATATATATGGAAGGGCTGTAGTATCTCGTTTCGCCGAAATAAAATCAAAACAAACGATCGTGTTCGCATCAATTCGAATCGTCCCTAGAGACCTTTTTCGGCCAAGGGAATCCTTCTACAAGCTATTCGAGCAGAAACCACCACTTACTTCAAATATTAATATTTTCATTATTATTATTTCTACAATGAAAATATTTACGCGTAATTTGTATGGTATCATATTCTTAGCTAACTTCTCTGTTATTGAAAGAAATACACACAATTATATTAAATAACAATCCGCGAAAGAAATAAGGTAGGCATACCTGAATTTACTAATAACTATATATATATATATATATATATATATATATATATATATATATATAGAAGAGAGCGAGAGTTTTGTTCAAATAAAGGATCCAAATAATATTTCCATTTACTCAGTTTTCCAATGAGTTATTAGTAATATAACAGAATTAACAAAGTTACCCAATAAATAAATCGTTAGACTGAAAATTATCATATTCACAAATCTACACACACACACACACACACACACACACCTCTGTATATATTACGAAAATCAGGAAAATGCCAAACGTGTATTAATTTAAATGATCCTAAACGTATATTATAAGAAATTAATTACTATTTTCACCTTTTAAGAGAGCCATTTATTATAAGAATTTATTTACTCAATGTAAGAAATTAAACGCGCGCGATATATATATATAACTCAAAACACACGTGCCTGCGTTGAAACCTTTGAAAGGTGTGGGCGTTCACAGAGAATTTTTGCTGGAACTTCCTCTCTCTCTCTCTCTCGTATCCCTTCTCCAAATCTTAGCTTTCACACAAGCACACACACACACACACACACCTGTATATATATATATATCATGAAAATCAGTAAAATAACAAACGTGTATTAATTTAAATGAAACTAACATACGAGCCTCATTCCCCAACCCGCTAATATATATTATATAATATATATATATATATATATATATATAATAAACGAATAAACTCGTGCACACACACACACACACACACACTTCCCGGAAACCAATGCATTTTTTCATCTCTCCGTGGAGCAGAAAAAATATTACGCGCTTTTCATCTTAAAGTGAATTAAAGCAATTTTATGAAAAAGAATATGAATTTCAGAACTAAGTTAACATTTATACAAGGCTAGAAGCTTTATCAACTCCTAATTTATTTCTCAAGGAAAAATACCAAACGTATATTAATTTAAATGAAACTAAACGTATATTAATTTAAAACAAATGAATTTTCTCCTTTTAAGAAATTAATCAATAAACGTACGCGAAACACACGTGTTCTCCCGAAATCTTTTGAGGTAGGACGCGAGCATACATTCGTCATCGTGTCCCAAGAGGATTTTCTCCCCATAATTTTACCTTTCTTGAAGTCACATCGACCAAAAAACTCTCCTGACTCCCTTTCTTATCGAATTGTGAAAAATTACTAATAAATTGTAAGTAAAAATAAAAACCACTTTTGGAAATCATACAATGTTTTGCATTGTATAAAAAACATTGCAACTGTTTGGAGGATGTTACTGCGATTGAAAATGTCGATGAAATTAATAGAAAAATAATGCTACTAGCCAATACCATCAATATATATATATATATGGCGTGATGTAGTATCTCGCTTCGCCGAAATAAAATCAAAACATTCGATCGTATTCACAAATCTACACACACACACACACACGCCCCGGAAACCAATGCATTTTTCATCTCTCCGTGGAGCAGAACGAATCACACGTGCTCGCCTTGATGAATTTAATGTTAATGAAATCGTCAAGTAGAATATTATGTTCTATTACATCAATCACCTTACTCAAATCCACCGCCAATACCCTCAATTTAGTAATAATAAAACTATCTCTCATACACTATATATATTATATATATATATATATATATATATATAAATGGACTTTCACCGAATTAAAACAAATCACTAAGCAGTTAAAAGATTTCGCTCTATTATCATATTCACAAATCTACACACACACACACACACACAGATTTTGTCAGAGAAAGTGTGGGTCACACACACACACACACACACACACACACGTTGTGCAAATTTGATGAATTGTACTTTTTTAATAAAATATATTTCCTGTTTTGGTTATAATGTACTTTTTTCATAAAATATTTTTCCTGGTTGGGGACAATCATCAAACCTGTGTAAGATAGCCATCCTATATCAAGAACCTTTTCCTAAATATCTTCTTAGCTGTATTAACATCTTTGCAAGAAAAAGAGAGAGTTGTATCAGATGCAAACAATATGAAGTTCTGTGTATCAGATGAACGTGGAAGGTCATTTATATATAATAAATAACATTGGCTCCTGCATTGAGCCCCATGGCGTTTGGCAAGCGCTTTAGTAGGGCAAAACCTTATTTGCTGATACAAAATTGTATCTATCGGGCAAATAACTTTTAATTCAATCACTGATTGCCCCTCTAAAACCGTAACAATACAAATTAATAAGTAGAATATTATGGTCTATTACATCAAACACCTTACGCAAATCCACCGCCAATACCCCAGAAAATGCATATGATCCCTTTCCAGATAGAATCCTAGTCCAATCTTATTTGGTTTTAGAATTTATAAATCTTAAAAATCCTAGTGCAATCGTATTTGGCTTTAGAATTTATAAATCTTAAAAAGATGTAGGAAAACACAAAGGAGAAAATGAATTCCTAACATGCATTTACATGCTCAAATATACGTAATAATAATAATAATAATAATGTTAACAATAAACATATATACTATTCAAATACTATGGGTCATAGGCCAGGTACTCATAGTCACTGTCATCAAAATGAATTAGCCACAGTCTACTAAGGGCCTACTAAAATCCCACCAAAGACGTCTCGAGTCTAGCATCAGACTTTTTAAATCACAAAGTGTGTGGAACTACATTTGCAAGCAAGTTAGAGGTCTTAGTGACAGAATGGGTTATCTGCTACCATCAAAGTAGCGTATTTATCTACAGTTAATACCGCGTCAGAGTAGATAGCTGACTGATCTCAGTTTTAGTAGGTTACCCCAGATTTTTTCTGTATGCCCTATCCAGTATTTGTCTGCATCCTCAAAATAACTGTATCTGCTCTTATTTAGCTATTTGTTAACTGTAGTTAAACAGCAGTGAACAGTCCTCAAACAGTATGGACCTGGCAAGATTGTTGAAGCCAGAAAGTTCTCCATAATTAGTGATTGAACCATTCTTCTTATTTGAGTATACAAATCAGCGCCAGTGAATAGTCTTATGGCTCATTTTTAATAGAAAATATTGTTTCAGGCACTGTCTCTACAGTTTTCAAACCTAAGTGACATATTAGGTAAGAAAGAGCAGGAGTTTGGAACAGACTTAATAAAAATAAGTTTAACCCTTTCAGTCACACCCAAAATGCTTTTAATATAAGTTACCCAAATTTAATTTAATGTAAGAGTAAAGTACATATACATATTGAGAGAATTGTTGGCCGTACCATTTTAAATTTTTACATTCAGGTAGCTATTATTATTATTATTATAGATTTTGGGCATGTGTGTGTTTTTTCACACATTAGGATCATCATTCTTTACAATTTTCTAGTTCATGTAATCATTGTATGAAAATTATAAGTATATTTATTACTTTTGACATGTTCCACATACTCTTTAGTTTGAGACTTAAGGTTTTATCCAAAACAAAATGTTTGTTATTCTGTTAAAATGATTACAAAAGTCTTAAATTTTCTTCAAAAATCCAGCATGGTTAAGCAAACTTAAATAAAATTTTTAGCCAACATTTCATTCGAAGGTGATATTGCTAGATACTTAAATTGTCATTCATAGGCTCTTGAAAAATGTAATGAATTTAAAATTAATTACTTTACATGTCACAAATACAAATTTAAGGTATGTCTATAGTGAACTAATCAGATGTTATGTAGACAATAAATAATTGTAGGTCTTGAATTTATGATAATTGTTGTAGGACTCATAATCTAATTGCTGACAATTAGAAAAAAGAAAGAATTCATAGTTTAGCCATAAAGTAAATATCAAAATTTTGAAATGTTTAAATTTCTTTTTACAACATTGAATTGTAATTTTACTTCCATTTTATTACTTGGTAAGTTAATTCACAAATGTTAAATTATCTGAAACCAGAAACTGCATGATTAATAACTGCAAAACATGTTCTGGTTTAAATGAATTACGGGATTGGCTTCTTACCATTTTTGAAAACAATGATTATGACACGGATGATGAGGTATCCTTTAAGCAGTGGTATGACTATATCCAACTGGTCACAATGACAAAAAGTGTTTCGAGTGTAGTAGAAGACATATGTGAAAGTGTAAAAAAGTTGAAAGTACACCATTTCATAGCAAAACCCCAATCAAAATATTTGTACGACTGTAAAGAAAACCCAATGATTCTACAGCATTAGTGCTTGTTGACTTCTCTGAAAACTATAGTTTTATAATTCAGGATGCTGTACAAGGGCATCACTGGGACAATACCCAAGCTACCTTGCATCCGGTAGTCTGCTATCAAAAAGTTGATGGTGAACTAAAAGTTACAAATTTTTGTGTAATATCAGATTCACTTACACACAACACAACTGCAGTTCATTCTTTTTATATGAAGCCTTGAAATTACTTAAAAGTCAGAATCCTAAACTAAAACATATTTGTTACTTTAGCGATGGCGCAGCAAGTCAATATGAAAAGTATAAAAACATCATTAATTCAGTGTTACATGAAAAAGATTTCCAACTAACATGTGAATGGAACTTTTTTGCCTCCTCTCACGGAAAGAGCCCCCTGTGATGGTGTTGGTGGCACTGTCAAATAGTGATGAAAATTTCTTTAACGTACAACTTTCCTTCCTCAATGCTACACAAGAAAATGTGGCTTACCAATATAAACCTGGTACATATGTGGCCTGTTTCTATGAAGGTGACTGGTTTGTTGGAAACATAGTTGAAGTGTGTGATACTGAGAAGGATCTATTAGTAAATTTCATGAAAAAGAATCCTTTTAAATGGCCTGAACAAGAGGACGTTTGCTGGATTCCATTCTAACATGTATTGTGTTCAATTGAACCACCTACAGTTGCTGAGAAAATGGGGAGACCGTACAAGTTATCAAATGATTATCTAAAATTGAGGAGTATTTAAAAAAAAAAATGCCTAAGTAAATTCAATCAAGAGTTACAGTTACAATTGCCGTTTTAAAACAGGTTTGTAAATTTCAACAAAAGGGCAAAAATCCAGACTAAAAAGCAAAAACATTGATACAACATTAAATTTGATTAATTTGGTTAATATTCATCTTTTCACCCTCTCACGCGCGGATAAATCAGTACAATATATTGAATTGCCATTGAAAACTGACTAAGAAAATATATATCTTTTGTGCAAATTTGTTGAAATGTACTTTTTTTAATAAAATATATTTCCTGTTTTGGCTATAATGTACTTTTTTCATAAAATATTTTTCCTGGTTGGGCTATTTTTCACTACTCTGTGATTTAATTAGCTGATTGGGATTTGTTCTGGCTATTTTCAAATTGGATTCAGTTTAGTGGTGTTTGTGATAGAATTATGACGTGCCACTCGTGTGATTTTGACCTGAGTAGTCATGTGTCCTAGATGAAGACAAAGGATTGGATGTTTTTATCAATTACGGCGTTATTCTCTCATCCTTAACTTGCCCAAAATGTGACAGTGAGTGCCTAACACGGAAAGATCAGAAGATATTTAGGTGAAATAACCAATATCAGCCTGTTAGGTTAATTGAATGTACGGCTAGGTTAATTGAATACCTGGTCAGGTCAACTATACACCCTTGATGATCCAATAAAACATGTTTATGGCCTACATTTCTAAAACGTAAGATCTTTAACAGATGTCATGAGAAAGCAAAAGGCTATTGATGAAGTAGATGCTTGGGCAGATAGATGGGTGATGAAATTTAATGTGGAAAAGTGTAAAGTTATGCATGTTGGTCGTGGCAAGGGCTGGTAAAAACCTTTTTATTAAAAAAAGCCAAATACCAATGGTTTTTATAAAAGCCAATGGCTTTTTTGTTTTTTTAAAAATGACTTAAACCATGGTTTAAACCAAATGGTTTAAGCCAAACAACCCTGATCATAACAATCCAGAATTTGAGTATAACTTGGTTGGAAGTTGGATAAATGAAGAAAAGAAGGAGCGAGAATTGGGTGTCAATGTGAATCATGCTCTTAAGCCTACAACTCACTGTATTGAAATTAGAAATAAGGATAATGTTAGATTGAACCTAATGCGGAAACTTTCACAAAAGATCGCAATAATAGGACAAGAGGCACTGGCCTTAAGCTTTTTTCAACAAAGATGTAAATCGTAGTTAGTACAACATAGTTTTCAAACAGAATAGTAAAATTCTGGAATAGCTCAGATGAAGAAGTTGTGAGTTCCCGTACTTTGGAGACTTTTAAGAATAAACTAGATAAAATAATGCCCGAAAGAGATATTTGGTAATGATGTTTTGTTGGAGCAGGCAATGTGTGGTGAAGAGGAACGAACCCTTCCCACATATATATATATATATATATATATATATATATATATATATATATATATGTGACTTTTTCACACTCTGAGCATTCAGTTATAATGTTTAAACTTAGAAATGTAGGCCATAAACATGTTTTATTGGCTCATCAAGGGTGTATAGTTGACCTGACCAGGTATTCAATTAACCTAGCCGTACATTCAATTAACCTAACAGGCTGATATTGGTTATTTCACCTAAATATCTTCTGATCTTTTCGTGTTAGGCACTCACTGTCACATTTTGGGCAAGTTAAGGATGAGAGAATAACGCCGTAATTGATAAAAACATCCAATCCTTTGTCTTCATCTAGGACACATGACTACTCAGGTCAAAATCACACGAGTGGCACGTCATAATTCTATCACAAACACCACTAAACTGAATCCAATTTGAAAAATAGCCAGAACAAATCCCAATCAGCTAATTAAATCACAGAGTAGTGAAAAATAGCCCAACCAGGAAAAATATTTTATGAAAAAAGTACATTATAGCCAAAACAGAAATATATTTATTAAAAAAGTACATTTCAACAAATTTGCACAACATAAGATATATATTTTCTTAGTCAGTTTTCAATGGCAATTCAATATATTGTACTGATTTATCCGCGCGTGAGAGGGTGAAAAGATGAATATTAACCAAATTAATCAAATTTAATGTTGTATCAATGTTTTTGTTTTTTAGTCTGGATTTTTGCCCTTTTGTTGAAATTTACAAACCTGTTTTAAAACGGCAAATGTAACTGTAACTCTTGATTGAATTTACTTAGGCTTTTTTTTTTTAAATACTCCTCAATTTTAGATAAACAATCATTTGATAACTTGTACTGTCTCCCCATTTTCTCAGCAACTGTAGGTGGTTCAATTGAACACAATACATGTTGGAATGGAATCCAGCAAACGTCCTCTTGTTCAGGCCATTTAAAAGGATTCTTTTTCATGAAATTTACTAATAGATCCTTCTCAGTATCACACACTTCAACTATGTTTCCAACAAACCAGTCACCTTCATAGAAACAGGCCACATATGTACCAGGTTTATATTGGTAAGCCACATTTTCTTGTGTAGCATTGAGGAAGGAAAGTTGTACGTTAAAGAAATTTTCATCACTATTTGACAGTGCCACGAACACCATCACAGGGGGCTCTTTCCGTGAGAGGAGGCAAAAAAGTTCCATTCACATGTTAGTTGGAAATCTTTTTCATGTAACACTGAATTAATGATGTTTTTATACTTTTCATATTGACTTGCTGCGCCATCGTTAAAGTAACAAATATGTTTTAGTTTAGGATTCTGACTTTTAAGTAATTTCAAGGCTTCATATAAAAAGAATGAACTGCAGTTGTGTTGTGTGTAAGTGAATCTGATATTACACAAAAATTTGTAACTTTTAGTTCACCATCAACTTTTTGATAGCAGACTACCGGATGCAAGGTAGCTTGGGTATTGTCCCAGTGATGCCCTTGTACAGCATCCTGAATTATAAAACTATAGTTTTCAGAGAAGTCAACAAGCACTAATGCTGTAGAATCATTGGGGTTTTCTTTGCAGTCGTACAAATATTTTGATTGGGGTTTTGCTGTGAAATGGTGTACTTTCAACTTTTTTACACTTTCACATATGTCTTCTACTACACTCGAAACACTTTTTGTCATTGTGACCAGTTGGATATAGTCACTACCACTGCTTAAAGGATACCTCATCATCCGTGTCATAATCATTGTTTTCAAAAATGGTAAGAAGCCAATCCCGTGATTCATTTAAACCAGGACATGTTTTGCAGTTATCAATCATGCAGTTTCTGGCTTCAGATAATTTAACATTTGTGAATTAACTTACCAAGTAATAAAATGGAAGTAAAATTACAATTCAATGTTGTAAAAAGAAATTTAAACATTTCAAAATTTTGATATTTACTTTATGGCTAAACTATTGAATTCTTTCTTTTTTTCTATTTGTCAGCAATTAGATTATGAGTCCTACAACAATTATCATAAATTCAAAACCTACAATTATTTATTGTCTACATAACATCTGATTAGTTCACTTTAGACATACCTTAAATTTGTATTTGTGACATGTAAAGTAATTAATTTTAAATTCATTACATTTTTCAAGAGCCTATGAATGACAATTTAAGTATCTAGCAATATCACCTTCGAATGAAATGTTGGCTAAAAATTTTATTTAAGTTTGCTTAACCTGCTGGATTTTTGAAGAAAATTTAAGACTTTTGTAATCATTTTAACAGAATAACAAACATTTTGTTTTGGATAAAACCTTAAGTCTCAAACTAAAGAGTATGTGGAACATGTCAAAAGTAATAAATATACTTATAATTTTCATACAATGATTACATGAACTAGAAAATTGTAAAGAATGATGATCCTAATGTGTGAAAAAACACACACATGCCCAAAATCTATAATAATAATAATAATAATAGCTACCTGAATGTAAAAATTTAAAATGGTACGGCCAACAATTCTCTCAATATGTATATGTACTTTACTCTTACATTAAACTACATTTGGGTAACTTATATTAAAAGCATTTTCGGTGTGACTGAAAGGGTTAAACTTATTTTTATTAAGTCTGTTCCAAACTCCTGCTCTTTCTTACCTAATATGTCACTTAGGTTTGAAAACTGTAGAGACAGTGCCTGAAACAATATTTTCTATTAAAAATGAGCCATAAGACTATTCACTGGCGCTGATTTGTATACTCAAATAAGAAGAATGGTTCAATCACTAATTATGGAGAACTTTCTGGCTTCAACAATCTTGCCAGGTCCATACTGTTTGAGGACTGTTCACTGCTGTTTAACTAGTTAACAAATAGCTAAATAAGAGCAGATACAGTTATTTTGAGGATGCAGACAAATACTGGATAGGGCATACAGAAAAAATCTGGGGTAACCTACTAAAACTGAGATCAGTCAGCTATCTACTCTGACGCGGTATTAACTGTAGATAAATACGCTACTTTGATGGTAGCAGATAACCCATTCTGTCACTAAGACCTCTAACTTGCTTGCAAATGTAGTTCCACACACTTTGTGATTTAAAAAGTCTGATGCTAGACTCGAGACGTCTTTGGTGGGAATTTAGTAGGCCCTTAGTAGACTGTGGCTAATTCATTTTGATGACAGTGACTATGAGTACCTGGCGCCTATGACCCATAGTATTTGAATAGTATATATGTTTATTGTTAACATTATTATTATTATTATATTATTATTATTATTATTACGTATATTTGAGCATGTAAATGCATGTTAGGAATTCATTTTCTCCTTTGTGTTTTCCTACATCTTTTTAAGATTTATAAATTCTAAAGCCAAATACGATTGCACTAGGATTTTTAAGATTTATAAATTCTAAAACCAAATAAGATTGGACTAGGATTCTATCTGGAAAGGGATCATATGCATTTTCTGGGGTATTGGCGGTGGATTTGCGTAAGGTGTTTGATGTAATAGACCATAATATTCTACTTATTAATTTGTATTGTTACGGTTTTAGAGGGGCAATCAGTGATTGAATTAAAAGTTATTTGCCCGATAGATACAATTTTGTATCAGCAAATAAGGTTTTGCCCTACTAAAGCGCTTGCCAAACGCCATGGGGCTCAATGCAGGAGCCAATGTTATTTATTATATATAAATGACCTTCCACGTTCATCTGATACACAGAACTTCATATTGTTTGCATCTGATACAGCTCTCTCTTTTTCTTGCAAAGATGTTAATACAGCTAAGAAGATATTTAGGAAAAGGTTCTTGATATAGGATGGCTATCTTACACAGGTTTGATGATTGTCCCCAACCAGGAAAAATATTTTATGAAAAAAGTACATTATAACCAAAACAGGAAATATATTTTATTAAAAAAGTACAATTCATCAAATTTGCACAACGTGTGTGTGTGTGTGTGTGCATGTGTGTGTGTGTGTGTGTGCCCACACTTTCTCTGACAAAATCTGTGTGTGTGTGGTGGTGTGTTTAGATTTGTGAATATGATAATAGAGCGAAATCTTTTAACTGCTTAGTGATTTGTTTTAATTCGGTGAAAGTCCATTATATATATATATTATATATATATATATATTTATATAGTGTATGAGAGATAGTTGTTAGTATTACTAAATTGAGGGTATTGGCGGTGGATTTGAGTAAGGTGATTGATGTAATAGAACATAATATTCTACTTGACGATTTCATTAACATTAAATTCATCAAGGCGAGCACGTGTGATTCGTTCTGCTCCACGGAGAGATGAAAAATGCATTGGTTTCCGGGGCGTGTGTGTGTTTGTGTAGATTTGTGAATACGATCGAATGTTTTGATTTTATTTCGGCGAAGCGAGATACTACATCACGCCATATATATATATATTGATGGTATTGGCTAGTAGCATTATTTTTCTATTAATTTCATCGACATTTTCAATCGCAGTAACATCCTACCAAACAGTTGCAATGTTTTTTATACAATGCAAAACATTGTATGATTTCCAAAAGTGGTTTTTATTTTTACTTACAATTTATTAGTAATTTTTCACAATTCGATAAGAAAGGGAGTCAGGAGAGTTTTTTGGTCGATGTGACTTCAAGAAAGGTAAAATTATGGGGAGAAAATCATCTTGGGATACGATGACGAATGTATGCTCGCGTCCTACCTCAAAAGATTTCGGGAGAACACGTGTGTTTCGCGTACGTTTATTGATTAATTTCTTAAAAGGAGAAAATTCATTTGTTTTAAATTAATATACGTTTAGTTTCATTTAAATTAATATATGTTTGGTATTTTTCCTTGAGAAATAAATTAGGAGTTGATAAAGCTTCTAGCCTTGTATAAATGTTAACTTAGTTCTGAAATTCATATTCTTTTTCATAAAATTGCTTTAATTCACTTTAAGATGAAAAGCGCGTAATATTTTTTCTGCTCCACGGAGAGATGAAAAAATGCTTGGTTTCCGGGAAGTGTGTGTGTGTGTGGTGTGTGCACGAGTTTATTCGTTTATTATATATATATATATATATATATATATATATATATATATATATATATATAGACGGGTTGGGGAATGAGGCTCGTATGTTAGTTTCATTTAAATTAATACACGTTTGTTATTTTACTGATTTTCATGATATATATATATATAACAGGTGTGTGTGTGTGTGTGTGTGTGTGCTTGTGTGAAAGCTAAGATTTGGAGTGAAGGGATACGAGAGAGAGAGAGAGAGAGGAAGTTCCAGCAAAAATTTCTCTGTGAACGCCCACACCTTTCAAAGGTTTCAACGCAGGCACGTGTGTTTTGAGTTATATATATATATTACGCGCGCGTTTAATTTCTTATATTGAGTAAATAAATTCTTATAATAAATGACTCTCTTAAAAGGTGAAAATAGTAATTAATTTCTTATAATATACGTTTAGGATCATTTAAATTAATACACGTTTGGCATTTTTCCTGATTTTCGTAATATATACAGAGGTATGTGTGTGTGTGTGTGTGTGCGTGTGTGTGTGTGTGTGTGTGTGTGTAGATTTGTGAATATGATAATTTTCAATCTAACGATTTATTTATTGGGCAACTTTGTTAATTCTGTTATATTACTAATAACTCATTGGAAAACTGAGTAAATGGAAATATTATTTGGATTCCTTTATTTGAACAAAACTCCTCGCTCTCTTTCTATATATATATATATATATATATATATATATATATATATATATATATATATAGTCATTAGTAAATTCAGGTATGCCTACCTAATTTCTTTCGCGGATTGTTATTTAATATAATTGTGTGTTTCTTTCAATAACAGAGAAGTTAGCTAAGAATATGATACCATACAAATTACGCGTAAATATTTTTCATTGTAGAAATAATAATAATGAAAATATTAATATTTGAAGTAAGTGGTGGTTTCTGCTCGAATAGCTTGTAGAAGGATAAGCCCTTGGCCCGAAAAAGGTCTCTAGGTACGATTCGAATTGATGCGAACACGATCGTTTGTTTTGATTTTATTTCGGCGAAACGAGATACTACAGCCCTTCCATATATATATCCTCTAATTATATTTTAAAAAGAGCATTCTTTTCCACATTAAACTGTTGGTTGATATTCCATTCAGAAGATCCCCAGGAGAGATGAAAAAATGCATTGGTTTCCAGGGTGTGTGTTTGTGTGTGTGTGTGTTTGTGTGTGTGTGTGTGTGTGTGTGTGTGTGCACGAGTTGTTCATATACAAACACAGCTGGGGAATGTACGAGTGTATATATATATATATATAGATGGGGCTCGATTGATTAACTATATAAATATATTATGGTGTTTTATATGCTTTGTGCACAGACAAGCGTGTGTTTCATAAATTTCTCTTCATTTGAAGTGAAGGGAGACTTATCAGGGATTTGGGGAAGGTCTCTCAACCATCAGGTGTTCTTCGTGTGTGTGTGTGTGTGTGTGTGTGTGCACGAGTTCTTTATTCGTTTATTATATTATATATATATATATATATATATATATATATACACATCAAGAGCGGTCTGGAAGGATGATCTCTCATGTCGTCCGACCCCGTTATAGCGGATTGCATTTTGGATAATTTCAACTTTTAATTGAATTGTTTCGTAAATTTTCATATTGTTTCGTTGTTCAAATATTTATAATAAAAATAAGTGTGTAAAAATTATTTATTTAATAAACAGAATTTAATTGGATTCATCCCTACGTCAGACTATTACTTTGGTCTTATATAATTATTTTAGGAGAATTTAATAAACATAATATTAAAGTACATTTCTTTCTCATTAAAATGATGCATAATAATATATATCTAGCAGGAACAATCCGATCATTGCAAAAAAAAACTGGAAAGGTATGCAATTCCAGGTTTAATAATAATAAAGATTGAGTGTGTAAAAATTATTTATTTAATAAACAGAATTTAATTGGATTAACTACCGTCATATATATTGTGGTACACAATGGATGATTAATATATGGTTTTCTGGGACACATGGCGCTATCTGGAATACATTGCGCTATCTGGCAACTCAGCCAGAATAGTGGTTTATAAAAGACCGAGAAGCTGATGAAAGAATCATTCAAGCTCGGCTCCCAGCCGAGCAAGGACCTCTGGTCCTTCTCTTTCTGGCCCTTTGGGAAAACCCCTTAGAGGCCTCTTAGGTTAGGAAAACGAAAATAACTTGGGGGGAGAACTCCGCCCCCAAGTTGCATGCCTTGCAATCAAAGGTCTCTCTCTCTCTCTCTCTCTCTCCTTCAGCTGTCTCTCTCTCTCTCCTTCAGGTGTCTCTCTCTCTTTCCTTCAGGTGTCTCTCTCTCTCCTTCAGGTGTACCCCTCCCCCCCTTGGCTCAGCCAACTGGCCAAATGGCTGATTCAGCCAACTGGCTGATTAGGAGCCTATAAAACAACGCCTACTCGGCTGAAGTCTTAATATGCACTTGGCTCCTGCCAGGTGAACACCTCTCCTCCTTTCTCTCTAGCCCTTTGGGGGGAATAGCTTGGGGGAGAACTCCGCCCCCAAGTTGCCTGCCCCTTGCAACCCCGGTTGGCAACAAAGGCCAGTACTCTTTTTTTTTTTTTTTTTTTTTTTTTTCTTTTTTCTTTTTTTTCTTTTTTTGCAACACCCCCACCCCCCTTTGCAACAACCCCCACCCCCTTTGCAACATTACATAATAACTTGCAACATTCTTGCACTCTCCCCTTTTGCGGCTATACTACTAATGTTATTCCGATGTCCGCCATTGAAGGCGTGACCCGACAATTCAGCGCAGGACAATTCAGCGCCGACAATTCAGCGCCGACAATTCAGCGCAAGACAATTTAGCGCAAAGACAATTCAGCGCAAGACAATTCAGCGCGAAAATACCAACAAAGAAGAAGAAAGAACAAATCCAGAGGGAAGAGAGGCTTGCAACTGTTAGGTTAGGTTAGGTTAGGTTAGGTTTCTAGTTTTTGAAATAAAATCTTAATTTTAACAATTCTAACAAATTTTGTTTTTTTTAAATAAAATTTTAGTAATTATACTCCTTTGAATTTTATCTCCGATTTGTCACTCCTTCGTTATGTCACTCCTTCGTTACGGTATTTATGTCACTCCTTTGTTATGTCACTCCTTTGAAATGTCACTCCTTCAATACAGACCCAATTTAGCATATATATAAATATACAAATTTTTCTCTTTTTTATTTATTGCGATTTATTTTTATTATTTTTAACTAAACTTTTAACTGTACTGACTTGCGCTGAATTGTCGGCGCTGAATTGTCTTGCGCTGAATTGTCTTTGCGCTGAATTGTCGGCGCTGAATTGTCGGCGCTGAATTGTCCTGCGCTGAATTGTCGGTGCTCCCATTGAAGGCCCAGTTAGGTCAACTATATGCCCTTGACAATTGGTTAGGTTAAGTCGTGTTATTTTCGTTAAAACTAACGAAAGTAACACAACTTACAAGATCATTTGCACGGGTAGGTCAACTGTATGCCCGGTTAGGTCAACTGTATGCCCTTGACAATTGGTTAGGTTAAGTCGTATTATTTTCCTTCCACACAATAAAGAAAGTGGTTGGTGGATAAATGGGTACCGTGGGTAGCCTAGTGGTTAAGACGCTGGGCTGCTGGTGGGACGTGGTTCGGATTCCACGTTAAAGTGTAGATCTAAGGTGGAGTGAAAAGCTTGACCTTCGTCAGAATGAACAATTCGGGCGGAAGCAAACCAAAGTTCACCAAAGGTATATATATATATATATATATATACATATATATATATACGGGGTGTCCCATAAGTCCGGCATCATAGGAGAAATTCATATTTTTCTATTTCTACAAACCATAATTCATATTTTTCTCTTTCTACAGGCCATAATGTCTATGCTCGCGATACCAATTTCCCGTCCACCATTCTGTTCAGTGACGAGGCTGTTTTTTTATTGAAATGGTGAGGTAAATCGACAGAACACCCGCTACTGGTCTCAAAACAACCCTCACTGCTATACCTCTTCAAAGGAACAAGGTGCATCTCGGGTGATGGTATGGTGTGGCATTTGGAAGGATCGCATCATAGGCCCCCTCTTTTTCGATGAACATGTCACTGGAGGCACCTACCTACGTATGTTCAAGGAAGAAGCATTTCCCAGTGTCTTGAACGAAGAAGGAAATTTCCCAACATGGTTCCAGCAAGACGGCGCTCCTGCGCATTACAGCACCCAAGTAAGGGAATACCTGTACCAACAATTCCCTGGTCATTGGATAGGACGTCGAGGGCCTGTGGAATGGCCAGCTAGAAGCCCAGATCTCACGCCACTAGATTTTTATCTCTGGGGCCACTTGAAAGAGCTGGTATACGCAGAGAAAATTAGGAGTGTTGAACATTTGCGGCAGCGCATTATTGGGCCATGTAACACCATTACTCCTGACATCATTCACCGTGTGCTTGCTGACTGGGTATCACGTCTGAATTTGTGTATTGAAAACAATAGTGGACATATTGAGCACGTTCTGTAAATAAAAGCTTTTGTTTTGCCTTTTTTTATTATTTTTCCTATGATGCCGGACTTATGGGACACCCTGTATATGCAGTAAAATCACAGAATAACAAGTGATCTTATTAATAAGCAAACAACTACAGGGAAAAAGGAAAAAGAAACACGAAATCCGAGCGCTTTCGTGATATATTCAGATCTTCAAGGACAAGAAAGAAATATTTCTTTCTTGTCCTTGAAGATCTGAATATATCACGAAAGCGCTCGGATTTCGTGTTTCTTTCCTTTTTGCCTGTGATTGTTTGCTTATTATATATATATATATAT
This sequence comes from Bathynomus jamesi, assembly GCA_023014485.1. Taxonomy (NCBI): domain Eukaryota; kingdom Metazoa; phylum Arthropoda; class Malacostraca; order Isopoda; family Cirolanidae; genus Bathynomus; species Bathynomus jamesi. The sequence goes on from JAJOZX010000943.1 coordinate 417,662, forward strand.
ATATATATATATATATATATATATATATATATATTGACAAGGCGATTTGGGTAATTCAGCTGAGTATTATTTATTTCATACCGAAGCTCCTAAATTGCAAACAGTAGTAGTACATATTTCCATCCGATAAACAGGCTTTAATTAGAAAACACGAAGGTAATTAATTAATTAATTAATTAAAGCTTCATTATTTGATACTAATCTCCTTCATAAGAAAGTGAAAAAAAATTAGAATTTTCAATATTTAACATTTTCAGAGTGGAAGTCAGTGACTTGAATGAGTGAAGTCATATGATTTAATAAAAAAGTATTAATAACAAATGAAAATGAAAAGGTTTATTGGCAGACTATAGTCCATATGACAAATATTATTAATACAATGACAGTTCACATACTAAGGATAGAAATATATACAATTGATTAGAAATAATATAGTAATGTAGGAGTTAAGTGGAGCTACAGACAGACGTCTTCGTACCAAGAATTCCATAGCTTAGACTTTAGAGGATAAACGGCAGGACTCATGGATAGCTTGGATAATCGGGTTGGTTGATTTTTTAATTCTTTGCATCAGACTGTATTGAGCACGTCTTGTTACCTCAGGGAAGCTCGGGACAGTGCGGGTAGAAAACATCTGCGAAGCTGAGCATCTCGGGGGTAATTTATGTAAGAGTCTAAAAGACCTGTTGTACAACAAATTTAGGGTTCTGCCAGAACCTTTTTTATAATTCACCCACAGTTGCTGTCCGTAAATATTACTGCAGAAAGTACGAAAAAGAGTGTCTTTAGCTGCACTTGTACAGAACCGAAAGTTCCTTATAGTTATATTCGCTTTAGCACAAAGGCTTCGCGAGATGGTTTTCTTATATCCGAGTCATCACTCAAGGAGCTGGTAAAAGTTTGACCCAAATACTTAAACTCTTGTGCTTTCTCAATTATTTCACGTTTCATTTTAAACTTAATATCAGGTGGCTGTTTACAGCTTTTAGGATGAATTTGCATAACCTTAGTTTTTGTGACATTAAAAAGAATATCATGTTTCTGCGAATACACTTCGCAGACTTTTAGTAATCGATCCAGACCTTTAACAGAGGGACTTATTAACACAATATCATCGGCATAAACTAAGTTATTTATCCTTGTGTTATTTATACAACATCCCACTGTTGCCTCATTAAGTGAAGCAATTAATCCGTCAATATACACATTAAACAGCATAGGGGAGAGCAAGGAGCCTTGTCTCACCCCGCAAGAGGAGCCAAAATATTCGGATAGTACATTGCCCCACCTAACGGTAAAAGATTGGTGGGAATACCAAAATTTCAATAAATTTAATATGAACATGGGAACCTTCCTGTCTTCTAGTTTTTTTAAATAAATGATTGTGGTTCACTCTATCATATGCCTTACTTATATCTAGGAAACAGCTATAAATAGTTGAATTACTGTCAATGTAGTCAATGTATTTAGATATTGTTTCTTTAAGCACATAGATACACAGGTCAGTTGAGTGGGACCTTTTAAAAACCAAACAGATTAGGAGATGTCCATAGGTAATCATTTAATCGGAGTAACAAGAGTTTTTCTAGTAGTTTCGAGAAGCAGGAAGCAACAGCAATAGGCCTGTAATTATTGCTGGACAGAATGTCTCCATACTTATTTTTGACCAGGGGCAAGATATATACTCTCATGAACTTTGCAGGGATATAGCTATGAGCAAGCATGACATTATTAATTTTTTTAATTTGCTCTTTTACAAAAGAAAAAATTTACACACACTCCAATATATATATATATATATATTGAATTAAAATTATTTGAGACTAGCTTAATTTGAGAACCAGTTTGAAGAATGGCAGACATCCTGTTTCACAAAAGATCCAATTTGGTATTCAATTCGACACAAATTCTTTGAGTGCCACTTTCAATGTGAAAAAGAAAAAAAAAAAGAAAAAAAAATAAGGTCTATTTTATATGAACTAAATCTTGTTTCTGGTGGAAAACGTCGAAAGGAAGGAGATAGATCGTAATTCCTTACAACATTTTAGAGGATTAATTTCCTTTAAGATATTTTGTACCGAATATTATCATCTCGATTTGGAAGCTAAAGGGATAATACTAATATCACTATTAATACTGATATTAATATTAACGTTGATACTGATAATAATGTTGATACTATTCCTAATGCCGATAATACTATTACTCATAATAATCATTAGTCCTTTTAACATCAGAATGGAAAATGTTTTTAGAGGACATAAATTATTTTGCGTAGTTATGTGAAGCAACTTTTACGGAAAAAAGAACACTCAAGTATTTGAAAAGTTCTCTTTTGG
>JAJOZX010000943.1:425000-737500 GCA_023014485.1 Bathynomus jamesi
ACAGTTAAACAACTGATTTTTAGTGTTAAAATCTTTTTTCAAATATTTTTAATTATTAGTCACCATTTATATCATAATTTGTACTTTCATATTGGATGTGGAAAAAAGAGCTTGCACCAAAATATAGGTGCATGTATATTTCTTATTCGGGATCAATGAAAGAAAGCCATCCCAGCCTTCTTTAGTTAGCTTTATAAGGCTAACTAACGAAAATATAACGACCTAACCTAACTAATCGTCAAGGGCGTGCAGTTGACCTAACGAATGGTTAGGTTAGGTCGTGATATTTTCGTGAGTTAGCCTTATAAAGCTAACTAAAGAAGGCTGGGGGTGGCTTTCTTTCATTGATCCCTTATTCGATTTTTCCTTCTAGAATATTTCCATTTCTACACAAAACTGTCCAAATATTTTGACGAGATTTAGACACATTAAGAAGTGTCAGGGGTTGGACAGCTTTTTCCTCAAATTTGTCTACTCTTATACCTATACCTGTCCAAGATGAATGACAAGTTCAAAATTTGACCATCTGACAACCTTTTAGGGAACTCGACGTATTTCCTTTTCAGTGTAGGTCAAAAACAAATAAATAAATTCCTTTAATCCATATAAGACAAATGGATAAAAATATAAAATAAAAATAAAAAGAATTTGGCCATCACCAACTAACTTTACATTACAAACTATTTTATTTTCATATATTTTTGATACACAAAATATAGAAATTAATTTCTACTGCCTTTATTTCTAAACATATTCCTAAACCCGCACCTATACTTATTCTTTATGCTTATATTACTACGAGAATATAATCATGCATATAGTATCTAATATAAACAATATAGTAATATACGCAATGTATTAATATAAATAAGGACAACGAATTAGAAGAAAATGTTCCTTTTGTGTCTTCAATAGCTCAGATACAACAGCATTAACATTCTTATCTAAAATTTAAAAAGTTTCTTTACACCCTTTAATAGAAAATTAAGCTCATGCTTAAGTATAAAGTATTTCTTAGAATTCCGAAGAAACCAGAGTGCAAAACTTTAAAGCTATTATTTCAGCTTACGTTCGTGTAGTTATAACATTTTATTTTGGTTTACACGAACAAATAAAACATCGTTTACTTCTTTATACATTTTATTACTTGATAGCTTCACTATTATAGTGAACACCTGAAAAAGTCTTTCACCATAAACTTGGATAATAACACTGGTCGACAAAATAAAAAATAAAAAATTAATAAAATAATAAATATTGGTTGCTCCTTGGTATAGCTATTGCAGATGGGTCTCTGTTCCAGTGATTTTCCAGAGTATTTAGTGCTTTTCGGTATTGTTGCAAGATATTGGACAATTTATGATAATCATCAGGTAAGAATGGTCAACAGCTGTCTCGAATATACTAATATACTATATTTGCTTTCGGGGTGACATTTTTTTTTAATTCTGAAGAATTAGGCCCTTTTTTATTGTTTTCAAGCAAAAGTTCATCGATTGATGATACAGGAAACAATATTTATGACAAAAAATTAAAAGGTCATAACCCTAATACACACTTTTCTAGATCAGGTTTGTACGCTGATTCCAAATCTGTTTTCGGCTTTCCTCTAGCACATCAAGGTATCGAAATATGACTGGTGTTAATTTTAGCACAATTTATTATAAAAGTACAACTTTATTCATAAAAAGAACTGTACACTAACCTAAAAACATTGCGAGTACGATTTTCTTTTGTAAACCTTGTCCGGATCGTCACGTTACAACATCCAGCAGTAGTCTGCCAGCATACTTTCATTCCAGAAACCTTGGTAGCGATTTTCCATTAACTGGATGTCTTGATGGAAGCGTTCCTCCTGTTCGTCACTCACCGCACCAAGGTTTTCGGGAAAGAAATCTAGATGCGACTGTAAAAAATGTATTTTCAAGGACATGCGACAGCCCATTTCTTGATATGCATCGAGCCGTTTCTGAACTCCATCTTTGTATGCGGAAGACTTGTGGTTACCCAAGAAGTTTCCACAAATCCATTTGAAAGCCTGCCATGCTTTTAGTTCTAAGGCATTGAGGCTTTCTTCAAAGTTTTCATCCTGCAGAACCTCCCTGATTTGTGGCCCCACAAAGATTCCCTCCTTCAATTTCGCGGCACTGATGTTTGCAAATTTCTCAACAAGGTATTGAAATCCTCTCGAATTCGCCTTACCCATCGCTTTCACAAAATTTTCCATTAAGCCGAGCTTAATGTGGAGAGGTGGCAGGAAGATCTTTGGATCAACTAAAGGAACACACTGGACACTAACCGTTCCTGGCTCGTATGTGTTTCTTTGATGCCAGTCACGTCTGATGTAATGATCTGCGGTAGCACGACTGTCCCATAGGCAGAGGAAACAACAGTATTTCGTATAATATTATTAACATATTAGAGTACAACGTAGATGGCCTCACAAACAAAATCATGCAGCTTAGGGAATTCGTACACAAACAAAACATTTACAATTTCACATAGCACTTACACAAGAAACAAAACTAAAACGCACACACAAAACACCCACCATCCCTGACTTCACGGCCATCCGTCAAGATCGTACTGGGGGTAACGGGGGTGGACTCATCACTTACATACGTAAAAGTATTAGTTACACTGATGCCACTCAAAACATTACAAATACAATCCAAGCAGATAACACGATAGAAATACAGGCAGTTAACATTAAAACACGCGCAAAACAACACCACACATCAACATTTACATCCCACCAGATAGTTCACCTCAGGTGCCAGCCAATTACAATCCACAGTTACACAATCTGGCCTCTCTCACAAATGTCATCTTAGGAGGAAACTTCAACGCTAAAGACACTAGTTGGTACCTGCACAACCAAAGCAACACCAGAGGCGCCAATATAGCCACACAATTAAACAGCCTCTTCATTCTTAACAATACAGAGGAACATACACACATACCACAGGATACTGAAACTCCTCCCCAGACATAACGTTCTGTTCCCCCTCACTAGCAACACATACACACTGGAGAACAGATAAACAACTGTCATCAGACCACCTGCCCATCATCATTACAACACTTTCTACACACTGCCCCAACAGCCTTAGGCACGCTTGCAGAAATTACAAGAAAGCTGATTGGGAACAGTTCAAAATACAGACTGAGGAACAATTCACCACATTAAACAGCACACCCATCATAAACATCAATACAACACTCAAGACATTTAATCAGCTCATCAATAATGCAAACAAATACATACCCGAGGGCAAAATTAGGAAATACAACCCAAATTACAATAGAGAAATAGCCCACCTCATAAGGCAACGTAACAACCTCAAATATAACACAAACACCACACACAGAAGCCATAAAACAACAGAAACACAGAAATAACACACACAAAACACAGAAATAAACAACAAACTCAAAGAAAACAAACAAACATTTAGGGAATTCACAACCCTAAAAAACTCCACAGATACATCCAGGCTATACAAGACTATAAACAGCATTACCACTAACAGCCAATTCACACCTCACACGCGGCTATCTGTCGCAGCCAAATTAATATCCCAACACATACACAACAAACTAACATTCCAGTTAATCACTACGCAAAGATAAGTCACTTAAACAGAGAAAACAACCAGAAATACGCAGACAGACAAACAGCCAGACACAAGAAAACCTACAAACTCGACACGACCATTACACCCTTCAATACAGACCAGACCACCAAGATCCCAAGATCATCAAAAACATTAAGAATTCGAAGGCTACTGGACCAGACAACATACCTAACATACACCTTAAACACTTGGGCCCACAGTGAATACTCGCTCTCACAAACATCAGCACATATTCATACCAACATTGTATTATTCCTGACATATGGAAACAAGGTAAAATTATTACACTACTCAAACCAAACAAAAATCCAACAGAACTAGCTTCCTATAGACACATTACTTTCCTATGCACACCTTCCAAAGTAACAGAAAGACTAATCTTACAAATCACCAACCCACACATACCACTATCGACTACTCAACATGAATTCAGACCTCACCACTCAACCACGACATTACTCACTAACCTCACGCAGCACATCATGGATGGCACCAACTCCAGACGACCAGCTCAACGTACACTATTAGCAACAATAGACATTAGTTAAGCATTTGATGCTATCCCACGCTTTCCTATCATAAACAAAATACTCAACGCAAACATGCGCAATAACACGAAAAGGTGGCTGAGCAACTATCTTTCAGGAAGGTACTCATATGTTACATTTAATGGCAAGTCATCCAAAACCAAGCTTTTTCCGAACGGGGTCCCTCAAGGCTCTGTTCTCTCACCAACACTGTTCAACTTATACATGCATGACATTCCAACACCCATAGATGACAAGCTTACCTTATCATTATATGCAGATGACATCACTAACATCCACCCACAACAACATCGACACCGCTACAAATAACCTACAAACATACATAAACAGTATACAAGACTGGCTCACACACAATAGACTCAATCTAGCGCCCACAAAATCAGCCATCACCTTGCTTACAAGCAATACAAAAGAACACTAGATAACTCCACAGCTTACACTAAACAACACCAACATTCCACACACTCACAGGACCAAAATACTTGGGGTCACATACAACACATCATTTTCTTTTGCAAACCACATTCAGGACATTAAAAACAAATGTACGTCAAGACTTCTTAACACTGTTAGGGTACTAACAGGCACAAACTTTAGACACCAGCAGGAGACAACATCACTCATATACAAACAATATATTTGCTCAGTTATGGACTATGCTAGCCCATGCTGGGCACCCATTATCTCAAGCACACACATAAACACCTTACAGACAATACAAAACAACGCACTTCATATCATTACAGGATGCACTCAAACAACACCAATAGAACACCTGCACACAGAAACGAAAATACTGAAAGTTAGGGAATATTTAGACATGAGGGGGACACAATTCATGGCATCAGCGACAACTAACCCACAACACCCTTGCCACTACATGTACAATCATGCACCGACACCTCGCACCATTAAGGTAACACCAGAGAGACATTATAACCAAATACTCCATTCCATTCCACGCCCTACAGACATCACACAGTACAGAAAACACATACACACACACACACACACACACACCTAACCCACAAAGCACTGACATGACTCAGTCCGAATGCGGTCCTAGGTGCGAAGCCGCCACCCTTTAACAGGGCAGAGACCAGCCTGAGCAGATCGGATCGAGTTAACTTTGCACGATTCCAATGTGGACATCACCCCAACTTACAGACATATAAACAAAGACTAGACAACTCCACAGACGACACCTGCCACCTGTGCCAGGACACACCACAAACAATTGCACACATTATGACAGACTGTACTGCTCTAGCACAACATAGAACACAAGAGAACATCACTAGTGCGCTGAACCTCTGGTCCACTCCGGAGAGGGAGATCGGTTACCTGCGTGCCGCCCGCTTGCTCGATCAGGGTAGGCTGATCGGCTAACCAACAACAACAACAACAACAACAAGTATTTCGTGAACCCTCCTTGCATGCCCATTAACATACCAATGACTTTGATATCACCACAGATATTCCATTGATGAGTGCTGTACTGGATTGGTTCGAGTAGTATATTCATGTTATCGTACGTCTCCTTTAGATGAACGGAGTGGGCGATCGGGATGGATGGCTTTAAGTTCCTGTTATGCAGGAAAACAGCTTTCAAGCTTCGCTGTGAGGAATCAATGAAAAGGTACCACTCAGATGGTGTGTGTACCTGTGACAAGTTTTCGAAAAGTCCATTGACATCATGGCAATAGCAGAGTGGACCGTCTATTGTAAAGAATGTCGCCAAATCATGGTTTCGTTTAAGATAGTGACACAATCGGACGTTCTTCTCAAGTAAGTGTTTCTGCTTTTGTCTCGAGGAGAGAAGTTCTGATTTCTCTTTGGAGAAGGCTAGGTCTCTAATGAGGTCATTCAACTCGTTTTGGGTAAGCCTCTCCGACTCCGATTACTCTTCATCAGGTGTGTAGTCAAGATCGGCCGAAGGTCCCGCATCTCCGCCAATCACACCTTCATCGGATTCCCTTTCGTCTTCTAAAGAATCGAGTCCATGCTGTGGAGGTACCTGAATTCTTCACGGAGAATCCAGTTATGCTAACATTGCAAAACTAACAATCGCCATGATGGTCTCTCGGCTCCCTCCATATCATGGGTATAGCGAACGGCATCGATTTTTCCTTTCGTTCAACCAGTCACGTAATCCATTCGAACAAGCGGTACAAATAACATGTGACGCCCACGCCTTATCTTGGTCGCCTGGTGGACAGCCGAAGTATAACCGGTAAGTTTTCTGAAGATCCATCGTGATTGTACGTCGTTGTGATTTAGTCGCGAACAAGCAGCACACGTAACAGAAATTGTCGAGGTGATTTTTACACTTTCGAGGCATGATGATCGATGAGTGGGTTGATGTATCATAAATTACCTAAAAAATTAACTGTATGAGTGGGCGACACAAAACAAAAACACAACTAGACATGTGACTGTTACGCCAAAGAATAAAAGGGTGTACATGTGCATCGTTTCCAAATTTGTGGTCAGCAAGTAGCAATTGCTCTCACCTACAATACCACAAGACAACTTGCGGAGAGCCTAAGTTGAAACGACAAAATGCCATACATGAGGTACAGAAACGGTAAAGCAAAACTCTACACCTAAGCTGCAACGACAAAATACTCCACTACATGTATAAAGGACGCATATTATATATTGTGTATATATATATATATATATATATATATATATATATAGTATTATATATTATATATAGTTATATGCATATTATATATATTATTATATTACTGTATATAAAGGACGCATATTATATATTGTATATATAGTATTATATATTATATTATATATAGTTACATGCATATTATATATATATTTTATATAGTTATATGCATATTATATATATTATATATATAGTATTATATTATATATATATTATATTTACAGTATTATATATATTATGATCGGTCTCATCTCGAAAACTAGACGTGCTAGAGGAAAACCGAAAACAGATTTGGAACCAGCGTCCCAACAGCTATAGATAGACGCATAGATGCGGCGCTTTTTAACCGACACGCAGATATACTACATACTTTAGAAGTTTAGAGCCTCAGAAAACACTTTCTCCTTCCACCACCGCAAATGTTGCAACTTTTTACAACTTTGCTAGCATTTTCTTTTCAGTCAGCAACTGGCGAATCTGTCTGCGACTGTTCTGAAATTTAAATCTTGAAAAATAAAATTAAAATAGTGTTAATAATAATTTTCTAAATTTCATGATCTATTAATGAATTTATAATGTATACCAAAGTATTCATTTTATTGAATGAAGTAAAATTTATTTCAATTACAAGCTCATGCTTCATATATATTTATATTTAGACATATTTATGCAATACTTAAATTTTAAAACATTTTTTATTTCTGCACTTGTAAATATTATATTTGTTCCCTCTGCTATGTATTGCTGTTTCTTCATGATCATTCTTTCAAACTCTTAATCCTTAGTTTTTCTTAGTTAAAAAAATCAGAATCATCCATCATTGCTTTCTCAGACGTTAAAAAATGTGGAGAGGACAATCGAGGGGTCCCGCGTCTTAAGGTACCTAAGCGCCAAAATTAAAATTCGTCAGAAATCGCCTCTAAAGTTCAGCAATATTCTGGCAATAGTATCTCTGTTATTAATTGAGCTAGAACGTTCATTTTTGGCTAAATTAGAGTTCTAAGTATGCTAATGAAGATGTTGATGAGTTTTTGGAATAGATTTTCATATTTTATATATATTTTTTTAAATTTTTTGATTTTCTTATTATGCCGAACTTTGGATGAACTTTTGGCTGGCGATAAAGGTGGAAAAAGTAGTTCGCTTCATAAGGTTTTCAACCATACTTCTAGTTTCGTAAGGTCATTATAACCCAAACCACGCGAAGAGGAAGGGTGAGCATAGTGATATCCATCAAAAACACGTTTTCGCCTGTGGTGGCGCTTAGGTACCTGAAGACGCGCGACCCCTCAATTTTGCTTTTTATGTAGTTCTGTTTCTTCACTTGTAAGAAAAAAGTTGCGCAGAGACTTTAAGAAAACTTTGGCTCGTTCAACTTATTTTGTGAATCATGTCTTACTTAAAAGTGTTTGATGTAGATATACTTATTTTTAATTAATTAATTGTGGTATTTTGCATAATTCCTACTGGCCATGAAATCGATGTTAAAAACTTGAAGTCCGATACCTGAATGAATCGTGTGCTAAACTCAAAAAGACGAAACTTCTAACTGACGACCAAATATGAAAATAAAAACCCACTCTAATAGACAGAGTTTATTTCCACAACAGTTTCGACGCCCACTGGCATCCTCCTCGGGTGGATACAGAAAAACGAATGAACCAAAACAAGAGGGAAAAACAGTCCAGAGACCGACCGTTAAGAAATTCGCACCTAGGTTAGATCCCATTCTCCCGACACCGGAAGGGCATTTTATTACAGGGTCCGCTTATAAGTACATTCCCACAAATTAAAACTATCTTCTTGTTCTATACATACAGATTCTAATATTTTGGCATAATTACTGCATTTACATTTTTTTTTAACATTTATTATTATTACCTTTACCCTAATTATTAAATTATTAAATGTAATAATTATGTCAAAAGAAAAATAATAGAATCTGTGTGTATAGAAAAAGTAGATAATTTTAATTTGTGTGAAGGTATTTATAAGTTAGACCCTTTAATGAGATTCTTGGTCAAAAAATCCCTTACGGAGTCGTGGGAACGTGTTCGAACCTAAGTGTGAATTTCTTAAAGGTCTCTGGATTGTTTCCTTACTCGCTTTTAGTAAATGTAATAATGGAAGTAATAAATGTGGAAATAAATATAAATGCAACAGATGTAATAATAAAGGTAATATTATAAATTTAATAATTAGGGTAAAGGTAATAATAATAAATGTTAAAAAAAATGTAAATGCAATAATAAATGCAGTAATTATGTCAAAATATTAGAATCTGTATGTATAGAACAAGAAGATAGTTTTAATTTGTGGGAATGTACTTATAAGCGGACCCTGTAATAAAATGCCCTTCCGGTGTCGGGAGAAGGGTATCTAACCTAGGTGCGAATTTCTCAATGGTCTCTGGATTGTTTCCTAATCGCCTTTTTCATTCGTTTTTCGGTTTATAAGTTCTGTATAATAAACAACAACGTAATAACCAATGTAATAATAAATTTATAATTTCTGTAATAAATAATTATGCCATATTAAATGTAATAAATTTAATAATAAATGTAATAATTATGTAAAAAAAAAAAAAAAATAATAGAATCTGTATGTTTAGAACAGGAAGATAGTTTTAAAATTTGTGCGAATGTACTTAATGAAAATGCCCTTCCGGTGTAGGGAGAATGGGATCTAACCTAGGTGCGAATTTCTTAACGGTCGGTCCCTGGACTGTTTTTCCCTCTTGTTTTGGTTCATTCGTTTTTCTGTATCCACTCGAGGAGGATGCCAGTGGGCGTCGAAACTGTTGTGGAAATAAACTCTGTCTATTGGAGTAGGTTTTTATTTTTATATTTTGACCTTCACGTAGAAAAAAGTGTTTTTTTGCATTTATGACGACCAAATTTTCTAATCGCCGAGAAATTTTTCTAGAGTGAAAATTTTCTTGACAAAAATGTGGACCTACTCTAGTAAAAAAGCCGAAGTATGAAATGATCTACAGCGCCATCTAATTTAACCAAACCTAACCTCACCTAACTATACTGAATCTATTTTACAAAGACTAATATGAGAAATTTGCTAGACAGTAAAAATCCAATAAAATATTTCTCTATAACATTTCGAGAAAAATTTAGTCTAGTTTTGAAGAGCAATAATCCAGTTAATTTAGCTCTTTAGCTTTTTTAACAGATTCCTTTATTTTCATAGCTTTTGTTTTTCAAGTAAATAACAATATCGTGGATCGAAACTCTAAGTTCTGAGTTTAAAGTTATTGTTGTTGTTTAGCCGATCAGCCCACCCTGATCAAGCAAACCGGCGGCGCGCAGGTAACCGATCGCCCTCTCCGGAGTGGACCAGAGGTTCAGCGCACTAGTGATGTTGTGTTGTGTTCGTTGTTGTGCTAGAGCGCACCTAGGACCGCATTCGGACCGAGTCGTATCAGTGCTTTGTGGGGTAGGTGTGTGTGTGGTGTGTGTGTGTATGTGTTTTCTGTACTGTGTGATGTGTGTGGGGCGTGGTATGGAATGGAGTATTTGGTTATAATGTCTCTCTGGTGTTACCTTAATGGTGCGAGGTGTCGGTGCATGATTGTACATGTAGTGGCAAGGGTGTTGTGGGTTAGTTGTCGCTGATGCCATGAATTGTGTCCCCCTCATGTCTAAATGTTCCCTAACTTTCAGTATTTTCGTTTCTGTGTGCAGGTGTTCTATTGGTGTTGTTTAAGTGCATCCTGTAATGATACGAAGTGCGTTGTTTTGTATTGTCTGCAAGGTGTTTATGTTTGTGTTTGAGATAATGGGTGCCCAGCATGGGCTAGCATAGTCCATAACTGAGCGAATATATTGTTTGTATATGAGTGATGTTGTTTCCTGCCGGTGTCCAAAGTTTGTGCCTGTTAGTACCCTAAGCGTGTTAAGTCTTGACGTACATTTGTTTATAATGTCCTGAATGTGGTTTGCAAAAGATAATGATGTGTTGTATGTGACCCCAAGTATTTTGGTCCTGTAAGTGTGTGGAATGTTGGTGTTGTTTAGTGTAAGCTGTGGAGTTATCTGGTGTTCTTTTGTATTGCTTGTAAGGAAGGTGATGGTTGATTTTGTGGGCACTACTTTCATTCTATTGTGTGTGAGCCAGTCTTGTATACTGTTTATTTATGTTTGAAGGTTATTTGTAGCGGTGTCGATATTGTTGTGGGTGGATGTTAGAGTGATGTAATCTGCATATGATAAGGTAAGCTTGTTATCTATGGGTGTTGGAATGTCATGCATGTATAAGTTGAAGAGTGTTGGTGAGAGAACAGAGCCTTCAGGGACTCCGTTCGGAAAAAGTTTGTTTTTGGATTACTTGCCATTAAATGTGACATGTGAGTATCTTACTGATGTTTGTGCATGTTTGTGTTGAGTATTTTGTATATGAGAGGGAGGCGTAGGATAGCATCAAATGCTTTACTAATGTCTATTGTTGCTAATAGTGTACGTTGAGCTGGTTGTCTAGAGTTGATGCCATCCATGATGTGCTGTGTGGGGTTAGTGAGTAATGTCGTGGTTGAGTGGTGAGGTCTGAATCCATGTTGAGTAGGCGATAGTGGGATGTGTGGGTTGGTGATTTGTAAGATTAGTTTGTTACTTCGGAAGGTGTACATAGTAAAGTAATGCGTCTATAGGAAGCTGGTTCTGTTGGATTTTTGTTTGGTTTGAGTAGTGTAATAATTTTACCTTGTTTCCATATGTCAGGAATAATACAATGTTGGTATGAATATGTGCTGATGTTTGTGAGAGCTAGTATTCCCTGTGGGCCCAAGTGTTTAAAGTGTATGTTAGATATGTTGTCTGGTCCAGTAGCCTTCGAATTCTTAATGTTTTTGATGATCTTGGTGGTCTGGTCTGTATTGAAGGGTGTAATGGTCGTGTCGAGTCTGTAGGTTTTCTTGTGTCTGGCTGTTTGTCTGTCTGCGTGTTCCTGTTTGTTGTCTCTCTTTAAGTGACTTATCTTTGCGTAGTGATTAACTGGAATGTTAGTTTGTTGTGTATATGTTGGGATATTATTTTGGCTGCGACAGAGCCGTGTGTGAGGTGTGAATGCCGCTGTTAGAGTGGGTAATGGTGTTTATAGTCTTGTATAGCCTGGATGTATCTGTGGAGTGGTTTAGTTTTATGAATTCCCTAAATGTTTGTTTGTTTTTCTTTGAGTTTGTTGCTTATTTCTGTGTTGAACTGTTGTATCTGCTCTTTTGTGGTTTCTATGTGTGGTGTTTGTGCGTTATGTTTGAGGTTGTTACTTTGCCTTATGAAGTGGGCTATTTCTCTAGTGTAATTTGGGTTGTATTTCCTAATGTTGCCCTCGGGTATTTGTTTGCATTATTGATGAGCTGATTAAATGTCTTGAGTGTTGTATTGATGTTTATGATGGGTACCGTTTAATGTGGTGAACTGTTCCTCAGTCTGTGTCAAAAAGAGACCAGGTTCTTAATTTATGATTGGAATTTAAAAATTATACTTAGTGGTTAGGATGAAGAACATATTCAAAAAAATTTAAATTATATTTATAATGAAAACTAAGTTACTTAATTAAATAGGTATGACATCGGATATATGATTAAACTATAAGGAAATTAACTTATATGAAGGGTTAAAGTGACTAAATGAAATGGACTAAACATAAATGACAAAGTAAAGATAAATGATATATATATATATATATAACTAGGGGCCGGAAAGCTTATTGCTCAAGTTGGGAATCTGGTGGATGCCGAGATGTATCCGACAGCCTCCAAGTGTCTCTCTCTTTGTGAATTATTAACAAAACCTTTTTAAGAATAATACGAATTATCCAAACAAACATTTACATTCACATTCCAAACAATATATTCCAAACAATATAATAAAAAATAAAAGTTACAAGACAAGTCGAGCTGTACTCACCAGGAGGTAATGTATCTCTAACAGAAGTGAGGTTAGAGACGACTTGTCATACAAATCACATCGCTTTTTAGGAAACGAACGTATGAACACATTCTGATCGTTTAGAAAGGGTCAGTTTGGGTGTAGAATTGTAATTTTATAAGGAGTAATCCTAATCAAGAAGAGTATCTTCTTGACAGTCTGTATTTTGAACTGTTCCCAATCAGCTTTCTTGTAATTTCTGTAAGTGTGCCTAAGGCTGTTGGGGCAGAGTGTAGAACGTGTTGTAATGATGATGGGCAGGTGGTCTGATGACAGTTGTTTTTCTGTTCTCCAGTGTGTATGTGTTGCTAGCAGGGGAGTACCTAAAGTATTTGGCACCCGGGGCGGATCCTTCCTTTGGCACCTCCCATAAATAATTGTAAAATTTAAACACAGAAAAATATATTATGTTTGCAAGTAGATTTTTAAACAGTACAGTACCGTCATAAGCAAATTGGAAATAAGAAAAATGCAGGACATTAAAAATTCAGTGAACAGGTAATACTGCATTTTATTTTATACAAAAAACACAGGAAATCCAGTCTCAACGCTCAGCGGCTGAGCGTGAATCCTCTCTATTTACTTTTGAAGAATAGGCTGAGCCTCAGCCTATTCTTCAAAGGTAAATCGAGAGGATTCACAGTCTCTGCTTTCGAGCCTTAATTTCTGCAAATTGATCAATGACCTCATCAAAATTCACTTTCTTTGCATATTCATGTTCAATTAAAAGTAAAGCCAGATTTGTCAATTTTGTCTGACTGATGGTCGAGCGAAAGAAATTTTTTATTAATTTCAATTTGGAAAAACTTCTTTCACATGAAGCAATAGACACACAGACAGTCAAAAAGAATCTCAAACACAGTGACAAGCTTATCAACCCAGACAAGCAGAGACAATTAATTAATTATCATTATTATTATCATTATTATTATCATTTATAAACACTTAAACATCACTATGATACCACATTGTCAAAAATTACTGGACACTGGTATAAGTACCATGATATTGTTATAAACACCAGCACTTTATGCTTTATCATAATTATTTAATGAAACATACCTCATGTATGTGGAGTCACAGTGTCAAGTGAGCAAGACTTGGAATGTCAGTTGCAGCCAACTGGCTATGCTCAACAAACTGATGACTGAAACTTCAACAAACGTTCGCCTTTCGATGTAATTTTTTTCAAATATTTAATTTTTCGTTTGTAAATTTTGTATTGCCAATAAAAATAAAAATTTATTTTATAGTGGAAATTAACATTAAGCTGTTGTAATAGTATGAACATTTTAAAAAAAAATTTCTTACTTTGGCGAATTTTTCATTTGGTTTGACAACTTGTACTGGTATTTCAACTCTCCCGATGGCATCCCCCTCCTGGCTGTCACCCGGGGCGGACCACCCTCCTCGCACCCCTCTTAGTACGCCACTGGTTGCTAGTGAGGGGGAACAGAACGTTATGTCTGGGGAGGAGTTTCAGTATCCTGCTTGATGTGGTATGTGTGTATGTTCTTCTGTATTGTTAAGAATGAAGAGGCTGTTTAGTTGTGTGGCTATGTTGGCGCCTCTGGTGTTGCTTTGGTTGTGCAGGTACCAACTAGTGTCTTTAGCGTTAAACACATAAGTTTAAAGTTAAACTTATATGTTGGAATGGGTTCTGATTGAAAGTTAATGACGGGTAAAGACTGATTATAAACGAACAATGTCTATCTCACCTCCCATCAAGTTTTCTTTCTGAGGTACTTTAGTTGCTTCGTATGTTGGCTTTAAAACATTTAACGATTAATCATTGTATACCATTTACTTTCATTGAACAATATGTCCATACTACAGTAGACTCAGCGGGTACCTTTAAGTATTTTGTTTTTAAAATGAGTCTCATATTTGGGATGCGAAGCTTTTGTGCCGTAAGTTTTTCATACGCAATTATACTGGAGTGCGTTTGCATCTCTGCGCATCTTGCTGAAATTACAATTTGCTGATTACCTTCAACGTTTGTACTAATCAGTAGCTTAGGAACATCTGAATTGTTTAAACATTTTAAAGTTTCTGTTGATCATCTATAGTCACTGGCTCACTACAGAGTAGCCACAAAAGCCCTTTGCAGTGAAATTACAGCATATCTGTACGAGGTGGCCATAAAGTTCCTTTGCATGAAAAACAAAGGCAACATACAAATATGCTGTAATTTCACTGCAAAGGGACTTTGTGGCCACTCTTCATGTTGCCCTTGTTTTTCATGCAAAGGGACTTTGTGGCCATCCTGTATACTATCCTAGCAAATTAAAATCATATATTTTAGCAAGTACAACACTCTAAAAACAGCAGATTAAATTTGTGCTTAGTTACAAGGACATTAACACGCTCAATACCGTATGTGGACATAATACACTGTAGTTTATAGGTGTAGCCTACATTTAAATTAAAAATAATCTCTATTCACTACACAGTCTACACTACACGAGTCTCACCTCTTTAGAAATTAAACTGATACTGAAAATGAGTACCAAACCACAGAGGGCGGGGAAGCCGGGTTAAATCCTCGGGGCTCGGACCTCTAGGGGGCCTGGAAAGAGGGGGGATAAAATCTAAAAATATTAATAAAGCAATTGATTAAATAACAGAGAGGAAATATAAATAATAAACATACATTTTATAGAGATTATCATACTGGATATTTTGAATAGTGACTTGAACATATAATCAGTTTGCTTGTTATGTACACAAAAAACATTCATAATAAAATACTGAGTAAACAGGGGGGCCCATATACCAATCCTTCACCGGGGCCCGTGGCAGCTCTCGCCGGCCCCCCTGCCAAACCAGGTGAACAAAGGCGTAAGTGACAAGTTGACAATTTAACTCACATCAGCGTCAGTCACAACTTCTATTTCAGCGATACGATGCTGGTGTTCAAAGGTTGAACCGAGTTTATTGCGTCACAACTTTACTTCACAAAGTATTAACTGTTGGTGTATACGCTTCGCAAGTATAGGAAAGATATTTCTATACTTGTAAATTATCAATTTCTGTACTTACATATATACCGTCAGTAGTATAGCCACAAAAGGTAAGAGTGCAGGAATGTTGCAAGTTATTACGTAATGGTGCAATGTTGCAAAGGGGAATGGGGCGCTGCAAATGGGGTGTGGGTAATGTTGCAAAGGGGGGTGGGGATATGCAACAGCTCAATGTTGCAAAGGGGGTGGGGTGTTGCAAAAAAAAAAAGAGTACCGGCCTTTGTTGTCAACCCCAAAATGGGGTTGCAAGGGGCATGCAACTTGGAGGCGGAGTTCTCCCCCAAGCTATTCCCCCCAAAGGGCCAGAAAGAGAAAGGAGAGAAAGGAGGAGAGGTGTTCACCTGGCAGGAGCCAAGTGCATATTAAGACTTCAGCCGAGTAGGCGTTGTCTTATAGACTCCTAATCAGCCAGTTGGCTGAATCAGCCAGTTGGCTGAATCAGCCAGTTGGCTTAGAAGGAGCCAAGGGGGGAGGGTACACCTGAAGGGGGGAGAGAGAGAGTATCGGCCTTTGTTGCCGATTGCATGCAACTTGGAGGCGGAGTTCTCCCCAAGCTATTTTCCCCAAAGGGGTATACCTAGCCTAAGAGGCCTCTAAGGGGTTTTCCCAAAGGGCCAGAAAGAGAAAGGACCAGAGGTCCTTGCTCAGCTGGGAGCCGAGCTTGAATGACTCCATCAGTCGTCTCTCGCTCTTTTATAGCCCTCTAATCCGCCATGTTGCCAGATAGCGCCATGTATTCGGCTGAGTTGCCAGATAGCAATATTTATTAAATTAAACCATATATTATTCAAAATATATTTATATGATGGTAGTTAATCGATGAATCCAATTAAATTCTGTTTATTAAATAAATAATTTAAACCTTTACACACTTAATTTTTATTATAAATATTTAAGTCACGAATATCAGTGGGAAAAACGAAAAGAAAATTTACGAAGATATGGGAAACAATTCAAGACACACGATCGTCATTCCCCCAAACCCATCTGTGGATATATATATATATATATACAGGGTGTCTCAAAAGTCACTATCTATTTCGGTGATATTAGATGTTTTTTAAAAAAATGCTATGCTGGCATAAAGATATGTACTTCTGGTGCAAATTTGTGTATTTAAAAAAAGTTAATTGGTTTATTATCTTGACATGCTTGAACAATTCCTCGAACCTCAAATTCTTACAGATGGCATTCTTGACACAGTAGTTTTTCAGCAGGATGGAGCACCGTGCCATTATGCAATAATTGTACGTGATTATCTTGACAGACGCTTCCCCGGTCGCTGGATTGGTCGTGGAGGAACACAACCATGGGCAGCACGTTCACCCTATTTAACACCAATAGATTTTTTCGCCTGGGGTTTCATTAAGTCTAAGGTGTACACTGGTAGAAGAATTAGTGATGTAGCCGAACTTCGAAATCGTATTACCGATGCAGTTCAGAAAATAACACCTCAAATACTGGAAAGTGTGTTCCGGGAAACAACTTATCGCTTTGAGCTCTGTAGAGACACTGATGGTCGCCATGTGGAGACAGATAAATAAATAGCACTAATTCTTTGTGGCACTTACTTTGAAATAAATATATTTTTCATGTCTTAAACCAGTTTTTCGTAATTCCCATTATTTTTCAAAATAGATTATGACTTTTGAGACACCCTGTATATATAATAAACGAATGAACAACTCGTGCACACAAACGCACACACACACACACACACACGAAAAGGATCCCCGACTCGAATCGTTTCCCCAGAGACCTTTTTTGAAATGACAACTTTCTCCTTACCTTATATATATATATATAAATATATATATAAACACAGTTAATATGATTCTTTCTGTAGGGAATGACAAAATTAAAATGAATTAAAACAAATCACTAAACAAATAAAAGAAATCGTTCCATTAACATATTCTCAAATCTCACACACACACACACACACACACACACACACACACACACACACACGAGGAAAGGGCGAATGTGGGTCAATTCGAATCGTTTCCCAGAGACTTTTTCACCGCAAGTCAACCTTTCTTCCAGTCTATTCGAGCAAAAACCTCCGTTCACTCCAATTCTTAATATTGTGATTGTTATTACTTCTAAAATGAAACGAAGAAAATATTTTATATTTACGCGTAATTTGTATGGTGTCATATTCTTAGATAACATCTCTGTTATTGAAAGATATACACACAATTATATTAAATAATAATCAGCGAAAGAGACAAGGTGCATGAGGTGGGCAAACCTGAAAGTACTAATAATTATATATATACAGTGAAACCTCGTTAAGTCGAACTCGGTTAACTCGAAATCTCGGATAAGTCGATATGAATTGTTAAGTCCCTGCTAATTTACATAGAAAATACTATACTTCCACTCCTCTTATCTCGAAATCGGATAAGTCGAAAAACCGGATACCTCGACGTGAATTTGAAGACCCGGAGCGACCTTTTTATATACTTAACTCGAAGTGTTAACCGTAATTTCAATATTGAAGGTAAAGTTCAGGATTTTGTCACTGCAGACGACCATCTTGCGACTTCAGGAATATTAAATGAGGATGAAATAATACAAGACATCACCACAGCTCCTGACAATGAATCAGACAATGATGAACCGGAAAACCAACCTTCTCCCGTGATAAATTCAACACAAGGAGTTTCGATGTGTAATGAACTAAGAAAATTCCTCCAAGTATCAGAAGGAGCAGACGAGTGCCTTCAATCTCTCGCAAAAATTGAAAATTTTATTCGTAATAAATCCCATGCTAAGCAAAAATCAATAATTGAGTTTTTAATAAAAAAATAAAATTTACCCACATAAGTTTTTCCCTCTATTATTAATTACATACATAGAATGTAAATTTTTCAATTAAAGACTAATTTACTTTTTAGAATACAGTAATTACATACTATGTATATTGCTAGGTTTCTGTTTGTATATGAATATCTTATACTGTATTTTTTTTATTAAACCTAACATGTTTTTATTCTTTCGTATTTTCCTTGTTTTAATATACATTGCTGATAACGAAAAAATAGCAAGAGAGGAGCATTTTTATTTCACGATCGGTTAACTCGAATATCGGTTAACTCGAAGTGATTTTCTCAGGCCCTTCGACTTCGAGTTAACGAAGTTTCACTATATATATATTATTATTACTACTGTAATTTGTAACACCCTATATAGGGTGGTACAAATTACAGTAGTAATAATAATTAACTCTTTCTCGCCGAATTGGAAAGCTTTTCACCCGACCTTAGACCTACAGCTTAACGTGGTACAAATTACAGTAGTATTAATAATTAACTCTTTCTCGCCGAATTGGAAAGCTTTTCACCCGACCTTAGACCTACAGTTTAACATGGAAACCGAATGCTCTTTTCTTTCTCTCTATATATATATAGAAAGAGAGAGAGAGCGAGAGAGTTTTGTTCATTCAAACATCGTAATTCACGATTTTTTCTATGTAGTAATAATAATTAACTCTTTCTCGCCGAATTGGAAAGCTTTTCACCCGACCTTAGACCTACAGTTTAACGTGGTACAAATTACAGTAGTAATAATAATTAACTCTTTCTCGCCGATTATCATTGTCCAGGTATACAGTTGCCAGATTGTACCATTTATTTTCTTAAAAGTTGGTTTAGAATTCCGCTAGTAGGTTTAGAAGGCGTAACATGATATAATTAGAATTAAGTAAAACAACACTGCATCATTCTGTTTATAATAAATATATAGAAAATAAATATACATTTCAATAATAATAGAACGAGGAATATGCATATAATCAAAAAAATATACACACACACACACACACACACACACACAATTATGGAGATATATAGAAATAAATATACATTTCAATAATAATAGAAATATGAACGAGGAATATGCATATAATCATAACAGTACAGGAGAAATATCACAAATATGTTAAATATATAAATACATTTCACTTTTTTTCAAAATACTAAACTCGCACTTAATCGAGTCTACAATTACATCATTATTGCTCTGCATTACGCAGTATATGCGGTTTAATAATATTTCACTGCTTAAAGTATAGGGAAAACTGTACTCGATATGAATGGCTTTCATATCGTTCAGTACTATTTTGTTCCCACTTTACAACCGGTTGGTAAGTCATCTTTAAATACGTCTAGAATACAATTACAACCACGCACAAAGAGTTCATCGTTAGCTACATTATTAAACACAAGTTTATAAACACCCCTTTCCAATCGAGGTTTTATTTCTACCGACCCGAGCTTTTCAATCGTGAACTCATCTTCACTCAACATAGCGGCAATTGAAATAATCTTCTAAATCGTTAAGACAACTGCTCGTTATATAAAGAAATAGTTCTTCAGGGTGAACGGTGTAGGTGAGCTCAGCCTTGTACTGATTAATTGCTTTGTACCAAAGTTCATGGTATTTCAAAGAGTCTAAACTTTTTAAATAAACGTCCAGCTCTAGACCATTCTCACCTTGTTCAGCCCTACACTCGGTAAACCCATCGAGCAGAGCGGTGTATGCGTATTCAAGTACTGTATCAAAATAAAACATATCCGTAACACGCGCGTCTAATATAGGTTTCAGCTTGCGGAATCCGACGATTTCAAACATTCTGTCGAGGATGAAAGGGTTTCGCGTAGGAACAAGAGCGTTATTATCAGAAGCGTTCTTCCACATCAGCCGTATATCAATGCATGGCCGATCGTTATTTATACACAACGTACATACAACGGCGTATGAGGGTGCGTCACTAATCTGCTCTCTTCTTGTTAAAAACTCACGTAGGGCACTAGCCACAACCTCACTACGAACCTCATCATGATACACATTAATATAGTGATAAAAATACTTAAGATTGTCAATAATGACGAGATTCACATTTTCAGTCGTAGGGTATGAGTAATCGACATGGTGTAACATGACATAATACCGCTTGTCAAACCACCCATCCACAAGACTCATTATCCATACTTGCTGCTTCTCTTCTGCACGCGTTGTTTCTTTTACTTCACGGTATATGTGAGACTTTATAAAGTTTAGCTGTACAGCATACTTCAGCACATCGTCTGTGCAACGAAAGCCTTCAACGGTCTCACCAGAACATCCGTAGAGTATTTGTACATCTTGCAACTTCGCACAATCCAATGTGGTTTTAAAAGAGGCATAGGAGGGGGGAATAGGAAGTTTTTCGGTATCCACCACATCCTGACACTTTGCTGAATACCATTTCATAAACGTTGTACAAGCAATATTAAAGGTAGCCATTTGAATACACGTCTGATCTCCTTTTTTTCTTCTACGCTGGCGAATACACGTCTGATCTCAAGGGCTTACTGCAGTCGACTGACCACGTAGGGAATCCCAGATAGTAGCATGACTCACGTTGTTGGTCTTACAGTAGGCGGAGCTTAGAACTTTCACCTGTGCACACACACACACACACACACACACACACACACACAAAGGAGAAAGTGAAACGCTAATTGAAACATGATTTATTTAATAAACGAGATATTCAAGTTATATATATTTACAAATACGACTTAATAAACGAGATATTCAAGTTATATACATATTTACAAATACGTGTAATAAATAAGTTAACAATAGGTACATCAAAGATTATATACGTACAAGACATTTACAAATACGTGTCATAAGTAAGTTAACAATAGGCGCATCAAAAGTTATGGTATCCAAAGGGTACGGTATCATAGGTACCAGGTAACTGGTAACGTTTCCTTTTATAACGGTTTTATTGTTTTACCACTCACCATTTCCACAAACTAAACGTCTTCACACCCCGGTGAACTATTTGAGAGAAACATAAGCACACCGGACAAAAAATTAGTCACCCCTAATAGCACCGATAGTAGGAAGTTCAAGGTCACAAAGAGGGCGCTGATGTAGCATTGGTAAGTGACAAGTAGCGGTGACGTAGCACACAGGATCAGATCTGTTTCGTGAGGTGGTGAAGAACAGTGTGTGTTGGATATAGTCTGCAAAATGGGTCGTGAGGCAGACGTTACTCAGTGGCAAAAAGGAGCCATCGTGTTTGGCAGAGCCCACGGACACAAAATGTCTGAAGTAGCCCAATTTGTTGGTGTGTCAACGCGTACTGTCCAGCGAGTTTACAAAGAGTGGTGTAGTTCGCAATCAACTGAAAATCGACGGCGTAACTGTGGCCGGAAAACAATTCTCGACAATAGGGACCGCCGCGACGAGAACTGCATGCGATGGACATCTGGAGCAGGGTACCATGGAATAGGCCGCTGTTAACAGCAAGTCACAAATTGGCACGTTATAAATGGGCTCAGAGGCACAAAAACTGGACTGCGGCAGATTGGAAACGTGTAATTTGGTCCGATGAGTCCCGTTTTTGTTTGTTCTCCAATGATGGGAGGCGACGAGTACATCGCAGGTCCAATGAAGCCTTTAATCCTGGATGCGTCGAAGGTGTTGTTCAGGCTGGAGGTGGTTCCGTGATGTTCTGGGGATGTTTTTCGTACCACGAAATGGGCCCTCTCGTTCCAGTGTCGATGAATTTGAACCAGCAGGCGTACCTCCGCATACTAAACTCGCCGGATTCGTGCGGTTATCAAGGCCAGAGGCGCCGTCACACGTTATTAGGTACATTCTGAGAGGGGTGACTAATTTTTTGCCCGGTGTGCTTATAACCATATTTTACCTTTTTATTTGACAGACGATACTCGTCTCTAAAGTCTGCTAAAAACTCACGCAGGGCACTAGCCACAACCTCACTACGAGCCTCATCATGATATACATTAATATAGTGATAAAAATACTTAAGATTATCCATGATGACGACATTTACATTTTCAGCCGAAGTGTACGAGTTAACAATAGACACATCAATGATTATATTGAAGACATATATATTTAAAAGCACGTGATAAATAAGTTAACATTTGAAATTATGTTAACACAAGAAATAACAGAAAACACAAGACAAAACAAATGCATAGATTTGGTGATCACAAACAACAGTAACCTAATACTTTAAAGAATGCATTCTATTAAATACTTTTACCCTATGTTCACGAATTAATACCGGTTTTAAAATAGATTCAGTTTCATCAATTCCTCTCTGAAATCTTAATCTGCCCCGAGCGCACTCTTCCCATTGCCCCCTTCTACAGCAATCAGCAACGGGTAAGTTAGGACGTTGTCACAGAATTTTACTTTTCACCGACAAGGGGTAAGATCGAATCCACATCAACACAAAATTTTAGTCGCTAAAATAACAGCCTGAGCATTGTTCTAAATTATCTTTGATTCGTTTTGGTAAAATTGAGTAAACTGCTGCCTTTGTTTCCTGATCAGAAACTCTCCGCCTTTTTCTGGTATGGTGCAAGGTTTCGTTGCAACCACATTCACTGCTCGAGTCTACTTCACTGACGTTGTCTTCTAATCTAGATTACACTCTTCACTAATGCATTCAATGGGTGAATAATCATCTTGGTTGATATTATTGACACCACAATCGAGAGGGCTCACTGGGGTAACGGACACTTCAGGTAATGGTGCGGGCGCATGAGGTGGGTCGGGGGCAAACTCCTCAGGTTGCCCTTGTGGCGGGGAAAATATTGTGTGGAGGTAATTATGTGCTGCTTCTAAGTAAACAAAACGGGCTTTATGTAACACAGTGGCAACTAATAATGATTTATGCAAAGATGCACCAGCTCTTCCGGAACGTCTGGATGCAATTTTACCGAGCGATATATTTATCAATTTGTGTGCTTCAAACCCGTTTGGAACGTCAGATTTCATGTTCACCACTTAGGAATTGGTCAAGACACAGAGAGCTAACTAACACGACTCCATCCTCTATTTCCAATCTTGTAATGAGTTTAAGTGAAAGTTTCGCCTGCTCTATATAATGTCGTTCTGACGTCATTATCAAGCTACACGCAGGGAGTTTCCAGATAGTAGCATGAATCACGTTGCTGTTCTTTCACCTGTGCACACACACACACACACACACACACACACACAAAGGAGAAAGCGAAACGCTAATTGAAGCATGACTTATTTAATAAACGAAATATTCAAGACATATATATTTACAAATACGTGTAATAAATAAGCTAACAATAGACTCATCAAAGATTATGGTCAAGGTGTATATATATTTACAAACGAGTGTGATAAATAAGTTAACAAATTAATTTCTGTGTGTTAACCTAATTTAATTTGTTAACTTATTTATCACACGTTTGTAAATATATATATACACCTTGAACATAATCATGGATGTGTCTATTGTTATCTTATTTATTACACGTATTTGCAAATATATATGTCTTGAATATTTACAAACACGTGTAATAAATAAGCTAACAATTGACGCATCAAAGATTATGTTCAAGGTAATATATATATTTAAAGACACGTGTGATAAATAAGTTAACAAATGAATTTCTGTGTTAACATAATTTCATTTAACTTATTTATCACACGTTTGTAAATATATATGTCTTGAATATAATCATTGATTTGTCTATTGTTAACTCGTACACTTCGGCTGAAAATGTAAATGTCGTCATCATGGACAATCTTAAGTATTTTTATCACTATATTAATGTATATCATGATGAGGCTCGTAGTGAGGTTGTGGCTAGTGCCCTGCATGAGTTTTTAGCAGACTTTAGAGACGAGTATCGTCTGTCAAATAGAAAGGTAAAATATGGTTATATGTTTTGCTCAAATAGTTCACCGGGGTGTGAAGACATTTAGTTTGTGGAAATGGTGAGTGGTAAAAAAATAAAACCGTTATAAAAGGAAACGTTACCAGTTACCTGGTACCTATGATACCGTACCCTTTGGATACCATAACTTTTGATGCGCCTATTGTTAACTTACTTATGACACGTATTTGTAAATGTCATGTATATAATCTTTGATGTATCTATTGTTAACTTATTTATTACACGTATTTGTAAATATGTATATAACTTGAATATCTCGTTTATTAAATCGTATTTGTAAATATATATAACTTGAATATCTCGTTTATTAAATAAATCATGTTTCAATTAGCGTTTCACTTTCTCCTTTGTGTGTGTGTGTGTGCACAGGTGAAAGTTCTAAGCTCCGCCTACTGTAAGACCAACAACGTGAGTCATGCTACTATCTGGGATTCCCTGCGTGGTCAGTCGACTGCAGTAAGCCCTTGAGATCAGACGTGTATTCGCCAGCGTAGAAGAAAAAAAGGAGATCAGACGTGTATTCAAATGGCTACCTTTAATATTGCTTGTACAACGTTTATGATATGGTATTCAGCAAAGTGTCAGGATGTGGTGGATACCGAAAAACTTCCTATTCCCCCATCCTATGCCTCTTTTAAAACCACATTGGATTGTGCGAAGTTGCAAGATGTACAAATACTCTACGGATGTTCTGGTGAGACCGTTGAAGGCTTCCGTTGCACAGACGATGTGCTGAAGTATGCTGTAGAGCTAAACTTTATAAAGTCTCACATATACCGTGAAGTAAAAGAAACAACGCGTGCAGAAGAGAAGCAGCAGGTATGGATAATGAGTCTTGTGGATGGGTGGTATGACAAGCGGTATTATGTCATGTTACACCATGTCGATTACTCATACCCTACGACTGAAAATGTGAATCTCGTCATTATGGACAATCTTAAATATTTTTATCACTATATTAATGTGTATCATGATGAGGTTCGTAGTGAGGTTGTGGCTAGTGCCCTGCGTGAGTTTTTAACAGACTTTAGAGACGAGTATCGTTTGCTGGGCAGAAAGGAAAAATATGAGCATATGTTCCTCTCAAATAGTGCGCAGGAGTGTGAAGATGTTTAGTAAAACAAATGTGCCTAGTTCGTGAAAATTATCCTGAAGGAAACTGTCTGGTGTGTAGTCTGGTAGTGATAAAACCGAAATTAATTCTTGTACCGGAAAAACAAATATGTACAACAATTCGATTATGGTGCGACTCGCGGATCATACGAACAAGCCCATTCACGTATCATCGAGTCAGCCGCCCATCGAACCGTTCCTGCCTACCTGCGTGCCTCACACTGCTCATAATTATCTCAGAGCTTGAACCGAGTGGACGCGCACTCCTCGAATACGATGGAACTTCCTTTGAGCAGCATTCTCAACGCCTCGTACGATGTGTCCGTGACGAAATCGTTGCGCGTGTTCAGGCGTAAATCCGGTACCGTTAGCTATGTACTGGAAACGGAATGTAGACAAACAAACAAACGGGTTTATTTAAGTGTCGAGGAGATGAATAGAATCTTCGTGATAGTTGAGAAGTGGAGTGAAGATCGTTATAAAATACCTGCTAGCGTAGGTACAAGAAGAGAGCAGATTAGTGACGCACCCTCATATGCCGTTGTATGTACGTTGTGTATAAATAACGATCGGCCATGCATTGATATACGGCTGATGTGGAAGAACGCTTCTGATAATAACGCTCTTGTTCCTACGCGAAACCGTTTCATCCTCGACAGAATGTTTGAAATCGTCGGATTCCGCAAGCTAAAACCTATATTAGACGCGCGTGTTACGGATACGTTTTATTTTGATACAGTACTTGAATACGCATACACCGCTCTGCTCGATGGGTTTACCGAGAGTATGGCTGAACAAGGTGAGAATGGTCTAGAGCTGGACGTTTATTTAAAAAGTTTAGACTCTTTGAAATACCATGAACTTTGGTAAAAGCAATTGATCGGTACAAGGCTGAGCTCACCTACACCGTTCACCCTGAAGAACTATTTCTTTATATAACGAGCAGTTGTCGTAACGATTTAGAAGATTATTTCAATTGCCGCTATGTTGAGTGAAGATGAGTTCACGATTGAAAAGCTCGGGTCGGTAGAAATAAAACCTCGATTGGAAAGGCGTGTTTATAAACTTGTGTTTAATAATGTAGCTAACGATGAACTCTTTGTGCGTGGTTGTGATTGTATTCTAGACGTATTTAAAGATGACTTACCAACCGGTTGTAAAGTGGGAACAAAATAGTACTGAACGATATGAAAGCCATTCATATCGAGTACAGGTTTCCCTATACTTTAAGCGGTGAAATATTATTAAACCGCATATACTGCGTAATGCAGAGCAATAATGATGTAATTGTAGACTCGATTAAGTGCGAGTTTAGTATTTTGAAAAAAAGTGAAATGTATTTATATATTTAACATATTTGTGTGATATTTCTCCTGTACTGTTATGATTATATGCATATTCCTCGTTCATATTTCTATTGTTATTGAAATGTATATTTATTTCTATATATCTCCATAATTGTGTGTGTGTGTGTGTGTGTATATATTTTTTTGATTATATGCATATTCCTCGTTCTATTATTATTGAAATGTATATTTATTTTCTATATATTTATAATAAACAGAATGATGCAGTGTTGTTTTACTTAATTCTAATTATATCATGTTACGCCTTCTAAACCTACTAGCGGAATTCTAAACCAACTTTTAAGAAAATAAATGGTACAATCTGGCAACTGTATACCTGGACAATGATAATCGGCGAGAAAGACTTAATTATTATTACTACTGTAATTTGTACCACGTTAAACTGTAGGTCTAAGGTCGGGTGAAAAGCTTTCCAATTCGGCGAGAAAGAGTTAATTATTATTACTACATAGAAAAAATCGTGCATTACGATGTTTGAATGAACAAAACTCTCTCTCTCTCTCTCTCTCTCTCTCTCTCTCTCTATATATATATATATATATATATATATATATAGAAAGAAAAGAGCATTCGGTTTCCATGTTAAACTGTAGGTCTAAGGTCGGGTGAAAAGCTTTCCAATTCGGCGAGAAAGAGTTAATTATTATTACTACTGTAATTTGTACCACCCTATATAGGGTGTTACAAATTACAGTATTAATAATAATATATATACAGTGAAACCTCGTTAACTCGAAGTCGAAGGGCCTGAGAAAATCACTTAGAGTTAACCGAAATTCGAGTTAACCAATCGTGAAATAAAAATGCTCATCTCATGCTATTTGTTCGTTATCAGCCATGTATATTAAAACAAGGAAAATACGAAAGAATAAAAACATGTTAGGTTTAATAAAAAAAAATACAGTATAAGATATTCATATACAAACAGAACACTAGCAATATACATAGTATGTAATTACTGTATTCTAAAAAGTAAATTACAGTCTTTAATTGAAAAATTTACATTCTATGTATGTAATTAATAATAGAGGGAAAAACTTATGTGGGTAAATTTTATTTTTTTATTAAAAACTCAATTATTGATTTTTGCTTAGCATGGGATTTATTACGAATAAAATTTTCAATTTTTGCGAGAGATTGAAGGCACTCATCTGCTCCTTCTGATGCTTGGAGGAGTTTTCTTAGTTCATTACACATCGAAACTCCTTGTGTTGAATTTATCACGGGAGAAGGGTGGTTTTCCGGTTCATCATTGTCTGATTCATTGTCAGGAGCTGTGGTGATGTCTTGTATTATTTCATCCTCATTTAATATTCCTGAAGTCGCAAGATGGTCGTCTGCAGTGACAAAATCCTGAACTTTACCTTCAATATTGAAATTACGGTTAACACTTCGAGTTAAGTATATGAAAAGGTCGCTCCGGGTCTTCAAATTCACCTCGAGGTATCCGGTTTTTCGACTAATCCGATTTCGAGATAAGAGGAGTGGAAGTATAGTATTTTCTATGTAAATTAGCAGGGACTTAACAATTCATATCGACTTATCCGAGATTTCGAGTTAACCGAGTTCGACTTAACGAGGTTTCACTGTATATATATAATTATTAGTACTTTCAGGTTTGCCCACCTCATGCACCTTGTCTCTTTCGCTGATTATTATTTAATATAATTGTGTGTATATCTTTCAATAACAGAGATGTTATCTAAGAATATGACACCATACAAATTACGCGTAAATATAAAATATTTTCTTCGTTTCATTTTAGAAGTAATAACAATCACAATATTAAGAATTGGAGTGAACGGAGGTTTTTGCTCGAATAGACTGGAAGAAAGGTTGAATTGCGGTGAAAAAGTCTAGGGAAACGATTCGAATTGACCCACATTCGCCCTTTCCTCGTGTGTGTGTGTGTGTGTGTGTGTGTGTGTGTGTAGATTTGAGAATATGTTAATGGAACGATTTCTTTTATTTGTTTAGTGATTTGTTTTAATTCATTTTAATTTTGTCATTCCCTATAGAAAGAATCATA
Source organism: Bathynomus jamesi (assembly GCA_023014485.1). Classification (NCBI taxonomy): domain Eukaryota; kingdom Metazoa; phylum Arthropoda; class Malacostraca; order Isopoda; family Cirolanidae; genus Bathynomus; species Bathynomus jamesi. Next base: position 454,097 of record JAJOZX010000943.1, read on the forward strand.
TTAACTGTGTTTATATATTTATATATAAGGTAAGGAGAAAGTTGTCATTTCAAAAAAGGTCTCTGGGGAAACGATTCGAGTCGGGGATCCTTTCCGTGTGTGTGTGTGCGTGTGCGCACGAGTTGTTCATTCGTTTATTTTATATATATATATATATATATATCCACAGATGGGTTTGGGGGAATGACGATCGTGTGTTTTGAATTGTTTCCCATATCTTCGTAAATTTTCTTTTCGTTTTTCCCACTGATATTCGTGACTTAAATATTTATAATAAAAATTAAGTGTGTAAAGGTTTAAATTATTTATTTAATAAACAGAATTTAATTGGATTCATCGATTAACTACCATCATATAAATATATTGTGGTAATTTGATTAATATATGGTTTAATTTTGTGCACACGAGTGGTTCATTAGTTTATTATATATACAAGCACAGATGGGTGGGGGGTTTGGGGGAATGAGGATCGTGTGTTTTGAATTGTTTCCCATATCTTCATAAATTTTCTTTTCGTTTTTCCCACTGATATTCGTGACTTAAATATTTATAATAAAAATTAAGTGTGTAAAGGTTTAAATTATTTATTTAATAAACAGAATTTAATTGGATTCATCGATTAACTACCAACATATAAATATATTGTGGTATTTTGATTAATATATGGTTTAATTTTGTGCACACGAGTGGTTCATTAGTTTATTATATATACAAGCACAGATGGGTGGGGGGTTTGGGGTAATGAGGATCGTGTGTTTTGAATTGTTTCCCATATCTTCGTAAATTTTCTTTTCGTTTTTCCCACTGATATTCGTGACTTAAATATTTATAATAAAAATTAAGTGTGTAAAGGTTTAAATTATTTATTTAATAAACAGAATTTAATTGGATTCATCGATTAACTACCATCATATAAATACATTTTGAATAATATATGGTTTAATTTAATAAATATTGCTATCTGGCAACTCAGCCGAATACATGGCGCTATCTGGCAACATGGCGGATTAGAGGGCTATAAAAGAGCGAGAGACGACTGATGGAGTCATTCAAGCTCGGCTCCCAGCCGAGCAAGGACCTCTGGTCCTTTCTCTTTCTGGCCCTTTGGGAAAACCCCTTAGAGGCCTCTTAGGTTAGGTATACCCCTTTGGGGAAAATAGCTTGGGGGAGAACTCCGCCTCCAAGTTGCATGCAATCGGCAACAAAGGCCGATACTCTCTCTCTCTCCCCTTCAGGTGTACCCTCCCCCCTTGGGTCCTTCTAAGCCAACTGGCTGATTCAGCCAACTGGCTGATTAGGAGTCTATAAGACAACGCCTACTCGGCTGAAGTCTTAATATGCACTTGGCTCCTGCCAGGTGAACACCTCTCCTCCTTTCTCTCCTTTCTCTTTCTGGCCCTTTGGGGGGAATAGCTTGGGGGAGAACTCCGACTCCAAGTTGCATGCCCCTTGCAAAGCCATTTTGGGGTTGGCAACAAAGGCCGGTACTCTTTTGTTTTTTTTGCAACACCCCCATCCCCCTTTGCAACATTGAGTTGATGCATAACCCCCCCTTTTGCAACATTGCAACATTGCAACATTACGTAATGAACCTTTTTATTTTCATTTTCATTCATATATATATATATATATATATATATATATATATATATATAAATGAAAATAAAAAGGTTTATTGGCAGACTATAGTCCATATAACAAATATCATTAATACAATGACAGTTCACACACTAAGGATAGAAATATATACAGTTGATTAGAAATAATACAGTAATGTAGAAGTTAAGTGGAGCTACAGACAGACGTTTTCGTACCAAGAATTCCTTAGCTTAGAGCAGTGGTTTTCAACCGGGGTGAGCGGCAGCCTGGGGTGCCACTGACATTGCCCAGGGGTGCCGCAAAGATTGTTGTAGATTGTTGATTTTTCAACATTTTTTATTAAAGTTGTAATTACAACGAGGTATCTTGTGAAAATATACACTTTACTCAGGCTTGGTCCTTACAGATTCAATTTTATCCAATAATTCAACGCTTATTACTCCCATAGAGGAACGCTATAGACTGTGTTTCAAGGTACTTGGTGCTCACTTGGCAGGGTGGGGGGAACTGGCTGTTGAACAGGGGTAAACGCTAATTCACAGGGATGCCGTGAAAGTAGATAGATAGCGCTGGGGTGCCGCGAACCAGAAAAGGTTGGGAACCACTGGCTTAGAGGATAAACGGCAGGACTCATGGATAGCTTGGATAATCGGGTTGGTTGAATTTTTAATTCTTTGCATCAAACTGTATTGAGTATGTCTTGTTACCTCCGGGAAGCTCGGGACATTGTGGGTAGCAAACATTTGTGAATCTGAGCATCTCAGGGGTAATTTATGTAAGAGTCGCAAAGCCCTGTTGTACAACAAAATTAGAGTTCTGCCAGAACCTTTTTTATAATTCACCCAGAGTTGCTGTCCGTAAATATTACTGCAGAAAGTACGAAAGAGAGTGTCTTTACCTGCACTTGTACAGAACCGAAAGTTCCTTATAGTCATACTCGCTTTAGCACAAAGGCTTCGAGATTGTTTTCTTATATCCGAGATAGGATTAAAGAGTTAGACTTGCATTCACTCGAAACTAGGAGATTAAGGGGGGGAGCTTATTGAAGTTTTCAAAATCGTTAATAAAATCGATAACGTAAATTTTGAAAAATTGTTCACTTTCGATGACGGCAATACTCGTAATAACGGATTTAAGTTGCGTGGCAGACGTTTCATTACTAACATCGCTAAAAACTTTTTACGTTTAAAGTAATTGATAAATGGAATAATCTTCCCGTGCCCGTCGTGAACTACACCAGCGTTAATATGTTTAAAAACCGTTTAGATAGGCATTTTAAAAATATTAATGTTGTTTAAAATAATAAAACAATTAGCAACAGGAGCTCTGGGGGTGGTGGTCCAGGATGAGTCTGTTCACGATTAATACCAGCTTGTGACATGCCAGCGTCTGATGCCAGCAATAAAATTATATAAAAAAAAAATTAGACGAACACGAACGTAGATGTAGCTCGTAGCGTACACTAACCCACTTTTTGTTATACTCTTCCTACCTTTTTTTTTTTTCTTTCCACTCTCTCTCTCTCTTTACTTGTATGTCTGTAGTTTGCATGGTATGAAGGTGTTCGAGTTAAGACTGTGTTTGCATGGTTTGTAAGCGTTCTTATTTTACTTCTTTTCATCTTTCACACCTTTCCTATTCTCTTCGACTATTTTTCCGACTTGTCGGTAGTGGCCGGCAGATGATGATGGTGAGTCTTTCTTTCTCTTTTTCTGAATGAATGTTAACCAACGAATGATAGGTTTTGCTACTTACTTAACCCTTTATTCTCTTTTTTTAACCCCCTACTCTTTCCTTTCTCTCGGGCTAACCTTAGAGTGGATCTTAGGTTCTTTGTTAGCCTTAGCTTCTGTAGATCTGTAGATCACTCAATGAACTGGTAATAGTTTGACCTAAATACTTAAACTCTTGTACTTCCTCAATTACTTCACCTTTCATTTTAAACCTAATATCAGGTGGTTGCTTACAGCTTTTAGGATGAAATTGCATGACCTTAGTTTTTGTAACATTAAAAAGAATATCATGTTTCTGCGAATACACTTCGCAGCCTTTTAGTAACCGATCCAGACCTTTAACAGAGGGACTTATTAACACCATATCATCAGCATAAACAAAGCTATTTATCCTTGTGTTATCTATACAACATCCTACTGTTGCCTCATTAAGTGAAGCAATTAATCCATCAATATACACATTAAACAGCATAGGGGAGAGCAAGTAGCCTCGTCTCACCCCGCAAGAGGTAATTTTCCCCACCCGCTAGGAGTCCGTCAAATTTGAGTACCAGTACCTTTTTTCTAGAAAAAAGCATTGTATATATATATTATATATATATATATATATATATATATATTATATATATATAATATTGCTGCAATCCCACAAGGAAAAAGAAAAACGATTCCAAGACCTTTCGTGTATTCAAAGCTACACCTCGTCAGGGAATGAAGATAAAAGGCGAGATGCCCATAAATATATACAACGTACAGGAAAAACAAAACACTTAGCACATACTTAACAAGGGTTAATGAGAGGCAAAAGAAATTTTAACATGATATCGTCAATTTTATACGTCCCCGCACTGTTATTGAAATTGTTTTTTAAAATGAATAAATGCACATTCTAGAATATTTCTTTCTATTATATCTCTGTTTTTAACAAGCGCTTTAGAACTATCCCACTTGATGCTATGGTTACATTTATACATATGGTTAAATAAAGCATTGGAATTATTAGCTGTTCTACAAGCATATTTATGCTGTTTTACCCTAATATCTAACGTTTTACCGGTTTGGCCTATATATACTGAGTTACATTGTGTACATCCGATCGAATACACACAACCAACAACATTATCAGGGCTATTCTTTATTAGGCGTGATTTAACAGTATTATTATACTTAAAGATTACATTAATGCCAATTGCTTTAAGTACAGTTGGAAAGTATTGAAAATTAACATGGTAAGGTAGGCTAAGGATATTTTTACGCTGAAATTCCTTTACAATTACATTATTATAATATCTATTCTTGGCTTTCTTAAGACAGTTATCTGAAAATGAAATAGGATAACATAATTTAGTACCAATATTCATGATATTGCATAACTCGGAATCTAAAAATTCAGGACTGACAACTCTCAATGCTCGAAGAAACATAGCAGAGAAAATAGAGGATTTAATCGAAGGATGATGGTCAGAATAAAAATGCACATAAGAGTTATTGTTAGTAGGCTTACGGTAGACTTCATATTTGAACTGATTAGAGCATCTCCAAATTTTTAGATCAAGAAAAGATAGGCTTCCATCATTTTCTTTTTCAACTGTAAACTTAATAGATGGGACTAAATTGTTGAGCCTACCAAGAAATAAGTCCACATCCAAATTATTAGGCCAAAGGCATAAAATATCATCTATATACCTGTACCAAACCAGGTTAAAATCAACAATCGTAGGCAAAATTCTACTTTCAAAAAATTCCATATACTGTATAAATTAGCTAGTACAGGTGAAAGGGGATTTCCCATAGCCAATCCAAACGACATAGCATAAAACTTATTTTCAAACTGAAATTTACAATCTTTGACACAAAGCTTAATTAACTCAATAAGAGTGTTGTGTTGAACAGGGAAAGAATAATCAGAGATCTTATCTTTTAAGAAATCAAGTAGGTCATCAACAGGGACTTTTGTGAATAGCGAGCATACATCGAAGCTTACCAATTTGAAATTAGGGTCATTAGGGGACTTCAGTTTGTCAATAAGATCCATGCTATTTACAATATGTGACTCAGAAATAGAGCCAACCAACGGCGTTAATAAACTAACTAACCATTTTGATAGCTTATAGGTTACGGAGCCCACTGAGCCAACAATAGGCCTCATGGGATTATTAACTTTGTGTGTTTTTACTAAGCCGTACAGATATGGTAGTGACGGATTGATACTAAGAAACTGCTGTGGAAGCCCATTATAGTTATTTTTTTAAATTTCTCTTAATTTTCTGTTAAACATCCTATTAACATCCTCCAATGGGTCTCTATTTAGAGGTTTGTACGTGTCACGATCACTCAATAATGTATTCATCTTTTCAACATGACTGGTTTTGTCCATGATGACGATCGAATTGGATTTGTCCGCTTTAGTAATATGCAATGAATCATCATTTTTCAGTGTTTTAGGGCTTTTTCAAACCTCAAAGGATAATTCGATTCAAACCTCGTATTAAAAGCACTATACACACAACCTTTAGCTAAAGTCACCTCATTTTCGGAAATATTACTATGTTTTTCAAAATTAATAAAAGACTTAGCAATCAGTAAACTGCTGGGCTTTTTTGGGACTGAGAAACATAATCCAAAGCCTAACGCACATTTCGTATTGAAGTCTAGCTCTTGGGACGACAAGTTAACAATATTACTAAAATAACTTTTTTTAGTCCAGTAACTATTACGAATTAAATCCTCCAGTCTATTGTTTAATTTCCTATTTTAAGTTCTGCATCTTGTACGTAAGTTGTTGTAAATATCGTCCAAAAGTGTACTTCTCCACGCATGAGGAACGGTGGAAAAAAATATATTTTTTCTTACTTCGGACTCTCTGAAGGCGTTCTTCACTTCAAAGCGGGCTATATTAATATGTTTCTTTAAAATAATCCTTTCGGTGTCACCAAACGGCGTATCGTCCAACATACGGTATCGTCTTCCAAGTAGGGATTTTGGGATGACTTTTTCACAATAACACTTCCTAAGGAAATCGAATTGGTTCTTAAGAGAATGTGCATGAGCAATAGCAGAACGGTAACTTCTAAAAATCGATCGGAGAGAAGGGAATATGGTTGTAAAAAGAGAAACAGTGAAGAGGACAGAAAATTAAGAGAAATTTAAAAAAATAACTATAATGGGCTTCCACAGCAGTTTCTTAGTATCAATCCGTCACTACCATATCTGTACGGCTTAGTAAAAACACACAAAGTTAATAATCCCATGAGGCCTATTGTTGGCTCAGTGGGCTCCGTAACCTATAAGCTATCAAAATGGTTAGTTAGTTTATTAACGCCGTTGGTTGGCTCTATTTCTGAGTCACATATTGTAAATAGCATGGATCTTATTGACAAACTGAAGTCCCCTAATGACCCTAATTTCAAATTGGTAAGCTTCGATGTATGCTCGCTATTCACAAAAGTCCCTGTTGATGACCTACTTGATTTCTTAAAAGATAAGATCTCTGATTATTCTTTCCCTGTTCAACACAACACTCTTATTGAGTTAATTAAGCTTTGTGTCAAAGATTGTAAATTTCAGTTTGAAAATAAGTTTTATGCTATGTCGTTTGGATTGGCTATGGGAAATCCCCTTTCACCTGTACTAGCTAATTTATACAGTATATGGAATTTTTTGAAAGTAGAATTTTGCCTACGATTGTTGATTTTAACCTGGTTTGGTACAGGTATATAGATGATATTTTATGCCTTTGGCCTAATAATTTGGATGTGGACGTATTTCTTGTTAGGCTCAACAATTTAGTCCCATCTATTAAGTTTACAGTTGAAAAAGAAAATGATGGAAGCCTATCGTTTCTTGATCTAAAAATTTGGAGATGCTCTAATCAGTTCAAATATGAAGTCTACCGTAAGCCTACTAACAATAACTCTTATGTGCATTTTTATTCTGACCATCATCCTTCGATTAAATCCTCTATTTTCTCTGCTATGTTTCTTCGAGCATTGAGAGTTGTCAGTCCTGAATTTTTAGATTCCGAGTTATGCAATATCATGAATATTGGTACTAAATTATGTTATCCTATTTCATTTTCAGATAACTGTCTTAAGAAAGCCAAGAATAGGTATTATAATAATGTAATTGTAAAGGAATTTCAGCGTAAAAATATCCTTAGCCTACCTTACCATGTTAATTTTCAATACCTTCCAACTGTACTTAAATCAATTGGCATTAATGTAATCTTTAAGTATAATAATACTGTTAAATCACGCCTAATAAAGAATAGCCCTGATAATGTTGTTGGTTGTGTGTATTCGATCGGATGTACACAATGTAACTCAGTATATATAGGCCAAACCGGTAAAACGTTAGATATTAGGGTAAAACAGCATAAATATGCTTGTAGAACAGCTAATAATTCCAATGCTTTATTTAACCATATTTATAAATGTAATCATAGCATCAAGTGGGATAGTTCTAAAGCGCTTGTTAAAAACAGAGATATAATAGAAAGAAATATTCTAGAATGTGCATTTATTCATTTTAAAAAACAATTTCAATAACAGTGCGGGGACGTATAAAATTGACGATATCATGTTAAAATTTATTTTGCCTCTCATTAACCCTTGTTAAGTATGTGCTAATTGTTTTGTTTTTCCTGTACGTTGTATATATTTATGGGCATCTCGCCTTTTATCTTCATTCCCTGACGAGGTTTAGCTTTGCATACACGAAAGGCCTTGGAATCGTTTTTCTTTTTCCTTGTGGGTTTGCAGCATTCATTCATTTCACGTGTTTTATTGTGAAATTCATCCCATATATATATATATATATATACACGGCTACTTAGCATATGACAAATAACTTTAATAATAAAAATTTATACCTTTATAGAGCAGAATTTCAAGAATACAGTTTTTATGACTTTAAATCAACAAACTAAAAACAAGATTTTTTTTTTATCGAATCGTTCTATTCTTTATCAAAAATACCTCATTTAAATTCTATCTTTTTAATAGGTAAAAATTAATAATTTAGGCTTTATTTATTTTTTATTTTAGAATAAAATACGCTTTAGAATAGCGTAAATAATTAAATTTATGACCGTCATGTCTGAAAATGTATTCCTCATGATGGTTTATTTAGAAACCCGTTTTAAAACGGCTTAGTTTATGGCCCTCCTCACCGATTACTGTTATAACAATTTAGGAAGTGAACGGTGTAGTCATGATCATCAAACTGCGTAATGTTTTCTTTTACAGTGTAGAAAATTAATTACATCATACACCCACTTAATTTTTACATCCTTCACTTTACTGATCCAGAAAATTTTATCATTTCGCTCGATTTTAGTAGTTTAGATATTTTGATGACCCGATACTTTTGCGCATATTCGTGGAAATAGATCCAAAAATATTATCCTTTTTCATTAATATCTATAGGAAATTCGGAGATAATCCGTACCAAACACGATATCTTCCTCATTTCATTCTCTTCAAATACTTTTTTCGGTTTTCTTTAAAAGAAAGGTAATGATTATACCAGTAGTGATGTTTACATTTACTAACATCGACATTCTTCACTATTTCGATGCGGTCCATATATAATTTTACCAATTTGGGTAAGAGAGGGAAGAATCTTATATTAGTTAGAATGGCGGTTAAACGTGTAATAATAAGGAAAGTTTTACATTTTTTAAAAGTCCCACCTACAGTGAAAGTGAAAATTATCATTAACCGAAAACTTAGTACTCACCTTCATAACGTTCTCACTGTAAAACTCTCTCTCTCTCTCTCTCTCTCTCTCTCTCTCTCTCTCTCTCTCTCTCTCTCTCTCCGGAACAAGGAGATTGTGCTCTCTCTGTACAATTCTCTGGTTCGGCCGCACCTGGAGTATGCTGTGCAATTCTGGTTGGCCACCCTCAGGAAAGATATTGACAGGCTGGAGCGAGTCCAGGCGAGGGCCACAAAGTTAATCCCTTCCGTTAGGCATATGGGCTACAATCGACACTTACATTTGTTTTCGCTGGAAACTCGGAGGCTGCGCGGTCAACTCATCGAGGCTTTCAAGCTCCTACACGGGTTCAACGATGTCGATTTTAGAAGCATGTTTAGTTTAAATGATAACCCAACTCGCAACAATGGTTGGAAGTTAGATTTGAAACGGTTTAGGACTAGTGTGTGTGGGAATTACTTTACCTATAAGATCTGTGACACGTGGAACAGTTTATCTTCAGAAGTTGTGAACAGTTCCTCTGTGGATCATTTCAAGAAAAGTTTATACCAAATCTTGCACACTATTTGAGGGTGTAGAAAATTTTCCCTGGCACCCGTTCCTATTGGTACCTCCTCGGTATGGGCCGCAAGGCCTTTTGAGGTACTTCTTTTCCTTGTAACTCCTTGTAACTCTCTCTCTCTCCAGCCTTTCATCCATAATTTTACAAACAAGGATAAGCACTCTCATTCATGAAGAACTAAACAGTCAGTGAGAAAGCAAAGGACAGATTCATAGCCTGAAAACTGTGAAAGCAAAGACCTCAGTGGACAAGAACTGAGATACCAGTTAGTGATTAATACTGTACAGTATATTGAAAGCGAGTAATCTTTTGTTCACTAGATGAATCTAGACATAAGTGAGAAGGAAGGAAGTTCATTTCTCCACTACGAGAGGGTGAGTTTGCCCCAAGGGTAACCTGAGCCCCAGCAGAAACAGGGTGAGTGGCCGACCCAACCCAATCGGGGAGCGAACTTTAAAGTGCTGTGAAATTGTTTCTTTGATTAAAAACGCTTGGCCATGCTCAGTGATGAGAACCGAGCCAAGGTCCCGACAGCATCTATCATGGACCCCGGTTTTTCTCGAAATCAACAAAAGAAACGAAAAGCCTTTATAAAAAATAAAATCCTTCTAACTTACAAAGAGGTTTTAACCAAAATATAGATAAAAATTTGTATCACATAAAATTCTAAATAAATTTCTAACTAAAATGAATTAACAATAAAATGTCATACATATAAACATTATTTATTTATTTTATTTTCTATAACAAAATGAAATTTAAAATAGTGAGTTACATATTACTGCTTAATATACCGGGTGGGCCTTTTAACTCTGACGGTTTTAATATCCTTATAACTTTTTTGTTTTTTAACCAAATCAAATAAAATTTATGCACAACATATGTACATACATAAAATGTTTTTTCATTAAGCTGCTTTTATCTATCTGCAGAATTGACGAAATGGCGAAGAAAAACCTTTTGACGTATACGAAAACAAATGCTTTATAACGAAATGTCGTATAAAATAAGCCAAAGTTATTGCGTAATTGCTAGTCTTCCAATATGCCCTGGCCTCCACGCTCTCCCAATCTCACCCCTTGCGACTTTTTTTTATGGGGGTTTATTAAGTCGAAAGTCTACGCGACAAGACCAACCGACATTCATGAACTGAAACAGAGAATTCAAGCAGCTTTTGGTGAAATTACGGTCGAAATGCGACAAAAGGTGGCTTTGGAATACAGAGCAAGGCTGCCTATACTGATCGAAAATGGTGGAAATCACATTGAAGTTTATAACTAACCTTGTAAGTTTATAAAGGTAATTAAATTTATATCCAAAAAAACTTTATGTATGTACCTATGTTGTGTATAAATTTTATTTGATTTGATTAAAAACAAAAAAGTTATAAGGATATTAAAACCGTCAGAGTTAAAAGGCCCACCCTGTATTTTATACGACATTTCGTTATAAAGCGTTTGTTTTCGTATACGTCAAAAGGTTTTCCTTCGCCATTTCGTCAATTCTGCAGATAGATAAAAGCAGCTTAATGAAAAAAAAAACTTTATGTATGTACATATGTTGTGTATAAATTTTATTTGATTTGGTTAAAAAACAAAAAAGTTATAAGGATATTAAAACCGTCAGAGTTAAAAGGCCCACCCGGTGTATATATATATCTTATATTTTTTAATTCAGTAAATTTCTTTCTTCAGTTTCTCTTCATTTCTTACTTTCCCTCATTCTTCTCTTTCTTCGCCTTTCCTTGTCATGGCAACCATCAACGTAAAGGGGTAAGGGCTGGGGATGGGGTAGAGGAGGACGGGACCTCCAAGAGGCCTGGGTAAAAGTTAGTGTTGTATTTGGTGGTTTTGAGTGGGGACATGGGACACTAACATTGCAATGTTGCGGGGTCATCGCCAATAATGAGCTGTTAAATGCATTCAACATTTGTAATTACACCAAACGCATCCATACTACTTACACGTATTACAGTTTATGGAATTAAAGGACAAATTATCTTCATGTAATTTTGTGTTTTATTTCCAGATACATTTGATGTTCCCTAAGTACTTTTCGATAAAAAATGTGCAATTTACCGTAATTAACATCGGAATCTGCTTCACTTAATTTTAGTCGACAAATTTCCTTTCCAAAAAAGTTGAATTTAATTAAGTGAAGAAAAGATTTCATCTAAGTTTTAAATATTTTATAGACGGTGTGAGTTATTACCAATTCATAGGTTAGGTCGCTGAACTTAAAGCAAATATAATATATGCATTGTATTTTTTGTATGCAGGAAGGAGAGGCCAAGGGCGAATGTTCCTCCCATAAAGGAAGAAGAGAGCCAAGATCAAGGTTCAAGGTATTCGAGATGCCTGGACACCGCTTGAAAGATTGGAGGTTATAGATAGGGGGAAAGATGGATAAAGGAAAATTGTTCCAGAGTTCACCGGTTGAGTAGATGGAAGATCGAAAATAATGATTAACCCTTGCGTTAGAGAGTTGGACAGAAAAGGAATAAGAATGTGTCGAAAGTCTAGTCCTTATTTGGAACAGGTTGAATGAACGCGAACTTCCAGCAGGAAGGAAAAGTATCAGATGAAAGAAAAAGACGAAAGAGTTTGACTTGGCAGGGTGTCAGCACAGAAGTACAGTTCTTGAGAACAACAGGAGGAACACCATCAGGACCATACGCCTTCCTAGATCTGAGCCCAGATATGACAAAAATAACATCTTTGGAAGAGATTCTAATTTCAGACATAATAAAGTCAGAGAGAGTTGGAGATGGAGCAACAGTGCAACAGCACCCGAATCGTCCAAGGTTGAGTTGTAAGCGAAAGTTTCAGCGAAGAGTTCAGCTTTGTTAGCAGAAGAAACGGCAACCGAGTCATCGGAATGGAAAAGAGGAGGGAAAGAAAAGGAAGTAAAGTTGTTGGAGAGGGTTTTGGCTAGATGCCAAAAAGAGCGAGAAGAATTAAAATAGGTTTCCACATTTTTGTCGGATGAAGGGATTTTTGTCGAGTCGAAGAACAGATTTTGCACGATTCCGGGCAAAAGTATAAGCTGCGTGAGAATCAGGAGTTGGATGGTGACGGTACCTTCTGAAAGACGCCTCTCTGTTTTGGACAGTGGTGGACAAATTACTAAGATTTCGTAATTGGGTAAAAGTAGAATTACTTGCCGAAAATAGTAATGAAGTAGAAGTAAAATTACTATCTTAAATAAGTAATCGATTAAAAGTAAAAGTTACTGATGTTTCAAAAGTAACTAAGAGTATAAAGTAGAAATAACTTCTCTTGGATTAATTATATATTGCTTTTCGGTGCTACTATAGTATGCGGTCTACCCACGATTGGTTAGGTTTAGTCATGATATTTTCATTAAAACTAACGAAAATATCATGACTAAACCTAACCAATCGTCAAGGGCGATTAACATTGGGATGTAAACAAGCAATTAATAAACAAGATAAGAAGCTATAATTAATTAAAAGGTAGACGCCGAATGGTAGGTAGACCGCATACTATAGGAGCACCTGCTTTTCAATGTCTATTTTTATTTACATAGCACAAATTTGCAGCACTGATATTCTAGTAATATGATTATAATTTTAACTATTAGTTAATGCATTCGTGATTCACTATAATGCTAAATTGTAGATATTACTGAAGTTTATACATGACATTACGCCAGAAACACACCACTCAAAATTTGCTGGAGTTTAATTTTACCAACAACTGATTTTCAAAGTTCTTGCGACTGATGCTTGAACGACGGGGTGTAAAATTCCTGGATTAAAATACATATAGAGAAATACATATGGAGAATAAACAGCCTTGGGAGATCCAAAAAATAAAAGAAAAATATAAAAAAGTAATTGTATAGCTTTTTTACAAAAGTAATGAAGTAAAAAGTAGTTACTGTAATCGATTACAAATGCTTCGTTACTTGCCTACCACTAGTTGCGATAGCATTAGAACAAGTAAAGTTAAGCCAAGGTTTTTTTTGCATTAGTAGTAGGAATAGAATATGCAATGTATGCCTCCATGCCCGAGAGAATCACCTCCGTGATGCGCTCAGCACCCTCAGAATGACCGCTGGCACGGAAGCAGTAATCATTCCGTGGGAAACCACAGAAGCACCGCCCAAGGGCCTCACAATCAGCGGCACCAAAGTGCCAAATGCACTTTGTTGTTGTGTATATGGTGTAGTGTGTGTGTATTGTGTTCATAATGTAAGTTACATTTGGCACGGGACCATTTTTTTGTGGCACGCTAAATGTTTATATTTATAGGCCAGCACGTTAAAAACGATAACCATGGGTTGTTCATTTTGGGAAGAGAAAGAGGTGGGGGATTTCCTCTACTGTGTATAACTATGGGGGTGATTGTCTCCTTAATTTGATTAAAAAAATAAACCACGTTTGATTGCCAGTATACGACGACTCAACATGGAAAAAAAATAGTATCTTAATTTTTTTTTGTATGAGGTTCTCCCGTATTTTTCTTTTATTTGTGTCACAACTGTCAAAATAAACGGTTGGTCACCTTTGAATTATATAGTTCAAGTATCGATATTTTTTGAAAAATAAATAAATAAATGATTTTAAAAAATGATGATAAATTCTTATTATTTTTTAGCAAATCTTTTGACCTGACACTTCATCAAATACGGCTCTCGTTTGTAAGTGATGGATTCTTTTCGGTAGCATTATTAATTATTTGGTTATTAATTGGGAAGTTCGAAAATGTAATTAAAGGAATAAAAATTGCAAGGAAACTTTTTTCTAATTTCGGTTTTTCGGAATCTGAAGTATTTTTTCTCTAAACTGATTCAAATATAATTTATTATCTGACGTTGGAAACCACTTACAATTACAACCCGGACAACAAAGTAAAATTAAATGCAAAAAACTTCACTTTTCTACGTGAAGGTCAAAATATGATAATAAAAACCCACTCTAATAGACAGAGTTTATTTCCACTGGAAACTGGAAGAAATATTGAAACCCGTATTAAAGAACATAAATATGCCTTCAGAAGTTGTAATACTAATAATGCAATTTTTTATCACGCCAGCTAAAATGATCATGCTATAGATTGGGAATCAAGTAAGTTACTTTATAAGTGCAATAATTATGTCAAACGAAAAATAATAGAATCTGTATGGATAGAACAAGTGGATAATTTTAATTTGTTTGAAAGTACTTATAAGCTGGGCCCTCTAATGAGATCCTTGGTCAAAAAATCTGTTACGGCGTCGGGTGAACGGGTTCTAACCTAAGTGCGAATTTCTTAAAGGTCTCTGGATTGTTTCCTTACTCACTTTTGGTTTATTCGTTTTTTCGGTAAAATGTAAATGGAATAATAAACGTAATAGTAATAAATGTAAATGTAATAATAAAAGTAATAAATGTGGAAATAAATGTAAATGCAATAATAATAAATGTAATAATAAAGGTAATAAAATAAATGTAATAAAAGGTGTAAAGGTAATAATAATAAATGTTAAAAACGTAAATGTAATAATAAATGCAATAATAAATGCACTAATTATGTCAAAATAATAGAATCTGTATGTATAGAACAAGAAGATAATTTTAATTTGTGCGAATGTACCTATAAGCGGGACCCTTTAATAAAATGCCCTTCCGGTGTCGGGAGAACGGTATCTAACCTAGGTGCGAATTTCTTAATGGTCTCTGGATTGTTTCCTTCTCGCCCTTTTCATTCTTTTTTCGGTTTATAATTTTTGTATAATAAACAACAATGTAATAATAATCAATGTAATAATAAATTTATAATTTCTGTAATAAATAATAATGCAATAATAAATGTAATAAATGTAATAATTATGTAAAAAGTAATAGAATCTGTTTGTATAAAACAAGAAGATAGTTTTAATTTGTGCGAATGTACTTATAAGCGGGCCCCTTTAATAAAATGCCCTTCCGATGTCGGGAGAAGGGGATCTAACCTAGGTGCGAATTTCTTAATGGTCCCTGGACTGTTTTCCCTCTTGTTTTTGGTCCATTCGTTTTTCTGTACCCACCCGAAGAGGATGCCAGTGGGCATCGAAACTGTTGTGGAAATAAACTCTGTCTATTAGAGTGGGTTTTTATTATCATAAAGTAAAATTACTTAACACTACAAAATAAAAAAGTAAATTACATAGTTTTGTTCTGATTGGTTGTTTAGCCTCCTTTGCAACATCTACAGTCATATGACGGGGCAGGAGGTGGGAATAGCTTTATGCGGGACCCAAACCAACGGGTCGGTACATAGAGGACGGGCTTCCATCCAACTATATACGAGTACAATCCAGACCCAATGTCGCTTATCTTCGCTGATCGACGGGAAGCGGTGTTTCGACAGTATACAAACCAGTTTAAAAGAAAAAAAGGTTAAAAAGATTTTTGAATTTTGGTTAGGAATTACTTTATTACAAGAATTATGAATATATTATCGGATTTTATTGAATTTCTTGTAAATTTTGTTTCTCTTACGACTGAGGATAAAATTAAGAGATTTCTTAGAAAATTAAAGGATCTTATTTGCTCCTAGTTCCACACCCGCATTATTATATGGTCTCCCTAAACAATATAAACTTCATATGAAACTAAGGGGTTGGATCACCTGAAGATCAGGACCCCCAGCCTTCTCTAGTTAGCCTTATAAGGCTAACTAACGAAAATATCACGACTTAACCTAACCAATCGTTAGGTCAACTGTACGCCCTTGACGATTGGTTAGGTTAGGTCGTGATATTTTCGTTAATTAGCCTTATAAAACTAACTAAAGAAGGCTGGGGGCCCTGATCTTCAGGTGATCCAGGGTTTCTTTAACATCATACAGTACGTCCTCATTTCTTTTGTCAAAGTTTCTAGCTCCCGTACTATAATGTTTTCGACTCTCATAGCTCTTTTAAAAGTATCGCTATAGTACTGATGGAGTTAATACATTTTGCATGGTCATTTTCGATAATGAGAACTCTTTCACAAATATACCTCTCTGGTAAATTATTAATATTTGTTCGGATTCTCTTTGTAGTTCGAATCTTTCTGATATTTGACCAACGAAACCTTATTTTAAAACCTTAGTCAAATTGTCCCTTTGAAATTTTTTAGTTTTAATAATCGGCTGCATGAACAAGTAGATGGTTTGGGAATGGTCCTCTTATTGGGTTCAATCCCCGCAAATATTTGTGTTATTATGAGAAAAAGTGGTTTGATGAGTTCACGCTCTTTTCAATTCCGTCCGATACTTTATCGCACATATTCATACTACCAAGTTACTTAATTATACGAATAGTCAACATCCTAATTTTAAGTTTACAGTAGAATCTGAGTTGAAAACTAGACTTTCGATCCTCGATGTTGAAGTCTGTAGATGCAACACTCGGATCTTAACATTAGTTTACCGTAAGGCTATTTTTTAGGCTTGGGTTTGAGTTTGTCAATTTTTCTTTATTACAGAATTCAGTTTGCACTAGTGTTGCGTTCATATGAGATCTGCTCAACTTGTGCTACTTTAATTCTAAATTTGTGATTTTAAAATTATATTTTATAAAATATGGTTTCTCCCTTCATCTAACAAATATGGCAATAAGGAGTTCGTTAAACAAACATTACGGTCGATAAGGGTCTTTTGCAATTGTCTCTAAACTTGATTTTACTTTTATCAATCTTATTTTAAATATTAGACAGGAAAACGTAAACAAGAATTACGATTCCTAGGCTCCTTTTCTAAGTATAAATATCATGTCCCTTGCGGCTTGCGATCGTCACTCGTTTACAGTCTAGTTTTGGACGTTGTAGTGCACCTTATGGAGGTTCAACTAAGCGTAACCTTCAGTTTCGTAGCGATCTTAACGAAGTGGCCAATGGTTGAGTAAACCAGATTCGTCTTTTATTAATGGCCACATCCATGTGTGCATATCCAATATCCAATATTTGACAAATTGTTCATTTTCGATAATAGCAATACTCGTAATAACGGATTTAAATTACGTGGTAGACGTTTCATTACTAACATCGCTTAAAACGTTTTTACGTTTAAAGTAATTGATAAATGGAATAATCTTCCCGCGCCTGTCGTGAACTCTACTAGCGTTAATATATTTAAGAACCATTTAGAGAGGCATTTTAAAAATATTAACGGCGTTTAAAATAATAAAACAATTAGCAACAGGAGCTCTGGGGGTGATAGTCAAGGTTTGAGTTTGTTGACGATTGATGCCAGCTTGTGATATGCCAACGTTAAATTTATATTATTAAAAAAAAAGGAAAAAGAAAAAAAGAAGGGAAAAAATAAGACTAACACAAACTTAATGTAGCTCATAGCGTAAACTAACCCACCTTTTGTTATACTCTTCTCAATCTCTCTTTACTTGCATGTCTGCAGTTTACATGGAATGACATTGTTTCTTTGAGTTAAGACTGTGTTTGCATGGTTTGTAAGCGTTCTTATTTTACTTCTTTTCATCTTTCACCCCTTTCCTATTCTCTTCGATTATTTTTCCGACCTGTCGGCAGTGGTTGGTGGGTGATGATGGAGAGTCTTTCTCTCTCTTTTTCTGAATGAATGTTAACCCACGACTGATAGGTTTTGCTACTTCCTTAACCCCTCCTTATTCTCTTCTTTTAACTCTCTGTTCGCTTCTTTTAACCCCCTACTCTCTTTTTTCTCTCGGGCTAACCTTAGTGTGGACCTTAGGATCTATGTTAGCCTTAGCTTCTGTAGATCTGTAGATTAATCTTAACACTGAAGATAGTAATGGCTTACTAAACGTGTGAAGTTAAATGCTAATTAGAGTTGCCCTGGCCATCTCCTATATATTTCGGCCGCGATTTTTTTATTCACACACACACACACACACACACACACACACACACATATATATATATATATATATATATATATATATATATATATATATATATATATATATAGGTACTTACGTATTAACGGGGGGCCACCGCATATTGATGATTGGTTAGGTTAAGTTGTAATATTTTCGTTAGTTGAAAATTTCTAATACATCATATTTTTTAAATAGCAATATTTTTTAAAACATTTACAATGATTTATATTACACATATTTACAATGATTAATAAAGAGACCGCATCTTCTTCACTTTTTGGTAGATCCCAAATTTTCATCATGAAGCCTAAAAAAATTACTTTTTTTCAGAAAATTGTATAAAAAAATATTTTAAAAAATATTGCTATTTAAAAAATATGATGTATTAGAAATTTTCAACTAACGAAAATATTACAACTTAACCTAACCAATCATCAATATGTGGTGGCCCCCCGTTAATACGTAAGTACCTATATATATATATACACACACCTTACCTTACAACCTTACAAAGGTTCCGCGCGATGATTCCTCATTTCGCGAAGGTCAACCTTGTCGCCCCTCCTCTCGAGTTGGCCTGGTGAAGTAGTGAGTTAGTTTCTTGTGCTCTCCACCTCACATAGCCAGGTACGCACGGCTCATCGTGGATTGTTCTGAGCCAGGCGTCTAATCTTCTTTTAAAGATGTCCACTGAAACTCCCTTCGTGTTTCTTAGGTCTTTGGGCAGCTGATTAAACAGTTTTGGTCCTCTCACAAAACTATTTTCTTTCAGAGTTAAGGATGTTCCCTGTCTCGCCTTTAATTTGGGAATACGACACACACTACCGTTTCTACTTTCCAGTGTTGTTTGGGGAGTTATAGGGTTCAGAGTAAGATTAGGGACTAATTTCTCCATTATTTTCCAATGGTGTATCTCTCTCTCTTCTCCTTTCCAGTGAATATAGGTCTAGTTCGCGTAACCCTTCCCAGTAATTTAGTTGTTTGCACTCATTGATCTTGGCTGTGAAGCTTCTCTGGATCCTTTCCAGCTGTCTAATGTCTTCTATTTTATATGGGGATGTTAAGATCGAGCAGTATTCCAATTTGGGTATGAACAGGGTTTTCAGTAGAAGAATCATTACATTCCTATCCCTTCGTTTAAAGCAGGGGTGGGGAACCTGCGGCCTTTTGGGGTACTAGTTGCGGCCTTCTGCCTATTTGACATTCAGAATTCATACCGTACGATAATGGACAGCAACTGATACCACTTTAGGGCTTTAGGCTATTTCATTAGATCATGGTTTCAGCTTCACTGCTTCTTACACATACAAGCCTTCTTTATGGCTTGAACAATAGGAAATATGGCAACGTTGCCAGTTGAAACTGGCAGAGTTGCCTCACGGCTTACGCCCTTACCTATCAACGATCAACTCGACTGGCTGACTGGATGACAGTTACTGACGATTCTCCGATAGTGACACGCACGCTTGTTTCCTTTAAAACTGTAAATCTTGGATCAATTCGTGTACCATTTTTATTTAAAAATCTTCTGGTACCCCAATCATGTCAAAAACTGTGAAAAGAAAATTAAAGGAAGAGAACAGAGTATTCCATGAAGAATGGGAATTGCAGTATTTCATAGTTACTGAGAAAGATAAAATGATGTGTTTGCTCTGCAATGCCATAATTGCAACAGTGAAGAAACACAATGCATATCAGCATTATGCAACTCATAAGAACCACAAGTATGCTATATTGGAAGAAGAACCCCGAAAGTTTGCACTTACGAAGATGAAACTTCAAAAGCAGCAACAACAGCAAGTATTTAAAACGATGTCAGGCCTAAGGACTGAAATCACTGAAGCAACTTATAAAGTAGCATATATACTTGGAAAAAGAGGTAAGCCATATAGTGATGTGGAAATCATAAAAGAATGCATTGTTGAAGTTGTAGCCCCTTTAGATTCAGACAAGGTTAACAAATACAAACAACTACCTCTTTCAAGAAGGACCATAACTGATCGGCAACATGAATTAGCCCTCAATGTAACTGAACAACTTCATACAATATGCCAAAGCGAAAATACTTATTATTCGATTACCTTGGATGAGTCCACTGATATTACTGACTCAGCGCAAGTGTCATTTTTTATTCGTGTTATAACTGCAGATTTTCAATGCTACGAGGAGTTACTGGCTTTGGGTACCCTTACGGGGAAGACACGTGGAATTGACGTCTTGTCTCTCTTCAAAGAAAAATGCCGTGAAGCGAAACTGAATTTATGTAATTTAGTAAGTGTATGCACAGATGGTGCACTTTTCATGAGAGGAAAATGTGCAGGATTTGTTACGCTACTACAAAAAGAACTGCCAAATCCAGATAGCTTGATTTCCTTTCACTGTATTTGGCATCAACAGAATCTCTGTGCCAAATCTACTGTTTTGAGTGACATATTAAGTAAAGTTATACGTATTGTGAACTACATTAGAACAAATGCATCACGACATCTCGCAATATGCTTATGCTTGATGATGAAACATTCAGTGTGGATCTTCCGTATCATTCTAAAGTGCGCTGGTTGTCACAAGGGCAAGTCTTTGAAAAACTTTTGTCTTTGCGAAAACAAATCACAAGATTTTCTGAGGAACTCAATGAACCATGTGAATTGTCAAAAAAGGATTTCTGCAGAAATGCTGCATTTTTTGTGACGTAATGTCAAGCAAAATTACCTGAATATTTCTTTGCAAGGTAAAACTAAATCCATATATGAAATGTGGCAAAAAATCCAGGCTTTTCGGAGGAAGCTGCGCTTTTCCAAAACTATCCTTACCCGATCGGAACTTTCAGCTGAACACTTCCCTGAACTGGCAAATGTAATTGATGAAGAAGATACAAGCAAATCATTAAGGGAATGCGATGTGAAAGGATACACAGCTGTCCTAGACTCCCTGATTGAAGAATACGATGAAAGATTTGAAGATTTTGAGAAACATGACTTCACACTGAAACTAGCTTTCCAACCACACCTGGTTGGTGTCTCCAAAGCACCTGAAGATTTACAGATGGAGTTGATTCAGCTATTAGAAGATAATATCTTTAAGTCTCTATTTGATACTGAGAAGGATCCTGTTGAAATATGGAAAAATGGCGTTGAATACCCACGTCTGCGCCAACATGCTCGTCGAATGTTGCCTTCTTTCGGCACAACCTACTGTTGTGAATGAACGTTTTCATATGTGACTCAAATCAAAACGCGCTTGAGATCTCAGATGACGAATATTCACCTGGAGGACCAACTAAAACTACGGTCAACGATATTGGAACCAAATGCACGACTCCTGTCCCGCAATAAGCAGTCACAAAAAAGTCATTAAATGGTTTATCACTTTTTCACTTAATATTAACATCATTTCACTTAATATCATTTTTCACTTAATATTAGTTCTATTGTTAATTATTCTCCCCAAAAAATAAATGTGCACTTGCTGAACTTTTTATTTATTATAAAAGCCCTCACGTATTATCAAGTTTGATTTAAAATTAATAAATATGTAGATTGTAGAATAAAATATGATATTTTGTTGTACTGTATATGTTAAATTCTCAGCATGCGGCCTGATAGGGTCTTGGTTAAATGAAATGCGGCCTTCCAATGAAAAAAGGTTCCCCACCCCTGGTTTAAAGGTTCTCAATATCTGCCCTGTTATTCTCTTTGCTGTTTATTGCTATCTTATTTTGTGTTTCAAATTTCGCATCATTTGTCATTACAACCACTAAATCGTTTGCTCTAGAATTTCTCTGAATTTCCTGTCTATTTGGGGTATAATATTCCATGGATTTTAGGTCTTCTCTTTTTCCGTACCGTAACAGCTGAAATTTCTCGGTGTTAAACTTCATATTGTTGTCTTCCGACCACTTGTAGATTCTGTTTCTGTCGGTTTGTAGAGATCTTATATCTTCTGGGTTTCTTATATTTCTACTGATCTTTGTGTCATCAGCAAAGGATGTTACTGTGCTGACTCTGGTAACGTCCTCATCTATGTCAGTTAGTATGATTATGAAGAGTAGTGGAACTAATACTGTTCCTTGTGGTACTGAGCTGAGGACCTCTGATTCTGATGAAGATACTCCTTGTACTGTAACGACTTGCCGCCGCTCACTAAGGAAATTATAGATCTATTTCCCTACTTTTCCTGTTATTTCCATATATTTCAGTTTATATATGATTCCATGGTCACACTTGTCGAACGCTTTAGCAATTCCATGTATAGTACATCATAGTTTTCATTACTTTCAAGTGTATCAATAATGTTGTTGTAGTGTTCCATTAGTTGTGAGAGGCATGATCTGCCCGACCGAAACCCATGTTGATTATCATTGAATTTTTTCTGACTTTCCAAAAAGTCATAGATTTTCTGTCTAACTATTCTTTCAAATATTTTAGTGAGATGAGATGTAAGCGACATTAGTCTATAGTTTTTAGCCTCGGATCGATCTCCTCCTTTATATATTGGGACTATGTTCGCGCTCTTCAGGATGCCCGGTATTTCTCCCGTGTCTAATGATCGTCTCCATATCCAGTACAGGGGCTCAGCGATTGCATTCTTGCAGTTTTTGATCAGTGTGGCATTCCATTTATCCGGTCCTGCCGCTGATTGTTTTTTTAGTTTCCCTATGGCTTGTGTAATATCATCCGTCGTGAAATCGAAGTCCGTTATACTTTCCCCTTGTAGTTCTTCTTCAAAGAACGCATTTCTATCGCATATCAGTTTGTCAGTTTTTGGGATACTGAAAGATGATTCGTACTGAGCTCTTAATATTTCAAATACTTTTGTTAGATCATCAGATAAAGTACTGTTCTCGTTTTTTAAAGGTCCGATAGTACGCATGGTTTTTTGAATTTCTTTTTGCGAAATTATAGAAGTACTTTGAGTTAGCCTTTATCTCTTTTAGAGTGTCGTCTTCTTTTTCTGGATGCTTCTCAATTAGTTCCCGTATGACGTCATCGATACTTTGCAGTTTATCATTTAATATTTTTCTGATGTTATCTTTACAGTTACTGAATTTTGCAGTCACTCTTTTTCTCTTTCGAAACAATGCCCTCTTTTGTCTCTCGAACCTGCTTCTCTTTCCTCTTTGTTGTATTTTTGGGACATGTTTTTCCACAATTTCTAACGTCTTCTCCTCGAAATTCATTAGCTTCTCTTTCGCTGTCTTGGCCTCGAAAATGGTTTCCCAATCTATTATTTCCATGCTGGATGTAACAACTTCCCAGTTTATAACTTTGGAGTGAAAATTAAAAATTTTGAATTTGCTTCTTTCTGTTGTGCGTGTTCTTTCCTTTCCTCTTGCCTTTATATTAGTTGTTATTTCAAGAATGTTGTGGTCCGATATCATAATTGGGGATATTTGTACATTATCAATTAGATTACTGTTGTTTGTGAAAACCAAATCTAGGCAGTTGTTTTTTCTTGTGTTTTCTGTTATTTCTTGCGTTAACATAAATTCATCAGCTCGAGGTAGTAGCATTTATCTACTTATTCGTTTATCCATATATATGTTAAACACAGACGGTGCATGCAACAAGGAACTTTTCTGGGAAATTACATCCACTATAGTTCGAATAAGTAATTATAAATGACAAATACTATAGTTTTTTCTTTTTCATGATGGAAAGCCCAACGTGGGCACCGGGTTACTCGCAAAGAGGCCCCAAAATATAGCTTCCCTCACCAGCTATCTGCAAAGCAGATAGGATCTAGCTTTGGGGCAGGTTTACAGCTTACACCTAGCCTACTACATTCAGAACCTCAATATACGCAAGAAACTCGTTGCATTAATGTCGGATTGAATACATCAAAGAAAAAGGGGTAACTATTGTATTTTTAGCCAAAAAACAAAACTTAAACCTCATCCGGGACATTGATCGTCCACTTTTCATGCTGTTTTCGAACGACAGTTCAGGACCGTACTGCAGTCGATCCCATTTGCAGCATTTCGCCTCATTTGTTGGATTTGGTTGAGGAGGGAATTGTTTCCGTTCTCCCCTTATCCTTCGTAGCCAGCTCAGGAACTATGCACCTGGCCAACTACTTCTTGAAATTATTCAGATTGGTGTGCTGGATATTAAAAAGTCTTGGCCGCGTATTCTCAGTGTATTATGTATATATATATATATATATATCAGGAGAAAAATGATGCACGATAGCGTTGTGTCCCTGCATGCACTAACAGACACGGGGTCATGATCGATTGGTGCGGCTTCGGTACCCAGGCGGGTGTTGCTCTAGGGAACCCTGCGAGGCTACGACATTCCCACAGAGGCTACGACATCCGCACAGAAGCTACGACATCGCCAAATATATCTTATAAATGGTTATGACTTCTCCCTTAGCCCGACCTACTTGTCTCAAATACACCTCATCAACGGCCCTGAGAACAGCGTGACGTCATGATGACAAAATTTTCCGTAAATGTAACTTATAAACGTACCTGAGGATCTGAAGGTGGAAATTCTCAAATCAATCCACTTTTGTCTCCCTTAATATCACCATACTAATCTTTTCTATCAAGACAGAAATAAATAAATAAATTAATTAATAAAGATGTATTTAGCATATAACATTTTTGTGCACGAGTTGACTGTAACAACGCTCCCCATCGGCGAAGTTAAACCCCTTTAGGATCTGATTCAAGCGAAGAGACTTGCGGCTTTGATTCAAACGATTTGGCTAAAGACCATGATGATTGGAATCCTTTAACACTACAATATTCCTCAGATGAAGAAATGGAGGATCTTTTACTGAAAAATCTTGAAGTTTTAAATAAATTAAACAATGAAGAGGAAGAAACTTCAATACAAGAAGTCATATTTTCTGAAGTTGAATGGAAGAGCTTCATTCTAGGTAAGAAAACATTTCCATTTATAGGAAATGAGGGTCTACTAAAAAGGTTACTTCTTATTGCACGGTCATCAGACTCATATCAAAGTACAGTAAAAGCTCAAATTTCTGGATCTTAACATTATGGAATTTCTGCCAATAGTCCCAAATTCAAGATTCCGGACTACAGGATCGTTTCCAAAACGTTTTGGATTATTATATTTAGGCTATCCATCCAAAGCTGTAAAAAGAAAACAAACTTAATAGGAAGACTTACGTATGTACCGTACTGTATTTATTTATCTTTTTTCCTCCATATGTATGTAGTTGTCCGAAAGATTGCGATGTAAAGGAAGAATCGTGCCAAATTCATTTGAGCAAAACGGTGGTCTAATAATATTTAGGGCCATTAGATGCATGGCGACTTTTGTTCAGAGGAAAACAGGTTGATATTCGTGTCTTCTTCAAATAAGATTCCTCGAATAAAGCATGCATGGCGACTTTTGTTCAGAGGAAAACAGGTTGATATTCGTCTTCTTCAAATAAGATTCCTCGAATAAAGCATCAAGAGATCCGTCAACTTCATCGGGGTTAAATACAGTGACCCGGGACTTGTTGGGGGAACTTGATATAGCGGGTTTTAAATTTTTTACTAATGATAGGTTACATAGGATTGGTGGCAGCGTTTTGTTGTACATTCGTAATTCCCTTAGGGCTATCGAGGTTAAGATAGATTTTCCGGCAGCAATTAATGCGATGTGCGTTGAAGTTAGTGCGTGTAGTATTCGCTTTAATTTCGTTGTTGTTTGTAGACCTCCCGTTCAACCCCTTGTTATCGATACTAGATTTTACTGTACACACTTCTTGGTAACTTTATTAATAATCGGAATAGTATAGTTGTCGGAGACTTTAACTGCCCTAAGGTTAATTACGAGACTTTTACTGTAAGGATGAGGGTTTGAGACTGATTGAGTTCATGGAAGATAATTTTTTACGACAGATGGTTACCGAACCAACGCGCGGTGACATTCATTATTTTAGACGTGGTGATGACGAACGACGAAAATATAGTCGGAGGTTTGGAAGTAGGTGAGAGTTTGGGATGTAGTGATCACCAAATTATTAGGTTTAAGCTATTGATAGAAAACAGTAAAAATATTAACGTAACAGAAGTCCCTGATTTTCGTAGGGCTAATTTTAATAGTTTTGCGGATAGGATGAGAGTAGTGTACTAGGATAATTTATTTATGGGTAATGACGCAAATTTTCAATGGGAGGCGTTTAAAGAAAGTTTTTGAATATCGGAAGGGAGTTTATTCCTCGTAGGCCCAAGCGTGCTAGTAATCATGGTAGGCCAAAATGGTGGACTAGGGAAATAGGTGACTTCATAAACGAGCGTAACAGAGCGTATAGACTTAATAAGCGCAATGGCACGGTAGCTAACTTTAATAGCTATATCGAGCTTAGACGTCAGGTTAAAAGATCTGTTAGGAATGCTAAGCGTAATTTTGAGATACTTGTAGCTACGGATAGTAAACATAATCCGAAAAAGTTTTTTGACTACGTCAATAATCGTAAGCCGATAAAAGCTAACATAGACCCTCTAGTGGACGTTAACGGCGCTTTGGCTTCCGACGCTCAGGCGATGGCAGGTATTTTTAACAACTTTTTTGCAACAGTGTTTACCGTAGAAGACGTAAATAATGTTCCCGACGTAGACGATATCGTTCCATTTAGTAGCGAGACTATTTTGAATGAAATAACTGTTAACGAGGGTGAGATTGCTCATTATATCGATAAGCTAGAAGTTAGCAAGGCTCCAGGCCTTCGAAAGATTTGAAAGACGTTATCGTAGATCCATTAACAAAAATTTTTAATAAGTCATTGGAAGCGGGGATTATTCCTGAAGACTTCAAATTAGCTAACGTTACGCCCATTTTTAAAAAAGGCTACCTCAAGCACAGTAGCTAGCAATTATAGGCCTATTAGCTTAACGTCGATTGTCGGTAAACTTTTGGAGTCCGTAGTTAGGGATCGTATCGTCGAACACTTAGAAAGTCGCGAGTGATTACTAGTAGTCAGCATGGGTTTCGACGCCATAAATCTTGTTTAACTAATTTGTTAGAATTTTATAACGAAATAGTGCGCGAATACGATAGGCATAGAGTGACTCACGTTATTTATTTATACATTAAAAAAGTGTTCGATACAGTTCCGCATAGACGATTAATTGCGGAGGTTAAAGCGCACGGTATACGCGGTCAGGTAGCTAACTGGTTAGAGGAATGGCTTCGTGCTAGGAAACAGAGGGTCGTTGTTAATGGTAAGGAATCGGGGTGACTGGATGTAGGTAGCGGTGTCCCTCAGGGATCAGTGTTAGGCCCATTGCTATTCGTAATCTACATTAACGACATAGATGTAGGCTTGACCAGTAACCTGTCAAAATTCGCGGACGATACTAAAATAGGTGGTAAAGTTCTTAACGTGGACGATAGAAATAAGCTCTAAGACGATGTAAATAGGATTATGGAGTTGACGGATAAGTGACAGATGTAATTTAATGTAGACAAATGTAAAGTTTTGCATATAGGTTCTCGTAACAACAATTACACGTACACGATGGACGATAGACTGTTAGTGAGCATTGACGAGGAAGTAGATTTAGGAGTACGCGTATCTAAGGATTTAAAAGTTAGGAACCAGTGCCTGGAGTCTTGCGCAAAAGCTAATAGGATGTTAGGTTTCATAGAGCGTAATTTCGAATTTAAATCGAAGAATATTATATTGCCCCTTTACAAGTCCTAAGTCAGGCCTCACTTAGAATATACCGTTCAGTTTTGATGCCCGTATTTGCGTGAGCATATTGATAGGTTGAAAAGGGTTCAGCAGCCTGCCACGAAACTAATTCTGTCACTACGCAACAAGTCTTAAGAAGATAGGATTAAAGAGTTAGACTTGCATTCACTCGAGACTAGGAGATTAAGGGGAAGCTTATTGAAGTTTTCAAAACCGTTAATAAAATCGATAACGTAAATTTTTAGAAATTGTTCATTTTCGATAATAGCAATACTCGTGATAACGGATTTAAATTAAGTGGTAGACGTTTCATTACTTCAATTCTTCAATTCTTCAGCTCCCAGGTAGGGTAGTCAGCCTGTCAGTGGTGCCAGCCTCCTTCGCCACTCCGCCCTGTCCAGCAGCACTCCCGTTTCTTCGAGCTCTTGCATGCTGGGCAAGTCGTATCTTCGCAAGCTCTCCTCCACTTCGTTCCTCCATCTCATTCTCGGTCTCCCTCGCGGTCTTCTGCCATTCACTGGTCTCCACTCCCAGCACCTCCTCGCAGTTCTCCCCTCCTCCATTCTCTCCAAGTGGCCCAACCATCTCAATTTGGCAACGTCGATTTTTCTCAAAATCGACGTTACTCCCACATTGGCTCTTTTTTCTTCATTCCTTATCCTATCTCTTCGCGTCTTTCTCAAAATAGTCCTCAGCGGTGTCATTTCTGCCGCCTGAATTCTGCTTCGATCTGCCTGTTCCGACCCATAAATCAGTATTTGTGTTAAAACTGTTTCGAAAATTATTTTCTTAGTCCCAAGGGGCATATGTTCATCTCTCAGTCGCAGGTATAACATTCCGACATTTTTATTAAACTTTGCAATTCTTTCAGTTATTTCTTGTATATTACCGCTTTCTTTAGTAAACATAGTCCCTAGATATTTAAATTTTTCAACATTTCTTATTTCCTTATCTCCTATTTGAACTCCGAATTCTCCTTCTTCTCTTCGACATATACATAAAATTTGTCTTTTCTAAATTCATTTCCATTCCCCCCTCCTTCAAACATTCATTCTAATCAATTAAAGCTTGTTCTATATCTTCTCTCTCTGTCGTTCAGAATGCTATGTCATCCGCATATGCCATTATTCCATTATTATTATTCATTTCATGACGTCGCTTGAAACTTGCAATTATTGTGTCCATGTAGGCTATAAACAGGAGTGGTGATATAACACTGCCCTGCTTCACCCCTCTTCTTACTTCAAATCACTCATCATTTTTGTGTCCAGTCCTTACTTTGCATTCGCTAACTTCATACAAACTTTTCAAAGCGCTAAGAAGTGTCCCGCTTACCCCATAAATCTCCTCCAAACATCTCTACCTTCTTCTTCTGGGCACTGTATCGAATGCTTTTTTAAGATCTATGAATATTACATAGATGTTAGTATTAAATTCCCATGCTTTTTCTATAACAGAACTGAGGCCAAAAATAAGATCTACCGTACTTCTATCTTTCCAATAACCATGCTGTTCCTCTCCCAACCTTGCTTCAATTATTCGCCTTGCTCTTTTTTCTATTATTCTTTCATAGAGTTTTGTTATATGATTAATAAGCGATATTCCCCTATAATTCTCACATCTACCTGAGTCACCCTTTCCTTTATACAGTATATTGGAACGATGATTGTTTTTCCCCAATCCCAGGGGATTTGACCTTCTCTCCAATATTTATTCAACAGGTTTCGAATTTTTTCTTTCATGGCTTCGCCTCCCTCCTTATAAGTTTCATTACTAACATCGCTAAAAACGTTTTTACGTTTAAAGTAATTAATGAATGGAATAATCTTCTCTCGTCCGTCGTGAACTCTACCAGCATTTATATGTTTAAAAACTGTTTAGCTAGGCATTTTAAAAATATTAACGTCGTTTAAAATAAAACAATTAGCAACAGGAGCTCTGCGGGTAATGGTCGAGGCTTGAGTCTGTTGACGATTGATGCCAGCTTGTGACATGCCAGCGTGTGATATGCCAGCGTTAAATTTATATTATTAAAAAAAAAATTAGACTAACACAAACGTAGATGTAGCTCGTAACGTAAACTAACCCACCTTTTGTTATACTCTTCATACTTTTTTTTTTCATCCTCTCTTTACTTGCATGTCTGTACTGTAGTTTGCATGGTATGACAGTGTTTCTTTGAATTAAGACTGTGTTTGCATGGTTTGTAAGCGTTCTTATTTTACTTCTTTTCATCTTTCACCCCTTTCCTATTCTCTTCGACTATTTTTCCGACTTGTCGACAGTGGCCGGCGGATGATGATGGCGAGTCTCTCTCTTTTTCTGAATGACTGTTAACCCACGACTGATAGGTTTTGCTACTTCCTTAACCCCTTATTCTCTTCTTTTAACTTTTTATTCTCTTCTTTTAACCCCCTATTCTCTTCTTTCTCTCGGGCTAACCTTAGAGTGGATCTTAGGGTCTTTGTTAGCCTTTGTTTCTGTAGATCTGGAGATCTTTAGTACAATCAGATGGGCCTCAAAAACTTTCGGAACATACCAAGAACTCCATTGCGACCTCATTCACCCAGTCAGTAATAACTATACCTACTGTAGTCTCCATATTGTACCTCCTTGTATGTATTCATCCACTTTTTCTTAAGTTTTGAAGGTTTGAATACCAATGCAGTCCGTAATTTAGAGCATTTACTGTATATGTCACAGACCAAACTTTGTAGAACTAATGCAAATTCATATATAAAGTCAGTACAGTCTGTTTGACATAACTCTATATTTTTAGTTGCTTGTCAATCAAACGTCAATCGGCGAAGTTAAGCAACTTTGTGAAAGGTTCGGGGTTTCTCCTGGGGTGACGTCCCTTCCTCGGTGGCCCCTGGTTGTCGGTCGCTGTTGGGTGTCCATTTCCATTGTCCTGGTCGGGGAGTGGGTTGTTAACGAAAGTAAAGCACGACAATTAAAATGGTATCGTAACGAATTGATGTCTTTCTTCGTGTAATTTTTCCGCTTAACTTCAACCGAAGAACTAACATTGTTTATCGTTGTTTTCAAAATTTACCTTCAACTGTTGTTATAAAACATCAAGAAAGTTTGGTACTTTTCCGTTACCAGTAAATGTAGAGAAAACCGCGGGGTAACGATTTTTTAATAAGAAGTGGTATTTCTAGAGGTACTTTTGCTCCTGAATCCAGTGGTGATATTCATGTTTTGGGGAAATGGCTAGTTTTCGAGATATAAGCCGTTTCTACCCTAACAATGTGGATCACACGAAAGGACAGGGCTTTGAAAAAGGGAAATTGAGGGATAAACAAAAAAAAACAGTAATAAGCTACTAAAACTAACCTAACCTAACCCAACCTAATCTAACCTAACCTAACCTAACGTCGTACTTCTGAACTGCTTGAACGAACAAGAGATTACAGCCGTCATACGCCACGATAAACAAAGCAACAATTGATGCGCATCCGGCTAATCGTCAAGAAACAAATGCTCTGATTCGCTGCAGAATGTAAGAGAGTTTTTCAGTGGACGTAAAATTAAAAAGTTAATAATTTCAAAACTAGCCATTTCCCCCAAAAATTAATATCACCACTTAATTCAGGGGCAAAAGTACCTCTAGAAATACCACTTATTAAGAAATCGTTGCCCCAGGGTTTTCTCTACATTAGCCCCGTTATCTGCCCCCTTTCCATTATTAAAATTATTGAATGCCCGGTTAGGTCAACTGTACGCCCTTTACGATTGACGTGATATTTTCGTTAGGTTTAACGAAAATATCACGACTTAACCTAACCAATCGTCAAGGGCATACAGTTGACCTAACCGGGCATTCAATAATTTTAATAACGGAAAAGTATGGAAAGTTTTAACTGACGTTAAACCACAAATTTAAATTTACACTATTATTATGAAACATTTAAGTTTTTACTTTTAATCTTAAGTTCATTCACTGGTTACGTTAAATTGCACTTACGTTACAATTAATAAAGAAGGATAAGCCGCGATCAGGACACAAGTAGCTCTGCGGAAACGATATAGGCCGAGCGTGCGACATGAGTAGAAGCCTAGGGCCTCTGAAAGAATTCACTCTTGTCAGTCCGAGAAGGAAATTAATTGAATTTACTGTTATTAATTCATTTTAAATATAGGCCCTATTTTCCACGTTCGAATCGAAAAACTGAAATAAGAATAACAAGGTAGGTAAAAAATTATCTTAACGCTTTCGCGCCAAGGACGTACGCGGTACGTCCCTATTCAAGAGCTCGAGGACTCACATTTAAAAAATACTGGGGCCAAAGGGTTAACATGGACTGTTTACGATCCTCTCTTCGTGACAAACTGCTTCCGACTCCCTTCGCTGGACGCTCCAGGGTTCGGATCGTGATCGGTCAATTGTTATGGTTTCGACAGCGAGAACTTTTTTGGTTAGTTTTTCAGGAACCTGTAACTTAAAAGAAATTTAGAATATATTCTACTTGAGGAATTCCAGAGTTCTAATTGTTTTAGATGATTTAACTAACATATTTGGCCTATTTAACCGTATTAAAATAATTAATTATGTAGCGCGTGTGCGCGAGCCACTACCCGCTGGCGACTTTTAGGATGAATGCACTTTGGACAATCCAACGAGGGTGGTCCTTGTTGGTTAAGCTCGGCCTTGGCCGTAGAGCATCCGAGTAACAATAAAGTTTCTACGAAGTTTTTTCCCGAAGGGGTGAATGGAAACACTTCACTTCTAAATTGGAGTTTTCGTTCACTCATATAATTTTTATTGCACAAAGTATATACAGAACGAGGCACAGATAATCAGAAGTTTACAGGGGGAGGTTTTACCTCTTGCAACATCAGCTCAAGCAGGAATTTAGCAAAAGCTAATGAAGGAATTTACAGGGGTAGAGGTTCGACCCCTTTTTTTGACAATAGTTAAGGCAGGAATTGAAAGCGAGGAGGCTTGTCCTCCTCGAGTAGGGGTTACGGCAGGAACTTCAGGCGAGGGGGGCTCGGCCTCCTCGGGTAAAGGCTAAGGCAGGAGTTTAAAGGTGAGAGAGGTGCAACCTCTTGTAACAATGGCCCAGGCAGGAATGATTTAATTTACAATACAAGAAATAAATAAGTCTAAATTTTTGGGGAGAGCAGTTGAAGGTTAAGCTCCCACTTTAACTGGAGAGCTAAAGAATTCTGACGTTAAGCATAATTTAAGCATACAACGAAATTTAGAAAGATAAAAAATTAACAAAAAAAAATACTAATTTTTGTAAGGTATACACTTTTGGATGGCGACATAATGTCGGGGTGCCGACATGTACCGAGTACATTGAGTACATTTATAACATATTAAATTATTTCCGTTAATTAATTTTAGCAAGTTGTTAATTGACATATCTGATACTGAAGTAATCTAAATAGGTGATACAATTTATATAATGAAGGAGGGTTCTATAATTTAAAGGGGATTAACAACAATGTTATATATTTGTAGTTAACAGTAATTACGCCAAATTATGTCAAATATTATTAGAAGAATGGGTGGTTATTATAGTTTGAAAACCTAAAGCCAGCGATGAAGAAAACGGAGGAAAAATACAATGTACTTTCCATTGAAAGTACACGGACATTTATGATAACGTGACACATAAGTAACATAGAATTTGAATGACAATTAGGTAGAAATAGTAAGTACAAGTAATGAGGACGTGGATGACTATGTGACGTAAGCAGATAACGAACCAGTGGCCTGGCACGGAAATAATACAGTATATTATAATAACATAACATAACATAACATCTTAACGTTATAAATTGGTAGTAGAAGCAAGAGAGAAGAGTTCAGATTGAGAGGCTCGCTTTTGGCGACGTCAACGGAATTCGAACATTCATATCAGCATTAACGAATATCTTGCGAGAGGTAAAATAATTAAGAGAAAAAGTAAAAAGAATACACGTGGACGTATTTACATGTACGTAATCATGATCGTCAAGGGACATGTACGACTGCACAAAGTAGTGTACACATATCGGTTGTCACACAATAGGTTGTGTGCGTAATATAGACACGAGTAAACATAGATTGATAGGTTGATAGGGCATAAATAGACAATAGGTAGATGAATGAATAAGTAGTAAAATTAATAAAGGATAGCGGTCAAGAAAGAACATGGATGTATGAATGAGTATGGTCGAATAATATTTATATTGCATAACACCAAATAGGACACAACATATAAATAATGACTTATAGAGAGTGAAGTTTTTATCATTATTAAAGAATTTACCATACATTGAATACGAAAGATATCCACATACTAAACACGTGATTCAGTCTTCCAGATATGGAAAACGTGACGGAAATGAAGTTACTTTATGACGTCATAATGATTTACTTTGTACGTACAGTATAAGTCATTATTGGGAGAAAGTAAAGGAGACGAATTAGAGAAACTCAGTTAAGGGACATTCGCTTTTCACAGCGAACTTCTAATGGCACAAACATGGACACTTCTCAACCATAGAAGTGGTAGGTCGCATGGTTGTGACATTGCTCTCTCCTGTGAAAAAGGATGTGATGGTGGTGTGAAAGTTTATTTAAAATATATTAAAAAATGAAACAGTGACAATTTCGGGATGGACTAATCAATGCAATTTAGTGGGAAGAATGATAATTATATTAATGAAATAAAAACACATCAAGGGGAAAAAAATCATGGTGCTACTGTAGTATGCGGTCTACCTACGATTGGTTAGGTTTAATCATGATATTTTCGTTAAAACTAACGAAAATATCATGACTAAACCTAACCAGTCGTCAAGGGCGATTGACAATGGGATGTAAACAAACAATTAGTAAACAAGATAAGAACTTATAATTAAAAGGTAGACCGCCGAATCGTAGGTAGACCGCATACTACAGTAGCACCAAAATCATTTTAAAATTACAACAGGTGAATTAAAAAGATTGAGGTCTGATTACTAGGATTGTAGTGGAAATACTATATCAACAAGGTACGATAAAGTCCGAAGTTGTCACCTTTAAAAATTTATAAGTATGATCAATTGTGGCAATCATACTACATAAACAATCTTATAAACTAATGAACCATCTAAGTTATTTCTGGCATTTCGACCTAATTATTTCAGTTAAAGTTCTAATTACAGGATTGAATCTAATTTAAGTTAAATTTTAAGTTTGCTCAACGTTATAGTAACAAGATTACCTACTGAACCGTGATAAATTCGGAAGGATTACCTGAATTAAGATGATTTTAGGGAAAAAGATACATACATAATAAATAATGGGGAAACGGAAAATTCAAATTTTAAGGTCCAGGAATTTTTAATTCATATAACTACTGTATTTGAAGTGGAATTTAATCAGTCAGAACTGACAGAGATAAGAATTTACGAAGTTATCATGATCATACAGTTAATAAACTAATCTTATTCACTATGGTAGGTAACAAATCGAATTCAATTTTATTGGTGGATGGAGTCTTCAGCGGTGGGAGAGCGGTCGCAGAATGTAAACTTATTGCAAGTGCGAATAAGTTGGTATAATCTAAAAACTTATTTAAAGAAAAGTAAAGTTAATTTAGTGGAAACATTTAAAATTTATTAAGTTACAGTTTCAGATACTTAGATGTTGTTAACCATTAATAATATACGGGGAGAAGAAAGATAGACTTTCGTAATGGACGATGTATAGCCCTGGGGTCACGTGTGTATTTATGTGCAATAGGTACGGAGTGTAAGTGGTTGGTGATTTGCCCAAAATGGGGAAAAGGCATTTATAGTTGAAGTTATCCGTAATTGCGTATACGTATGTATAAATATGGGTAGTAAGCGTGTATAGCTGAGTGGGTATGTGCAGTAGTGTGTAGAATATGAAAGTAATTGGTTCATCCCGTGAAGGACTAAATCCTTAGTGGTCAATGGTAAATTATGAAATTTTAAAGAACGGATTAGCTTAGAGGTTGGTTGAAATAACTTAATACAGGCAACAGGCAAGATTATATATTGTAAGCAGCAATTAAGTTTAAATAAATTTAAATAATCCAGAGTAAATATCAAACAGTTAACTGCAATTAAATACAATTTATCATGGTAGCCAATGATTTTAGAATAAGGTTTGTATGATAAAAATAAGATATGAGTAGTGAATTTCCTTTCCAATAAGTATGCCAATGATTACAAGAGTGTTTCAGAGTGTGGGTGAGTGTAATAGGGTGAAAGTGTAATCAGTATCTGTAGATATTTTGTAGTATTTATGCGTACGAGTTTCAATGTAAAAGTGACTTCAGGTACGGAAGGGAAGTGAATTCGAATATGTGTCAAAAGTAATAAAATTCAATCGGGATTATAGATTTTATGTAATTAAATCAGTTGCACGTATTAAGGTAATTAAAAAAAACGCACTTAAAAAACTTTAAATTAATCAAAGTAATTTAAGCGGTATTGAAAACTGAATTTAGACAGAATTAAATTCGACAAGTAACATTCATAGCAAGATATTAACAGTATATCACCATCAATATTGACCAGAAGTATCAGTACGATAATTGAATTTCATTTGACGATTTGACGGGGCATAGGTAATAACAGGTTTTAGTGGGATTCATGGTGAGGGTACAGTTATGTAATTAGTAATATTGAAATGATGTAACAGAATTATTAGAAGGGGAAAAAAATGGCATTCTGGTATAGTGTGTCAAAATTGGCTATAATTTTGGTTGATACTTTAACAAATGGTATAATAACAATTTAATGACAGTTACTCAAGATTAATTGAATAAAAAAAAATCAAGACAAAGTTGAAAATAGAATTCAATTATGAACTATACTGAACTGAACACGTGGTTATAGGTTCCGTATAATTAAGAATAAATTAAGAATAATAACAAAAACAACTTAACCTAAATTTAGGGTATGTTCGGTCATACGGGTAAATTTCACCAACATACGGAGCAAGATAAATTAGGCGCATGAGCAGTGGACTGACCATGCGAGCCTTGCTTACTCAAAATGAGGTGGTGTATCGGGATTAAGAAGAATGGCTTTTACTGATTTCAGAAGAGGGTCCAGGAAGAGCCAAAGGGAAAGATCTGCAAAATAGCGGGCAAGAAGGGCCAAAACATGAATTTGCGGAAGAAAAATGAGAATGATCGATGGAACGATCATATTATGGTACTGAGGAATATTTCGCGCTTGCCCCTCCGTGCGTACAACTTCCGACGGTGGAGTAGGTTCGGGTTCGCTCCCGGCACCTATGGGCTTAGCCTCGGTATTCGGTGGAAATGCCTCTACCTTTGAAAACAAAATCAAGTCATCTTCCTTAAATAGGGATTCAAGCGAAATGACCAAATCGGGACTTAAAGGAGATGAGTCTTCAAATTTATTTGGAATAACTAGAACACTGGGAACTTCAAGTTCCGGCCTAACTGTAACTGAAGGGTGTGACTCGTTCTCGATGGAGTCACAGGGGTCTACTATGAAGACATTTGAGTCTTCATACTCAAAATTACCAAAAGTATGTTGGTTTTCTAGTTCTTCGTTCGTCGGAACTAGAACGGAACAATTGACAATTGATGAAGAATCTTCCC
Organism: Bathynomus jamesi; assembly: GCA_023014485.1. Taxonomy (NCBI): domain Eukaryota; kingdom Metazoa; phylum Arthropoda; class Malacostraca; order Isopoda; family Cirolanidae; genus Bathynomus; species Bathynomus jamesi. Next base: position 491,800 of record JAJOZX010000943.1, read on the forward strand.
CATCTGGTAGCGGTTTCTTTTCATTTTGAACTGGTTCCAGGGAGTCCGTCGAGCTCTCTGAAACGAGTCTTTCACCTTCGGCTGAAAAGACCGAAGAATAAGAGTGACAAACATACTCGAAAGGTGGGTTCTCTCCTCGAATTAGGCCTGCTTCTCTATCGGCCAAATAAAAATCTGCGTAATAAGGAAATTCATCCCCAGGAGTAAATCTCCATCCCAGTTTACTTCAGATACGACCACAAATGGGGTCAGATGAGAGACTGAATCAAACTCAATAGGAAGATTAATTTCTCCGGTACTGTATTCTTCCCAACCATCATCAATGCAGGTCAAACGAGAATGCAAATCGAATTTTCCCTTAGCCATCTTGAGTAACTTCTTGTATACGTCTTGTTTAATGTAATTCGCCTGACAGAGGGTTTCAACAAGAGTCAAAACTGCTTGGTTGTCGACAGAAGTTTTCATGAAAATTTGTGAGCTCTCGTCAAGAAGCTCCATTTCAAGAGCCCAAGAAGGCGTCTCCGAAACATGTGAACATGCTTCGTCTGCACCATCGATGGTTTCGCGCGGGGTTGGGGTATTGGAAGAAAAAACAAAATTTGGAATATTGCAATCAGGGGAATTGGGTGACCAACTGGGGAGACATGATGTCTGAAATTGACAATACGTCTTTACGTGAGCACTCTGCTCTTTAGGAAAAGATTGCTTGCCACACTACTCAGAACACAAGTTAACGGAGTTAAAACAAAACGGAGGGGTGGCATGGTCCTCACCATAGTAATTTAAAAAGAAGTCATTGGGACATGATCGATTCGTTACTAGACTGTTACTGTCCTCATAAACATCACAATGATTATCAAAATCATTGCCAACATTCGTAAAAACTGACTCACCTACAGGACATTGCGGGGCATCTTCCCCAACTGCTACTGAAGCAGAAAAAGCATCATCTGAAACAAGATGACGGTCATCATGACCAAAAAAATAAAAAACAGGGTCATCTTTATGACCACTTAAACGAGGCGGTATGGCCGATTGGCCGTTGGCCGAAGTAAACTCAAAACAATTCGGGTCCTGTGGAGAAAAGTTATCAGAAATATGGTCATCCTGACCATCTAAAACAATATTAGTAATAAGATTCGCGTCTTCCTTAGGACATACATGGATATCTGATCCATCTAAACCAGTGGTTCTTAACCGGGGGGGCGCGCCCCCCTAGAAACAGGAATTTCTCTAATTGTATTTGTTATTCTCTTAACGAGAGCATGGGCTAATATTGAGAAGTTATTGAGAATGTTATTTTGATTGAAGGGGGGCGTGGAGGGAAGGACCAATTCCTAGAGGGGGCATGGTAGTAAAAAGGTTAAGAACCACTGATCTAAACCACAAACAACATCACTAACAGAATTCGCGTCTCTTTGGGACATGCATGGATATCTGATCCGTCTAAATAAAAAACAGGGTCTTCTTGACCAAAGTTCACTGAGTGAACTATATCAATTGAACTAACCGAATCAGTTGAATCAATGTCCGAATGACTAAAATTACTAACAATTTGAGGAGCAGTGTCTAAATCATCGTACAAGTCATGGCCATCAGGACCAAAATGGTTGTCCTGACCATGGTGAGAATAAGGTAAATTCTGATTTCCAACATCAGTTACACAGCAATCATCCAAGTAGTCTGAATTCACATCTAATAAAGGGTTGGTCACATCCCCATTTACATCAAAACAATCATTAACGTAGGTATTACACTTACTTTCAATTAAACTTTCATTAGAAAAACTTTCAACAGAAGTTTCATTATAAAGACTTTCAACAGAAGTACCTTTATAATTACATAAATCAACAATTTCATTGTTGTCGTTACTGTTTTCAACATTAGCATCACAAACACTGCCACAAGATGCATCACAAAAATTATCCTCAGGAGAGGCTGAGTTCTAGCCTCGAAGAAAATTCATTTGAAGTGCAAGCCGAAACAAACGGTTCAGAGACAACTGAGTCAGAGAAGAAAGTTGGGTTAGGATTACCCAAATTTTCGAAGGGTGACGTTTCGTCGTCACAAGAAAGGTCCAGCTCGGGTGCATTGCACCAGAGAGGGAAATAACGTTTTTTATCCCATTTATCGACGAAGCATCGAGCCGAAAAATCGAAATGCTTGTCTCGTAGGAGTAGGAATTTCAGGCCAATAACTAAATCATAACCGGGACAATAGTCTGAAGGGAATACCAAGAAACCTCTATAGAAAAGACAATTACTGAACAATATGGGAAGTGTGATTTCCGCAAGGACGGGAATGAGGTTACCATCGGCATCCCGAATGTGTGAAACGGATGGCAGCTCTCTAGGGAGAGGGTACTGCCATTTATCCATTCTAGACGCAGAAACAAAACTATACGAACATTTAGTATCAAAACGACCTAAAAGGGTCTCCTTTGGGCAACGGAATTTGAAATCGATTTCGGGAATGAAATAATAACTTTTTGGAGATTCCGAATGTACAGAACTCAAAGAGGAAGTAGACTGGGAAAGTGGGTCAGAATAAGGTACATTCAACGCCTTTCTACCCAGACCAGAAGGGTCAGCGGAATCACTCCGATTCTCTACCGAAACAACATTATCGGGAGATGCGTTTTCGCGCAACACTGAAAGATAGTGACATGACTCATGAACAAGGGAATGAAGGAAAATCCATAACTGGCGTGTACTGCTGTCTTTTATACTTTTAATGTCAACGACCCATACGGATCCCTACCTGTCACAGTACTTCGTGATTTCATGCAGACTTTTATATATATCGTACCAATTACGTTTAAATTCTACCCAAGAGAATTGATATACTAGTCCATTTGACCAATTAAGAAAAAAAGTACGGACGCGCGCGGCGTCACCGGAATTTGGGTCACAAGTGTCAAAAGCAAAACCGATTTTATCGGCATCTGAAACATGACAACCCCTAAACGAATCGTCAATTTTGCCGAACCACTCCGTAAGGCGGGATTCTACAAATTTATTATTGACGCGACCACGAAAATGAGGGACATCAATTGTACGTTTCAGTATTGAAGAGGGAGTTATAAGTTCAACATTAGTGTACTTCACGGGAGGTAATGGTTTGGACATCGTTAATCATAACACGTGTCGTTGTCACGAAAGTGTGTGTGTGTAAAACAAAAATAACCATGTAAGAGACAAGAAATGAGAAAAAATGGAACAAATTCTAAGTATTTTGAATAAAATTAATTGAAGAAAAAAAATGAGATAAACAATGAAACAAAAATTTTATTTATATAGTTACGAGATAACGTAGGAGAACAAAAATGAGCGACTCTGCGTTAAATCCGGAAGCAGCGATCGACGAGTAATTTTTTAATCTCCCAACACTGAAGTCTCGTTGGCAAGGGTCGAAAATCGGTCAGACGAACCCAAAATCACACTAGAAAAAAGGGTTATAGTATAACACCAATAAACATGAATTTTCACTAAAATTAATGAAAAGTTTTTAATTAAAAAAAAATTAAAAAAGAAAAACCTAACCGGTACTACTGAATAAAAAAAATGTGAGTTATGGATTTATATATCACTATTATGACTGATTGCATCCATTTCCCACAACAAAGTCTAAAATTATATTAATTAATATCCTAATCTAAAAACTATGCAGATAATTTTTATAAAAAGAATTTAAAAAATTCAAATTTATAATTTGTTGGGAAAAATAAATATGTGAATACGTGAATCAATGACTGAACGTCTAATTAGTACTGTATTACGTATTACACTATCGAATAGTTAAGTAAAATCAATTAATTAAGAAAATAACTAAGTGTTTAAAGTCACTTCACTGGTTCACACTTAAAAGGGAAAAAATAAAAGAATTAAAATTATTAAAATTAATTAAAGAAAATGATAATTAAGAAAATTATTTAAAAGTAGTAGTTAATAACTAAAACTCAATCACATAAACGGAGAAGAACGTTTTGGGCGAGGTGAGGAAATCAGCTGATGCCTCCTCTAGACTCTGCAGGTCAGCCCTGAGTTAGGTGTGCCGCTAGTCGAGCAGACAAGAGAGAGGGGTGACGTCATCTATAACCGGGACGTCATTCAAGAGGGAGATGAAACACAACGTTGAAGATCTTCGACGGGAACACGGTCGAACGGTTGACTGGAGAAAAATATGAACAATGAATCAAAAGTCGATTGAAGATTACAAATCGAAGAGAAGTTCTTCAAGAGAAATTTTTGTAGTAAATTTATAGGGTTCATTGTAGAGAGAATTACAAGAAAGAAATTTCCAAGTAAACGAAAGTTGATTGAAGGTCAACGATGAGTTGAATCAAAATGAGGTTGAAGATGGTGGGGGCGGGAGGGTTCAAGTTGAAGAGGTTGAAGTCGACGTCGAAGAAATGAATAAATAAATTCCATGAAGTGTTTCAAAAATTTTTCAAGGTATGGAAATCCACTGATGAACGACGGGTTTTTTGCGATCTCAGTCTCGGTGGAAAACTAAAAAGTCTCGGTGGAAAACTAAAATGTCTCGGTGGAAAACTAAAATGTCTCGGTGGGACCTCCAAATGTCGCGCGTGTGCGCGAGCCACTGCCCGCTGGCTACTTTTAGGATGAATGCTCTTTGGACAATCCAACGAGGGTGGTTCTTGTTGGTTAAGCTCGGCCTTGGCCTTAGAGCATCCGAGTAACAATAAACAGTTTCTACCAAGTTTTTTCCCGAAGGGGTGAATGGAAACACTTCACTTCTAAATTGGAGTTTTTGTTCACTCATATAATTTTTATTACACAAAGTATATACAGAACGAGGCACAGATAATCAGAAGTTTACAGGGGGAGAGGTTTTACCTCTTGCAACAACAGCTCAAGCAGGAATTTAAAGGGAGGAGGCTAGACCTCCTCGGGCAAAAGCTATGGCAGGAATTTACAGGGGTAGAGGTTCGACCCCTTTTTTTGACAATAGTTAAGGCAGGAATTGAAAGCGAGGAGGCTTGTCCTCCTCGAGTAGGGGTTACGGCAGGAATTTCAGGCGAGGGGGGCGCGGCCTCCTCGGGTAAAGGCTAAGGCAGGAGTTTAAAGGTGAGAGAGGTGCAACCTCTTGTAACAATGGCCCAGGCAGGAATGATTTAATTTATAATACAAGAAATAAATAAGTCTAAATTTTGGGGGAGAGCAGTTGAAGGTTAAGCTCCCACTTTAACTGGAGAGCTAAAGAATTCTGACGTTAAGCATAATTTAAGCATACAACGAAATTTAGAAAGATAAAAAAAATTAACAAAAAAAATACTAATTTTTGTAATGTATACACTTTTGGATGGCGACATAATGTCGGGGTGCCGACATGTACCGAGTACATTGAGTACATTTATAACATCATACTAAATTATTTCCGTTAATTACAATTTTAGCAAGTTGTTAATTGACATATCTGATACTGAAGTAATCTAAATAGACGATACAATTTATATAATGAAGGAGAGTTCTATAATTTAAAGGGGATTAAGAACAATGTTATATATTTATAGTTAACAGTAATTACGCCAAATTATGTCAAATATTATTAGAAGAATGGTTGGTTATTATAGTTTGAAAACCTAAAGCCAGCGATGAAGAAAACGGAGGAAAAATAGAGTGTACTTTCCATTGAAAGTACACGGACATTTATGATAACGTGACACATAAGTAACATAGAATTTGAATGACAATTAGGTAGAAATAGTAAGTACAAGTAATGAGGACGTGGATGACTATGTGACGTAAGCAGATAACGAACCAGTGGCCTGGCACGGAAACAATACAGTATATTATAATAACATAACATAACATAACATCTTAACGTTATAAATTGGTAGTAGAAGCAAGAGAGAAGAGTTCAGATTGAGAGGCTCGCTTTTGGCGACGTTAACGGAATTCGAACATTCATATCAGCATTAACGAATATCTTGCGAGAGGTGAAATAATTAAGAGAAAAAGTAAAAAGAATACACATGGACGTATTTACATGTACGTAATCATGATCGTCAAGGGACATGTACGACTGCACAAAGTAGTGTACACATATCGGTTGTCACACAATAGGTTGTGTGCGTAATATAGACACGAGTAAACATAGATTGATAGATTGATAGGGCATAAGTAGACAATAGGTAGATGAATGAATAAGTAGTAAAATTAATAAGGGATAGCGGTCAAGAAAGAACATGGATGTATGAATGAGTATGGTCGAATAATATTTATATTGCATAACACCAAACAGGACACAACATATAAATAATGACTTATAGAGAGTGAAGTTTTTATCATTATTAAAGAATTTACCATACATTGAATAGAAAGATATCCACATACTAAACACCTGATTCAGTCTTCGAGATATGGAAAACGTGAAGGAAATGAAGTTACTTTATAACGTCATAGTGATTTACTTTGTACGTACAGTATAAGTCATTATTGGGAGAAAGTAAAGGAGACGAATTAGAGAAACTCAGTTGAGGGACATTCGCTTTTCACAGCGAACTTCTAATAGCACAAACATGGATACTGCTCAACCATAGAAATGGTAGGTCGCATAGTTGTGACACTTATATTTTTCCAGCTTTATATGAAAACCAAATTGTTTATTAATATTCAACTGGAAGAAACAAAGGGTGTGACATCACGTGATGGCTATCCTTGTTCGTAATTGGTTGACCAATTGCATCTCATTACAAGTAGGAACGCAACGAAACCTGCTCTTTTGGCTTCGTGCCAAAAGTCACGTACTTGTTTTGTAAATTCATGTTAGGCCTGCATGAACTTTTAAATGTTATCTAATATTTTCCAGTTAAGTTTTATAGGTTCTATTTTTTATATTTATTAATAAACTCCCAATTGTGCAATCCCAACATTGGATCTAAAGAGTATTTCCATAGGAGACCATCCTCTGCGTTCAGATGATGTAGCGACGCGTGGTTCGGACCCTACATAATGCTGTAAGCCCTTCCTTTATATGATTACACATCTAGGGCTTTTACACTGGGTATCTACCATATGTCGATCCTTACAATTTTAACAAATTGTTCGAGAGAGAGAGAGAGAGAGAGAGAGAGAGAGAGAGAGAGAGAGAGAGAGAGAGAGAGAGAGAATGATGGAGTGAGAGAGGAAAAGAGCCAGAGAGATAATGAGGGGGTGAAAGAGGGAGAGAGGGCGAGTTTTACCATTTTAGTTTGGTGTATTATGTGCATACACGCATGTACCTGCTTGTGTGTGTGTGTGTGAGGAAACACCTGTGTTTTAAAAAAGGTGAAGTCGAAAATGAAAAAGTTAGAGGCTAAATAGATATCCGCGTAGAAAGTAGCAGTCCTTTAATTAAACGTTAAAAGATTAAATTCCATTCACTTCATCTTATTAAGAAGTATATGCCGTAAAATGTCTTTAGAGATGGACCCAAAGGCCGACGAGTAAGGTGTCAAGTAGTCCCAGGTGTTCCTGTTAGAAGAGGTGAACTTGAAAATGAAAAGATTAGGGGCTGAAGGCTTCCATCGGGTAGAAGGTCGCAAATCCTATGATTTAGCTTTAAAAGAAGATTAATTTGTGTGAAAGAAGGTTTTAAATCTTTTAAGACTATAGAAGCGATGAAATGCAAATATATATATATATATATATATAATATATATATATATATATATATATATATATATACAGGGCGTCCCAAAAAAATGTATACACACTTTAAATAATTATAAAGGCAGTGTTTATTAAAATACATTTCATTTTCAAAATGTAATAGAATCTACAGACATTATTTAATTGTTTTGTCAACGCCTGTTTTCAAACTGACGTCCGTTCTGGTCCAGGCACTGCTGATAACGCGAAGCAATGGAATCGCAAACATCACGAAACATTTCGTTTGGTATTTGTGTGCATTCTCGTTCAATGGCTGCTCTCAATTCAGCGACTGTTGCAGGTTTTATAGCGTAGACTTTGTCTTTTAAGTATCCCCATAACAAAAAGTCTAGTGGTGTGAGGTCTGGTGAACGCGGAGGGTATTCTACGAAACCCCTTCGTCCAATCCACATCCACATCGTGCCAAGTACCACTCGCAATACTCCACTCTTCGGTCCGGATCATCTTCATTAATAGCATGGACTAATCTTGGAATGTAACTTTTCCATTGACAGCGCTTCAAAATGCGTTGGACAGACGATTCTGAAATTCCTACCTCACGACTCGCTTGCCGCACAGATTTTCTTAGACTTTGGTGATACGTTTCCAGTACTCTTTCTTGCTTTGTGGGGCTTGTCGATGTCCGTGGTCTTCCGGAACGCTTCTTGTGGACATTCTGAACAGTTCCATCGGCTTCAAACTTATCTCTAATTCGAGTGATGGTAAGTCGCGTTGGTGGATCTGTTTGAAACTCCCTCCTAAACTGTCTTTGCACTTCAACTGCGTTTTCACAATTCCAGTAGCATTTTAGAATGAATTTCCTTTGTTCAAAGCTTAGTCTGACTGCCATTATTAATTCTAATGGGTTTAACTTGGAAAGAAAGAAACATCAATTGAGCTATCAGCTGTTAAAGTGTGTATACATTTTTTTGGGACGCCCTGTATATATATATATATATATATGGAGACATGATATGGGTTTTTTGACACCGTTCTCGAGCATACCTACATATTTTTAATTGACGACTTTATGAAGTGCAGATAAAAACAGGGTGAGAATGGATTGGAACTTAAACATTATTCAGAAGAGAAGACACATCCCCTGAGAAGTAAGCCTAACACTCGCTCTGGGGCGCTTGTCTAAAGCGTTACACACCACCCTTCACCTTCACCGTTCTTCCGCAAGAACGCTTCCTTTAGATACGCTGTAACTGTCTCTACAATGTAGAATACTTCCTCACACATCACTATGAGCTCTGACCAGTTCTCGTTTAAAAAAAAAATGGTGAAAAGAGAATAAACGCCCACTTAGAACGTTTTCTGTATACATTAACTTTTCTTGATAATATTGTAATAACCGCCCGTGTACTCGAGCAGACCTCTGAAGCTAAATATTCAAAGATTAACAATTATGAAAATGTTACGCCCTATTGCAAATTAGGAAAAAAATAATCCTAAATGACCTTAAGGATCTGTTTATCGAGTATAGAATACCTCAAACGTTGAACGGGGTATTATTTCTAAAAAGAATTGGCTGTATTATGAAAATCAATGAAAATGTAATTATTTCGACCATTAATTGTGAATTTGCTCTATTAATAAAAAATTAATGTCTTGACATGTTAATAAATATCGTATGCAACTATGTTCCTCTTTACTCCTCCCCTGTTTATGTCTAACTATGCAATGCTTTTTTTCTTAAGCACCGCCGTCGTGTGTGTGTGTGTGTGTGATCTGATTGGAACTGGTCAAACAGGTTGGCTCGTAGGTGCAGTCGCGTCCGGTGATAACAAATACACAGAAGCACCCGATCTCATTCAATGGCATGTATTTTTTCTTATTATTAATATCAGTGTTATGCCTAAGAAAGTGTTGCCGGAGACTACTATACTTTATATTAATAGTAGCATTGGGTTAACGTGCTACATACATTAGGTGGCCTCTAACCCTTATATCCTTTCAATTTTTTTTACTTTTTTATCTTTTAAAATGGTAGTCGCTAAAGTTCATAGTGCGACGTCACACACACACACACACACACACATATATATATATATATATATGTGTGTGTGTGTGTGTAAATCCGGTCTCATGGGAAAATTTATTTTAAATTAAAATTACAAAACGAACGAACGAAAACAATTGTTCAAGTTGATGTCCTTCTTTGAATGTCCACTTTCATATGCAATCTTTTCTCACCGATCGTTGTGGACACTGCGATCCTGGTAAGTACATCATTACTCTTTTAGGACCAGTTGAAGTTCTCGGGCCAGGTTTGTCCTGAACACTCCCGGTCTCCTTGAATCTTGAAAGCATTCGACCAACAGAACACTGACCAGGTCGTGGTTTCTTGGGATGACGACGGTGAAATTCTTCAGCTGTCTGTCTTTGGCTAAAGACAGAAGCATGCAAAAGAAGAATTTTCGCCTTTTCCTGAGGAGTGCAACTAACTTCCATATTAGCCATTGCGTTATTCTGCCTGCAACAAAAAAAAGGTCCCTAAACAAGACAGCAGTTTGAACATTTGTTTTAGTTCCAATGTATTACTTATTTAAATTTAATTTGAAATAAATTTTCCTGTGAGATAGGACTTATGGGACACCTTGTATATATTCTTATCTTTTTTTCAATCAAAAGCCATTAACGGATTAAGTTCTCAGCAGGGATTAAAATTTTGCTCTACTGGCACTCCCTCCCCCCTTTTCCCTTTTCCCCTCTCCCATCACCCCCTTTTCCCTTTTCCCCTCTCCCATCACCCCCTTTTCCACTCATTCCCTATCCCCCATTACCTCTCGGTATTTTTGCGACCATGCTACTGGAGGCACACCTCAAAGGTTGCAATCACATAACATGTGAAAATTGTGAGTATTGTATTTATGACAGAGAAATATAGATAGAAAACTACACTATTTTAAGATTATACAGGAAAGGCAGACAAGGGGGTGCCGAAAGGATTTATATCCATGAAACTCGTGCTCCAAAAATAATATCAAGTAAAGCAAATGTTTATGACGAGATTTGAGAAGTGAAAAACTAAAAATAAAATTTGGTATTATTGATGTTATACAGACCCCCCTCCCCCGCCCCCCGAAATCTTCAGCGGAAAAGTTAAAAGTTTAGTAAGAGTATAAATGAACTCAGAAACTTCCTAAGAAACTTAGTCTCTAACCCCTATTATAATGCTTCTGGGAGACTTCAATTTTCCTTTTATGACAGATGAAAGATTTACATGAATTTAATAAAAGGTGCGACAAAAGAAGAATGGGAGCGTCAAATTCGTAACTACTGTACCTCTGGCAGAGGAATTTGCGTTCAAACAGGATAGCACTGAAAATACTAGAAAAGCTAACTTCTATTGTAATATCTTAGTAAAATTTCAAAGAGATAACTACAAACATTACAAATGCATCAAACACAAGACAAGGCATATCCAAAGCAGATAATTTGACAACTTTAACCTCATTCCAAAAATGACAAATTGGGATGGAATAAAAGCTGCTATTGAAATACAAACTGGAAGAACATGTTTATAGACAAAACAACAGAAAATCGCACTCGATAAACGAGAAAAAGGAAAGGAGAAAGTAGTTTACTGCACGTTCAGTAGTACAATAAAAAAAAGTGATCATATAAAACTAGAAAATATTGACCAGAACATTTAAGCCTAAGTTAAGAACCATGAAGAAAAAGGAGGTCCAACAGAGAAGCAATCAAAAAAGAATCATGGAATTCAAGGACCATACACTGACCGATGTCCAAAGAAGTTCTTGGAAATTTTATTTGCCCAATACGAATCAGTTTCTTGTGTCCCGTAAACAAGTAAAGTGATATACTCGTATGTACTGTACGACTGCCACTCATTCTTTGAAGAAACAGGAGGAGGGCACCTTACAGACTTTGATTTTACCTAGTTGGAATAGTATGAGTAATAAGATAAAAGAAATCACATTCAGCAGAGGTCAAAACAGTAAAGACGAGATAGGAAAACCTGTGTACTTGTTATGGAGAAGATAACTGGATACAGACGAAAAACCGGATTTATTGAAAAGGGTTGGTATTATTACGACTTTCAAGGGTGTAGATAAATCACTTGCAAAGAACTATCAACATTTCTCTCTAACATTTAACCTGACAAAAATATTCGAAGGAGCTTTGAGCGAAAAATCCCACGGATATCTGAGATCATGGTCGATAGTCGCGTGGTTTCGTAGGAAGTAGATTTTTTTTCTCTTTCGTCCCGCGAGAAGGTATTGGCGGTTCCACCGTCGACATCTGTTTTCACTTTTTTAGGGGGCCTGCTTGCCTATGGATTTAGCAGGCCCCGGAGTTCGGATCTCCAAACCTAGAAAAAGAGCTAAACACACACACACACACACACACACACACACACACACACATACATACATACATACATACATATATAATCGTTCAGGTTCCTTGGGAACCGACATTTAAGGATAAAAGGATGATCAGCCCCATGTCAACGTTATGAAGATTTAATATCAGACGTTTCGGAAGTTAAACTCCATTATCAGTGGCTAAAAAAATAAATAACAATAATAATAATAATAATAATAATAATAATAAGAAGAAATATATAAATAAATAAAAATAAAGTAAAACTTGCGAAGGATTATTTCGACGAGGAACATCAAACTAGAAATGACAAACTTTCAAGAGCGAAAAAAAAACGTTAAAAAAATACCACCGTAAAAATGGAGTTATAATGTTAATTTCACAACAGTAATTATAAATTAAGATTAACGCTCAAATACAAAGTTAAGATACGCAACTGAGCGAACATAAAAGATATTACAAAAGTCTTACAATGACTAATTTATACGAATAACTCTAATCACTTAACATAGACTCCATAATTCTGGTGTCTGTTTCATTATGAGCGAGATTTAAAACTGGGAAAGTGTTATTGAATAGACAGTTGTTGTTGTTGGTTCATTTAGCCGTTTTCTCAGTGGTAGAGAAATACTAGAGATACTCATCGATCCGACCTTTAAGTTGGAGCTCGGAACTGCCAATATACTCGTATGTGGCATTAAAACCATAATTAAAAGTATAAACTACGTTGGAGACGAGAGCATTGGGCAACTTTTCCTTAACTTTAAAAAAGGAATTAATGTTGAAATTATTTTTTAGTGGTAAATATAAATTTAAAGTCAATTTGTAGATATAAGTGAGAGATCAGCCGTTTCACGTCTTTTACAGCCCTGACGCTCATGTAACCACAAAAAGGCATCGGTGTGTGTATATATATATATATATATAAGGGGTTCCAAAAAACCTTAGCCCCCCCCATTTGCAGCTTACATGTTTACCTATATTGAAATAGTTTTTAGTGATTATAAAAATATATAAAATTCTTTATTTATTGCAGGTATTAAAATTACTCTAGCTGATAAAGTGATAATATAATGGCTTCTCAATTAATTGGTGATTCGGAGAGGCAACGTGTGATAGATCGCATACGAGCAATAACATTTCGGGAAGTTCGTGATGCTGGAGCCACCTTCATAACACGTTCATGGGTTGCCAAAAAGTTGCGAAGAGGTGAGGACTTCGTCAAAAGAAATTGGAATAAAACTTTGGATGAATGTGAAATGGATACAACCAAATCTGGGCGCCCAAATTTGCCACTCTCTCAGGAAACAAAGGACATCATTGAAAGCGGTACGCGTAAGCGGAAAAACAGATGTGCTAACTTTCTAGAGAGATCGAAGTGATGAGAGGAAACATCGTTAGTGGTGAGATCATTCGACTGTACCGTCATAGGCAAGGTTTAAAGCATTGGCATGAACTTCCAAAGCCAAGAAAAACTCAACTTAACATCGATGACAGAATGTGGTTTGCCCATTATCTTGAAGATTGGGATGTGGATGGTTTCATGCATTTAGCTGTCTCCGATGAATTTTTTGTTTACGTAACACGTCGGCCTAACTACCAAAATGAGCGAGTGTGGGCCACAACACCAGATGAAATCGATGACAATGAACATTATCGCGAATTATTAAAAAGTCCAGACTGTGTTGGCGTGTTTGTTTTGTTCACTGCAAAGAAGCTCATGTGGGTGCTGAAGCCAAATGGTCAGAGTTGGGATGGACAGTATTTTCGTGATATTATTCTATCCTAACATGTCATTCCTTTTCTAAGAAACCCAAACAATGTTATGGATGTCGATCAGGTCACACTTCTGCACGATAAGGCCCCCTGCTTTAAGGCATTAGCCACTCAACAGTTGTTGCGGAACCATGAAATCGATTTCTTTGGAAATGAAGAATGGCCAGGAAATTCTCCTGACCTGAACATCTGTGAACACATTGGATCAGTTATAAAGGACAAAGTTTAATGTCTCTTGTTTCAAGAACCTGCAGCAAATCGATTTTAGAAGGATACAATGACGCAACACATTGAAACTGTTTTAGCAAATTTGCGTAACGATCAAGATCTATTCACGTCACTTTTGGCAAGCTACCCAAAGCGAATTCAGACTGTCTTGGAAGCCAATGGCGGGAACACCAAGTTTTAATTGTTTCTCATTAAATGCAGGATTAAATTCTCTTTTGTAAGGTATGTTTAGTTTTACTGTACTTCTAATGGTTTAGGTCATGGGCGGGGGGGGCTAAGGTTTATTGGAGCCCTGTATATATATATATATATATATATATATCATTTGTCTTTTTTAACGGTGGGGACGGAGGTTGGGTGTTTGAAATGGTAATCCAACAGTTTTGAATGCTTGATAATAATGAAGTGCTTTGGATAAGAATTAGAGCTAAAATAATCGAATAAAATATTGATGTATATATATGAAAAGAAAAACAGTCTGAGCAAATCTTAAAATTGAAGCACGATCAATAACCGCCTTCATAGAATGAACTTTAAAACCAAAAGGAATTACGTCACTTGAGAAATGAATGTGTGCTCAAACCAGTGAAAGTTTTCTCGCGATATAAAAAAATTGTAAAGTTATTGTTTGTTCTATGAATATTGACATCCAGGAATGCTAATTTGGAATTCTTCGCTACTTCTTTCAGAAATTTAATGATGGAGCGTTTGAAGTTCAGATAACTTAAAAATAGGTCAGGAAAAGAGGGAGGCTTCAAAAACAAAAACTGGTTAATTACGAGTATATTGACATACCTGATAAACTAGTCCTTCGCCAGTTTTACTTTATTTATTTATTTATTTATTTATCACTATTATTATTATTATTATTTGCAATGATGATGGAAGTTTAACTTCCGAAACATATAGTATTAAATCTTCATAATGTTGACGTGCGGGTTGATCATTTTTTTATCCATATATATATATATATATATATTTCAGTGACTAAAAGAAGAAAAAATGTGGCAGTGGACTACGTTCTTTTTTCTTTAGAAAAATGTTTAACTTCGTTCGTAATATCTACGGTGACATAACGGAGGGGACATACAGCTTTAGGTGGGAGCCGGACCACGGGTGGCTACACATTATCTGGACTCGGAGGATGGTCTCCCATCCAACTACCTCTCACATCCAATGTCGCTTAACTTCTCTGATCAACTGGAAGCGGTGTTGTGACATGCCCACGACGTAGCCTCAAGCTATCCGTGGTCGTCGCAAACTTTTCAAAGTAAAGCGTAGTAAATGCTTGAGTTTACATCCTAGTTTTGCATTTTCTGAATTATACTTCGTATATGGAGAAAATAGACACTCCTTGGACGAAACGATGGTGTTTTTTTTTATAGTCCAAATACCAACGGCGAACCATCGAATCCTTCACATTTTTGCAGATTCTGTGAAAAAAATTTTTAAAATCATGGCTGACGTTTTCTTTGCAATTTAATCTATTTAACTCAGATTTTGAGACTCATTTTTAACATTATTCATAGTCCACAGTAAAGTATACAATTTTTAAAACCTAAACCTCTAATTTCTACATTCTCTCAGAATATTATATATATATATATATATATATATATATATATATATATATATATATATATATATATATATATATATATATATATATATATATACGCCTCGGTGGTGTAGTGGTTAGCGTCGCTGACTACAAATCCATCGGCCCGGGATCGAGACCCGGTGACGGCAGCTGGTGCACAGCAAAACCCAACTGTTCATCCTTCCACACAATAAAGAAAGTGGTTGGTAGATAAATGAGTACCTAGTGGTTAAGACGCTAGGCTGCTGGTGGGGCGCGGTTCGGATTCCACGTTAAACTGTAGGTCTAAACTGTAGGTTCAGAATGAATAATTCGGGCGGAAGCTAACCAAAGGTTATATATATATATATATATATATATATATATATATATTACAACTCAGAATGGTCCCCCAAGAAACTTTCATGTTACACACAGACCGTGCATGGAACAAGGAACTCTTCTGGGAAAATTAAATCCACCCTAGTCCGAATAAGTAATGGTCAGAGCTGGGCAGTATTTAAATACATTTGTATTTAAATACGTATTTAAATACATTTGTGTATTTAGAACTGTATTTATAAATACATTGTTTTTCATGTATTTAAATACTTTAATGAGTATTTAAATACAATGTATTTAAATACTCAAAATATAAAAATGTAAATACTTTACTGGTTTAATACACGTTCTGTACTAGCACAGTACGACGCGTCGACAGTGTAGTACAGCATGGTTCATGTTTCAACGTGTCAGTTCAATCAGTTGTGTGCCACTCTTAGTCGAAAGCGGTTGATTTTTTATCGTGTGCGTGTCATGGCTTCAACAAGCAAATGTATGTATTTAAAATGTATTTACAAATGTATTTAAATACAATTGATGTATTTTGTATTTAGTATCTGAATACATTCGTAAAATGTATTTAGTAATTAGTATTTAAATACATTTCTCCCATGTATTTAGTATTTAGTATTTAAATATATTCAATGTATTTATTGCCCAGCTCTGGTAATGGTAAATGACAAATACTATAGTTTTTCTTTTTCATGATGGAAGTCCAACGTGAGCAATGGGTCACAAGCAAAGAAGCCACAAAATATAGTTTCCCTCACAAGCTATCTGAAATATTTAATCGTCTTAGTTCAGGGTTAAAGAAAAATCCCTGACATTGCGAGGTAACGTTCACCATTGACGGTAGCTTCTTCAAAAAAGAAATGAAAGATGTTGCCTAGCTATCTGAGAGCGCACCAGACGGTGATTTTTGGTAAGTCTCTTTCATGTTGCCAGACTTCGTGAGGTTTCTCTGACCCCAAATGCGGCAATTGTGGCGGATGAACTTATGACCAGGATCACAAATACAATTCATGAAATCAATCAGCAATAACAGGAGAATGTTTTCAGTTCTTTGGAAAATCGTACCAGACGATGTATCCCGAAAGATGGCGTTTATGTTGAGACCTACAAAGTTGTAATGTTGCATGTCAAAAACTTTAATAATTATGCTTTCATACGTCGTTTACAGTTTGTTTCTATCATGCGTACATCAAGCTATTAAAGTTTAAAGTTGCACAGGGACTTGCAATCACTCTATATATACAGGGTGTTTGAAAACTTTCTGTACAAATTGTAATGGGGGATAGGCAACACCAAGACAAACCCTTTTCGTCTATAAGTGTATGTCCGCTGACGTCACCATTCGGCGCGAGAGGGCGCCGCTGCAATTGGCTAAAAGGTGAAGTGGGCTAGACTCGCGCTTGCCGCGGGCATTCTTAAATCGGACGTAGTACGCGTAACATGGAGCGCTTCACGACTGCTGAGATGGCTGACATGCAAATGGTGTATGGGGCTGCCAATGAAAACGGAAGAGCTGCTGTGAGGTTGTACCGACAGCGCTTCCCAAACAGACGTGTGCCAAACCACCAAACGTTTGCGCATTTGCATCGGCGACTGCGAGAAACTGGAACATTCCATGCAAACATGCATGACACTGGTCGGGAGAGAAACGTGCGCACTCCTGACATGGAAGAAGAAATCCTACGGCGATTTGAGGACAATCCAAGCGCAAGCGCGCGAGGTGTTGCACGTATCCTCGGTGTGAACCACGACCTGGTCTGGAGAGTGTCGCACGAGCAGCAGTTACATCCGTTTCATCGTCAGAGAGTCCAGGCATTACAACCTCGGGATTACCCTCTTCGTGTGGAATTCGCATGCTGGTTTCTGCAGCAGACAGCGGTGCAGCCTAATTTTCCGGCTTATGTGCTGTTCTCAGATGAGGCCTGTTTCACACGTGAGGGTGTGTTTAACATGCACAATTCTCACGTGTGGGCGCACGCAAATCCACATGCTACACGGGTTTGTAATGCCTGGACTCTCTGACGATGAAACGGATGTAACTGCTGCTCGTGCAACACTCCAGACCAGGTCGTGGTTCACACCGAGGATACGTGCAACACCTCGCGTGCTTGCGCTTGGATTGACCTCAAATCGCCGTAGGATTTCTTCTTCCATGTCAGGAGTGCGTACGTTTCTCTCCCGACCAGTGTCATGCATGTTTGCATGGAATGTTCCAGTTTCTCGCAGTCGCCGATGCAAATGCGCAAACGTTTGGTGGTTTGGCACACGTCTGTTTGGGAAGCGCTGTCGGTACCAGTGATGTAGTCGAGACCACCAAGTCCGAGACTGAGACCGAGACCGAGACCTGATCCTGTGAGACCAAGATCGAGACCGAGATCAAAGGTTCGAGATCGAGATCTACCTTCCGAGATCGAGACCCTTAAAATTCGAGACCGAGATCGAGATCGAGACCAAGCTCATGCCCTTTCAATTTGTTTTACACTACTATGGAAATTAGACTAGGTTAAGTATATTAATAAACTAATAACTATTCTCAGATGTAGTGTGTTGAATGCAAAAAGTGTAGCCTATAAATTAACAAATGAATATATAACTTATATACGTACTTTTTATTTATTTACTTCTTTTATATCTGTTACAGAAAGTTTAATGAACGTACCCACTACCCAGTTTGACTTGTGCATTTATTTAAAGCATGATAAGTACTCATTACACTTAAGGAACATCAGCATGCTCAGAAGATCTGCTGAAGTTCGACTTCTGTGGGGCCTCATTATTATGCCTCCATGGCTAAATACATGCTCAATTGGAGCACTAGAGGCAGGCACTGTTAAAACAGTCATGGCAATATTGGCCACTGATGGGAATTTATCCCTTTTCTGGTGCCAAAACTTTATTGGAGAGCAGTTGTCTAAAATATGAGATTCATAAAATGGAATACAAAACTAAACTACACACTGTCACTAACAGCACGTGCCAAAAACTGATTAGGAAACAAAATTTAGAAAATAAATTCAGCTTAAGGGGGGTGTGGCGTGATAAAGTTCCGCCGTGACATCATTGATGACGTCATTTTTTAACATTTACAATTGGCAATTGAGATTTGTTCTACGAATCGGCACGTTGTAAATATAAGTGATGTGAAGGGTTGTCGAGTTATTCTATGCTTTATTGAATTTATCGGTACTGTTTTCTTTATGCTGTATTTCTTGCATTATTTTTGTGTGAAGCATTTTTTTTTCAAATACATATTGGATGGGAGGATAGTCGTTTTTATCACGCCACAGAGGTTGACACGCCGTTTGGCAACACTAAGTGGCCTTATAATATATACTTATATACTTATATATATATATATATATATATTAGATTATATATATATATATATATAATATTAATTCTCTATTTAGTGTTTCCATTTTCAATAAAATTAATATGACGGGGGTGGGAGGGGGAGGGGCAAACTTTTTTGTAGCGCTAACCTAAAAAAATTCAGGCCCACACTCCCCCGCAAGACAAACGTGGCAACTCAAAACAGGGTGATTGATTAGTGAATACCTAGAGTCCCTTACTTTTACAAACTTTCATAAACATTCTGAATTGTCTGTTCAACCAAGCCACCATCATGAGTATGCCAATAACATGTATTTTTCATTACGGTCTCGAGAGGTCTCGAAAGGTCTCGGGGAGAAAAACCGAGACCGCGTCTGTCGAGACCGAGATCGAGACCGAGACCTAAATAGCGGAGACCGAGATCGAGATCGAGATCTGCAAATTGGGTCTCGAGATCGGTCTCGAGACCGAGACCGGTCTCGAGGCCTACATCACTAGTCGGTACAACCTCACAGCATCTCTGTGACCATGTTACCAGCTCCATGTTACGCGTACTACGTCCGATTTAAGAATGCCCGCGGCAAGCGCGAGTCTAGCCCACTTCACCTTTTAGCCAATTGCAGCGGCGCCCTCTCGCGCCGAATGGTGACGTCAGCAGACATACACTTATAGACGAAAAGAGTTTGTCTTGGTGTTGCCTATCCCCCATTACAATTTGTACAGAAAGTTTTCAAACACCCTGTATATATCGGGTAGCTCCCCAAAAAAACACCTTGAGATTTGAATATCAATAACTTAAAAAATATGCAGTGCACACTTTCAAAATTTACAAAACTTTTACCACAGTCTATTGATAAGCCATGATAAAAATTTCAGACCTCTACATAAAATATTTTTTCCACAGATGAGGGAACAATGAGGTATGGTGAAAAAAACGAATATCATAAACTGTAAAAATTTTATTATTCACATCTTATCAACAAATATGATCAATATGTCCGCCGTCCTGCTTACAAACTAATCTTAACCTTTTCTTCCACGACATGATACATTTTTGATTTCTGCTAATGTTATTTTGTCCCAACATTCGAGTATTTTTTTCTTAATTGTATTTCTGGAAACTTTTCTGGTTGGCCTTCATAAATCTTCTCTGCTAGAGTGTTCCAAATGCAATAATCCATGGGATTGCAATCAGGTGATTGCGGGGACCAGTCGTTTTTTTCCAATGAAGTTGACTACATTCTGTTGTAGATAATCCTGTGTGAACTTGCTAGTATGAGCTGGAGCACCATCTTGTTGGAGTATGAAATCGTTTCCATAATACTGACGCCGATAATCAGGCAAAAGATTCTCCTCTAAGAGATTTACATACGTAGGGTTCTGAATAAATTTTTTATTTTCTGAAATGAAATGAATTTTCGTCTTTCCATTCCACGATACACCTGCTAATACCATGATGTTTTTTGAAAACCGACTTATCTGGTCGTAAAGTCTCGATGGAGGAATGTCTTTCTTACGCCGACCATAAACAACATCGTTCCGGGAGTTTCGAGCAATCATGATGGTGAAATCTTTTTCATCTGTAAAAACTATTTTTTTTAACATCAGTGGACGAAAATCTATCAAGCAATTATCTACAACGAATTTTTCTTTTAGCTCTTACATTGCTGTCACGTCTTGAAACACGGATCCTTTTAAATGCTTTAAGTCCTACCGTTCTCTGCATTCTTTGTATGGAACTTCGACTGATACCTAAATTTCTTGCAATTTTCCTCTTAGAGCAGTGTGATCCAGGTCGATCCTCTTGAGATAGGCTCATCATTTCGATCATTGCCGTCGAACCGGTTGCTTTAAGTTTTTTATTTATTCTATTCACAGACGTAACATTACAAGTTATTCTTGGAATTCCCTAAAAATTCTTGCCCCAGTCCATCTTTTTTCCAAGAAACACTTTTCAACCACTGCTTTTTCACCTTTAGTTAGAACCATAATTTGAAGGGTAAGTTTAAAAAACAGCATTTAAGATAGGCGTAGCCAATATTATCTGACGTTTTTCAGAGACTAACAGATTATCCATAGGCGAAGGAAACTACTGCAAATCTTAGAATAGTTGCCGGGTACAGGTATACACATTTAGGATTTATGAGATTTGTTTTTTTCACCATACCTCATTGTTCCCTCAGCTGTGGAAAAAGTATTTTATGTAGCGGTCTGAAATTTTTGTGAGAGCTTACCAATAGATTGAGGTAAACGTTTTGTAAGTTTTGGAAGTCTGAACTGCATATTTTTGAAGTTATTGATGTTCAAATCTCAAGGCATTTTTATTGGTTCACCCGATATATATATATATATATATATATATATATAATATATATAATATGTATGCACGGTCTGTGTGTAACATATATATATACCGTATATGAAAATGAAAATGAAAAGGTTTATTGGCAGACTATAGTACATATGAAAAATATTATTAATACAATGCCAGTTCACATACTAAGGATAGAAATATATACAAGTGATTAGAAATAATACTGTAATGTAGATGTTAAGTGGAGCTACAGACAGACGTTTTCGTACCAAGAATTCCATAGCTTAGAGCAGGGGTTCCCAAATTGGTGTTCCGCGGAACACTTGTATACCGTGAGAAGTGTTCCGCGGAACACAATTTGGGAACCCCTGGTTTAGAGGATAACTGGCAGGACTCATGGATAGCTTGGATAATCGGGTTGGTTGACTTTTTAATTCTTTGCATTAGACTGTATTGAGCACCTCTTGTTACCTCCGGGAAGCTCGGGACATTGCGGGTAGCAAAAATTTGCGAAGCTGAGCATCTCGGGGGTAATTTATGTAAGATCTAAAAGACCTGTTGTACAGCAAATTTAGGGTTCTGCCAGAACCTTTTTTATAATTCACCCAGAGTTGCTGTCCGTATATATTACTGCAGAAAGTATGAAAGAGAGTGTCTTTAGCTTCATTTGTACAGAATCGAAAGTTCCTTATGGTCATATTCGCTTTAGCACACAGGCTTCGAGATTGTTTTCTTATATCCGAGTCATCACTCAAAGAGCTGGTAATAGTTTGACCCAAATATTTAAACTCTTGTACTTCCTCAATTACTTCATCATTCATTTTAAACCTTATATCAGCTGGTTGATTACAGCATTAGGATGAAATTTCATGACCTTAGTTTTTGTAACATTAAAAAGCATATCATGTTTCTGCAAATACACTTTGCAGACTCTTAGTAGCCGATCCAGACCTTTAACAGAGGGACTTATTAACACCATATCATCGGCATAAACTAAGTTATTTATCCTTGTTGTATCTATACAACATCCCACTTTGGCTTCATTAAGTGAAGCGATTAATCCGTCAATATACACATTAAACAGCATTGGGGAGAGCAAGTAGCCTTGTCTCACCCCGCAAGAGAAGCCAAAACACTCGGATAGTACATTGCTCCACCTAACGGTGAAAGATTTGTGGGAAGACCAAAATTTCAATACATTTAATATGTACATGGAAACCTTCCTGTCTTCTAGTTTTCCAAATAAAATATTGTGGTTCACCCTATCATATGCCTTATTTATATCTAGGAAACAACTATAAATAGTTGAATTACTGTCAATGTATTTAGATATTGTTTCTTTAAGTACATAGATACACAGGTCAGTTGAGTGGGACCTTTTAAAGCCAAACTGATTAGATGTCCATAGGAAATCATTTAATCGGAGTAACAAGAGTTTTTCTAGTAGTTTCGAGAAGCAGGAAGCAACAGCAATAGGCCTTTAATTATTGCTGGACAGAATGTCTCCATATTTATTTTTGGCCAGGGGCAAGATATATACCCTCATGAGCTCTGCAGGGATATAGCTATGAGCAAGCATGGCTGATAGGAGCAATGATATATGCCATCATACTACGTCATTGGCATATTTTAAGTGCTCATTCGATAGGTCATCTACCCCTGACGCAGAACAAGTCTTTAACTCTTTCATTAACCTCTTTACTTCAGGAACTGATATCAAAATATTTTCCCTTGTCCCTCCCGCAGTCGTTTCGCTGCAATCTATCTTAAGATTATTCCTACTCACACTGTTAAGAATGTTAGAGTAGTGGTTTTTCCACAACTTTGCAATTTCATCCTCCCCGACACCCCATCGATTGTCGGAGGAAGGACATTTTTAACACCCGTTTTATTCTTAACAAATTTCCAAAATTTGTTATTATCGTTATTTATACGAGCTTCACAGGCTTTTGATGCTCGAATAGACTCTTCTTCCTGTTTACATCGCCTTATGGCCGCCTTATACTGACCCCTACTTCTACACATATTCATGTATACTGGTCCTAATCTGGGTCTACCATGAAAGCACCACAAATCATAGGCGTCTTTCAATTCTCTCTTCGGGGGGGCAATAAAATCATTCCATCCAGGAATAATCTTAGTATGATAGTTGTAAGATTTAATCAGGGGGCTTCCTGCTTCTCTTAACAGGGATATTATCTTACTATAATACCTACCTATGAGTTTACAGTGAGAATCATTTGAGCAAGGATTATTACAGGCACGAGGCAAAATTTCTAAATTATTAAAAAGGTGACTTGTTCTCTCTTTGTATTCTATTCTCTGCTGCATATTAACATTGGACCAATCGACGCGATTATTCTTACCTACTGAGTTCTCGTTAAGTCGTGTTGCGCATAAATTGGTAAAGTTAATTAATATTTCTAATGGTCTATGATCAGAAAGAAGGAAATCATGCAAAATATGAACTCTAACAATTCGATCCTTTAGATTATTACTAGTGAGACGATGATCAATCCGCCTGGTGGTACCACTCATATCACTAACGTATGTAAAATTACCACTGGCTACCCCTAATACATCTACATCACTTATACTTAAATTGGCCGACTCGCACATGTTACCCAATTCTACAAAGAATTCCGAGTTCACATGCGCGTTAAAGTCCCCCATTATTATATAGTGAGAATATTTGGGGTTATCTGATAATGACTTCATTTAGTACAGCAAATCAATGTATTCATCTAGATTACTGCCGTTGTTGTATGGTACAGTAAATAGCAGTTTACAATTAATATGCAATCATTGTTCACTTGTAATTGAATGCCTAACAACCTTACATTATCGCTTGTAAAAAATTTTATGTGTTGTCAAATTTTTCCTTATTAAGAAAGCAACACCACCAAAAGGCCTACCGTACATTAATTCATCTGACAAGTCTACTCCTGATGACGCATGGTACAGAAAGTCATCATGGATGGTAGAGAGGAATTTTAGCTCTTGCTTAGGTAGCCAGTGCTCCTGCAGGAGTATCAAATGTGCACTGTCACAGATTTTATGAACATCTGCAGTTGAATTCCTCACTGACCTTACATTATATGAGACTATTTTCAACAAATTATCCGCCATGACTGATAGAAAATTTATTATTAGTAACATTATTATCATACACTGTACAAATTCATGGCATTACCGTGAGGGCGCCTATTATGTTTATTATCATTATTATTAATTTATTATAATTATTATTTTGCCTGTTATCAAATCTGGAAAAGTGAATAAACTCTTTAACAATAATACCGTCTGGCCACTAACTCATATTATAAGGGTTGAAATGCGAATTTACACCTTTAATTATTACTTTAAATTATTACATAAATATATAATACATAATATATATATATATATATATATATATAATATATATATATATATATATATATATTAGGCCGTTTCGAAAAATCGAAATTTATGATGGCTCAACGCACACATTCTAAAAACGTAATATGTCATGAATAAAGACTTCATGCAAAATATTAAGACAAGAGCTTATTGTTATCCCACCCCTCAATGCATATCTATTTTACCCCTCATGAGAAAATTTTCATTTTTCTGGCAAATATATTTATTTATTTTGTGATGTCCTCTTAAATTTGGTATATAAAATTCATAAATAAAATTGGAAGATAAGTAGGTCATTTTCAGGAATGGTCCAGTAACCCCCCTATATTCTTTAGAGAATTCTAGAAAATTCTTCCTTCAGGATAACTATTCTAGAATTTCCATTTTTTCCCTTTATGGATTATATGATGTTTTATTTGCTTTTTCATCTATAATTACTGATATTTTCACAAGTTTACTGTTCTAGAAAGGTTACTTCATGTTACTTTACAACTTTCTTACAGTAATCAAGTCATAATATAATTTAGGTGAGTGATTAATGATTATATTATATTATTATTAAGATTAACAGGTGGTAAAACTTTTTCCCTCAGAATTATGGCAAAAACCAGAAACAAGTGTGAAGTCTGGTTGGTCGGACAAGTGCTGGAAGAGGGTTTTTCTGAGAAGTAGCTTCCAACTAACAGTGATGTCCTTAAACGTCTTTTTTATCACATTAAGGTGGGAAAGCAAAATGTCTCTGTAGCTTGCGCAACTGTAGCCAACGAAGTTATTGCTATGTGGGAAAAAGCCTCCTTAATTACATCCCACAAGCCTTATATTGTCTCAAAGCTTAAAAGGCTTTACAATAAGCATGAAGGGCTGGTCAAGAACCGAACTCGACGAACTCCTACCCAAGAGAAGAATGAAGCAGAATTTGTCCCAGCTTAAAGAAGCTTTTCGATGTAGCTCATTCAGAAGTGGAAACAGAAATAAAATTGCAGGAGGATAAAGATTTTCTTAAGGATCAAAGGAACGATCGGAAAATGATTATGGGTCCAGAAGACAAGGAGTTTTCAAGAAAGGCAAAAGCACGACAGATAAGCATGGAAAGAATGGAAACTTCGCAGGAAATCAAAGGAAGAAATGAGGCAATTGACAAAGGTTGTGGATCTCAACCAATGTGAAAATTCCGGTTCAGGAGGAAGTGAAGAATCATCTGGTGATGAATTGTTCTACAGAGCACTCTCATCATCATCTTCAAAAAAGGAGAAGCTTGAACGAGGTGTAATTGTTAGGGATAAAAAGTTCTTGGCTGCTCTGGACCGCACTGGAACATCTGCAAGAGCTGCTATGCACATTGTGGCACCTGCCCTTTCAGCTGCTGAAGTGGAAATTGAAGAGATCACTTTCATCATCCTCTATCTACAGGTCTCGGCGATCAACACGGATGCAGATGGGAGAAGACATTAAAGCCAGTTTCCAACCAAATACCCCTTTAATAATTCATTTTGATGGAAAGCTTCTTCCATCCATGCATGGGGGTAAGATTGATGTAATGCCCATTGTTGTAACTGGTGCAGGCGAATTAGAAAAATTACTGTCTATTCCAAAGCTTATTTCTGGAACGGGAGAAGAAATGAGGAGAGCAGTTTTAGATGTCTTGAAGCAATGGCCACAAGTAAATGAGTGGGTAGCAGGCCTTTGTTTTGATACTACTGCAAGCAATACAGGTATCCATGCTGGGGCTTGTACCATCATCCAAAAGGCCCTTCAGAGATCACTCCTTTTTCTGGCATGCCGCGACCATATCCACGAGCTTCTTATCACTGCAGTTTTTGACATGTTTTTCTCTTCTTCGGGTCCACAAATTCCCTTATTCAATCGATTCAGAGATTGTTGGGATAACATTGATCAGCAGAATTACAAGCCCTATGAACCCAATGATCTCACCTCAGAATCTTTAGATCATTGGATCTTGAAGCACAGAGACAAGCTTATTTCTTTCATCAACTCCAAACTTCAAGAGGGCCACACTAGGTGACTACAGGGAATACTTAGAACTTGCACTTATCTTCCTTGGTTGTCCAATGCCTAAAACAAATAAAGGCTCTGATATCAGATTCCACTACCCAGGAGCTTACAGCAGAGCTAGATGGATGGGAAAGGGCATCTATTCCTTAAAAATTTACTATTTAGAAACCAATTCCTTCTCACCCCTCATGAAAAACAAGCTCTGATACGAATAAACGCCTTTTCAGTGACAGTTTATCTTCAAGCTTGGTATACATCTCCAGTTGGAATTGATGCTCCAGCAAATGATTTGGCCCTCCTCAAGATGCTACATATCTACAAGATCCAGGTTGATAAGGAAGTGGGTGCTACAGCCCTCAAAAAACTTCAGAACCATGGTTGGTACTTGAGTGAGGATCTTGTAGGATTTGGCTTTTTCTCAAACCTCGTGACTGAAGATGATAAGGTTCTAATGCTCCACAACCTTCACCACGCGCCTCCTCGAAAAGTGTGGGCAAGAAAGGTGGACCCCCGAATGTTGCAAAACCCCAATGACTTAAAGATTACCAGTTTTGTCACAACTCAAACACAAGACTTCTTCAAGTGTTTGAAAATAGAAATTCCCAAGAAACTTGAAGACATTGAGGAGCACCGTAATCGGGTCATGGCAGTCAAAGTAATCAACGACTGTGCTGAACGAGGAGTCAAACTGGCTACAGAGTTTAATGAGAAGCTCACAAAGAGTGAGGAAGAGAGACAACTGGCCTTTCAAATCATTGAAAATCAGAGAAAGGAGGTCCCTCAGCCACTGAAATTCTATATTCTTAATCAATATATGTCTTAAATAGAATTTAAGTCGCTTTGTTTTAAAACATATTTTTCGTTCAGTCTTATATTTGCTCTAATTATCCATTAATGTAAAAGAAGTGCCATCTGAGGGGTGCCTTTTTATCATTCAAATAAAATGATATTTTGTCTATTTGTTTTTCTTCCTTTATATAAAAAACTAAAATGTGTGCGTTTATCAAAATTCAATTTGAAAAATTACATATAATCGTGAAACGGTCTAATAGGCCGTTTCGAAAAATCGAAATTTATGATGGCTCAACGCACACATACTAAAAAGTAATATGTCATGAATAAAGACTTCATGCAAATTATTAAGACAAGAGCTTATTGTTATCCCACCCCTCAATGCATATCTATTTTACCCCTCATGAGAAAATTTTCATTTTTCTGGCAAATATATTTATTTATTTGTGATATCCTCTTAAATTTGGTATATAAAATTCATAAATAAAATTGGAAGATAAGTAGGTTATTTTCAGGAATGGTCCAGTAACCCCCCTATATTCTTTAGAGAATTCTAGAAAAACTTCCTTCAGGATAACTATTCTAGAATTTCCATTTTTTCCCTTTATGGATTATATGATGTTTTATTTGCTTTTTCATCTATAATTACTGATATTTTCACAAGTTTACTGTTCTAGAAAGGTTACTTCATGTTACTTTACAACTTTCTTACAGTAATCAAGTCATAATATAATTTAGGTGAGTGATTAATGATTATATTATATTATTATTAAGAAACAGGTGGTAAAACTTTTTCCCTCAGAATTATGGCAAAAACCAGAAACAAGTGTGAAGTCTGGTTGGTCGGACAAGTGCTGGAAGAGGGTTTTTCTGAGAAGCAGCTTCCAACTAACAGTGATGTCCTTAAACGTCTTTTTTATCACATTAAGGTGGGAAAGCAAAATGTCTCTGTAGCTTGCGCAACTGTAGCCAACGAAGTTATTGCTATGTGGGAAAAAGCCTCCTTAATTACATCCCACAAGCCTTATATTGTCTCAAAGCTTAAAAGGCTTTACAATAAGCATGAAGGGCTGGTCAAGAACCGAACTCGATGAACTCCTACCCAAGAGAAGAATGAAGCAGAATTTGTCACCAGCTTAAAGAAGCTTCTCGATGTAGCTCATTCAGAAGTGGAAACAGAAATAAAATTGCAGGAGGATAAAGATTTTCTTAAGGATCAAAGGAACGATCGGAAAATGATTATGGGTCCAGAAGACAAGGAGTTTTCAAGAAAGGCAAAAGCACGACAGATAAGCATGGAAAGAATGGAAAAACTTCGCAGGAAATCAAAGGAAGAAATGAGGCAATTGACAAAGGTTGTGGATCTCAACCAATGTGAAAATTCCGGTTCAGGAGGAAGTGAAGAATCATCTGGTGATGAATTGTTCTACAGAGCACTCTCATCATCATCTTCAAAAAAGGAGAAGCTTGAACCAGGTGTAATTGTTAGGGATAAAAAGTTCTTGGCTGCTCTGGACCGCACTGGAACATCTGCAAGAGCTGCTATGCACATTGTGGCACCTGCCCTTTCAGCTGCTGGAGTGGAAATTGAAGAGATCACACTTTCATCATCCTCTACAGGTCTCGGCGATCAACACGGATGCAGATGGGAGAAGACATTAAAGCCAGTTTCCAACCAAATACCCCTTTAATAATTCATTTTGATGGAAAGCTTCTTCCATCCATGCATGGGGGTAAGATTGATGTAATGCCCATTGTTGTGACTGGTGCAGGCGAATTAGAAAAATTACTGTCTATTCCAAAGCTTATTTCTGGAACGGGGAAGAAATGGGGAGAGCAGTTTTAGATGTCTTGAAGCAATGGCCACAAGTAAATGAGTGGGTAGCAGGCCTTTGTTTTGATACTACTGCAAGCAATACAGGTATCCATGCTGGGGCTTGTACCATCATCCAAAAGGCCCTTCAGAGATCACTCCTTTTTCTGGCATGCCGCCACCTTATCCACGAGCTTCTTATCACTGCAGTTTTTGACATGTTTTTCTCTTCTTCGGGTTCACAAATTCCCTTATTCAATCGATTCAGAGATTGTTGGGATAACATTGATCAGCAGAATTACAAGCCCTATGAACCCAATGATCTCACCTCAGAATCTTTAGATCATTGGATCTTGAAGCACAGAGACAAGCTTATTTCTTTCATCACTCGAGGACTGGTGACTACAGGGAATACTTAGAACTTGCACTTATCTTCCTTGGTTGTCCAATGCCTAAAACAAATAAAGGCTCTGATAGCAGATTCCACTACCCAGGAGCTTACAGCAGAGCTAGATGGATGGGAAAGGGCATCTATTCCTTAAAAATTTACTTAATTTAGAAACCAATTCCTTCTCACCCCTCATGAAAAACAAGCTCTGATACGAAAAATCGCCTTTTCAGTGACAGTTTATCTTCAAGCTTGGTATACATCTCCAGTTGGAATTGATGCTCCAGCAAATGATTTGGCCCTCCTCAAGATGCTACATATCTACAAGATCCAGGTTGATAAGGAAGTGGGTGCTACAGCCCTCAAAAAACTTCAGAACCATGGTTGGTACTTGAGTGAGGATCTTGTAGGATTTGGCTTTTTCTCAAACCTCGTGACTGAAGATGATAAGGTTCTAATGCTCCACAACCTTCACCACGCGCCTCCTCGAAAAGTGTGGGCAAGAAAGGTGGACCCCCGAATGTTGCAAAACCCCAATCACTTAAAGATTACCAGTTTTGTCACAACTCAAACACAAGACTTCTTCAAGTGTTTGAAAATAGAAATTCCCAAGAAACTTGAAGACATTGAGGAGCACCGTAATCGGGTCATGGCAGTCAAAGTAATCAACGACTGTGCTGAACGAGGAGTCAAACTGGCTACAGAGTTTAATGAGAAGCTCACAAAGAGTGAGGAAGAGAGACAACTGGCCTTTCAAATCATTGAAAATCAGAGAAAGGAGGTCCCTCCGCCACTGAAATTCCTATATTCTTAATCAATATATGTCTTAAATAGAATTTAAGTCGCTTTGTTTTAAAACATATTTTTCGTTCAGTCTTATATTTGCTCTAATTATCCATTAATGTAAAAGAAGTGCCATCTGAGGGGTGCCTTTTTATCATTCAAATAAAATGATATTTTGTCTATTTGTTTTTCTTCCTTTATATAAAAAAATAAAAGTGTGTGCGTTTATCAAAATTCAATTTGAAAAATTACTATATAATCGTGAAACGGTCTAATATATATATATATATATATATATATATATATATATATATACACGGTGAACCAAAAGTAGGTGGAGAGTAGGTTGAATACGGTTTGTGTTATATTATATTATAACTATGGTGTTCATTATAACTATGGTGTTTGTGTTTTATTATATTAAATATTATAACTAAATTTATTTAAATTTTATTTTGTATTATAGTATACAAAAAAATTAAATATGTATTCTCAAATAAACGTTATCATTTACTGTCCACCTACATTTGGTTCACCCTATATATATATATATACGGTATATATATATATATATATATATATATATATATATATATACACATTTTAACTGCAAACAACACACAGTATAATTAATGTAAAGAACGACGCTTGTGTAGAAGAGCGTTCCGCACAAGATGAGGAGGGAGAACGAGCAAATGAAAAATGAGGTACCTCGGGAGGAATCGAACCCGAGATCATTCAATTGCTTGTTCTCCCTCCTCATCTTGTGCGGAACGCTCTTCCACACAAGCGTCGTTCTTTACATTAATTATACTGTGTGTTGTTTGCAGTTAAAATGTATATATGTACGGCATGCGAAGGTGCCCCCCTCAGGGCATTTCATTCCCCTCGTATGTAGGAGAATTACGAATAATGAGTAATCGAGGTCCTTGGTGTAGTGGTTAACATATCCGACCGGCAATTGGATGATCCCGGCTTCGATTCCTGGGAGGTACCTCATTTTTCTTTTGCTCGTTCTCCCTCCTCATCTTGTGCGGAACGCTCTTCTACACAAGCTTCGTTCTTTACATTAATTATACTGTGTATTGTTTGCAGTTAAAATGTATATATGTACGGCATGCGAAGGTGCCCCCTCAGGGCATTTCATTCCCCTCGTATGTAGGAGAATTACGAATACTGAGTAATCGGGGTCCTTGGTGTAGTGGTTAGCATATCCGACCGGCAATTGGATGATCCCGGCTTCAATTCCTGGGAGGTACCTCATTTTTCATTTGCTCGTTCTCCCTCCTCATCTTGTGCGGAACGCTCTTCTACACAAGCATCGTTCTTTACATTAATATATATATATATATATTATATATATATATATATATATATTTCATTAAAATGCACCCCCATCTTTCATAAAAGGCTAGGGTCACTGAATTCCGACCACAGCTTTACGAAGGGTACAGTTTCCTCAGCACAAATCTCTTCTAATTTAGTATTCAAAAATATTGTTTTAGACGTAATCCTAAGACGGTGCCTAGGGGTAATACCTCGAACTAAAGACCTATTTGACCTCGCCTTCATGAACCTAATTAACCCCTATATGTCTTCAAAAGGTCAGGCACTCTCGTATCGGGCCTATACGAGTCGTTGCCCCTTACTATCGTCACCAACATCGAGTGACGGGAGGCAACATCAATCCTATCCACTTCGTCTCTAATTCTGAAAACCCTGGCCCCTGGGAGACAGACACTCCTCCTCTTGGTTTGATTCCGTTCAACGAACCCTCTGTCCATATAGCGCACTAAAGTGTCCCCAATTAAAATAGTTTCCCCCTCGTTCACGTCCCTATCCAAATAAGCGAAAAGGTTCGAAACCTCGATAAGGGGGGAGGATTCCTATCGCCTAACGTACGCGGCCTAGCTCCACCCTCAACTTCTCTAAATCCCTACCCGTCTATTAATGTCGGAGCAACCTTAACCCCGTCCTCAACTCTATCCAACCTTCCCGATAAGCTACCTAAACTAGAAACTAGGTTACGCACCTCACCCTTCAAATTACTGACGTCTTCAACGTTAGTATTGGTTCGGCTTTCGTCAATTGTAGCCCTACCCCGGCCCTCATCAAGCGTTGCAAGTCTTTCTGTTACCTCACGTATACTACGTTTTATGTCAACTATTTCCTCCCTTAAATCGCAAAAAATACAAACCGA
This sequence comes from Bathynomus jamesi, assembly GCA_023014485.1. NCBI lineage: Eukaryota > Metazoa > Arthropoda > Malacostraca > Isopoda > Cirolanidae > Bathynomus > Bathynomus jamesi. The sequence goes on from JAJOZX010000943.1 coordinate 524,786, forward strand.
TCTCTTGGTAATCGCCATAGGACCGCCGTTATAATCCTTAAAATCCGTATACCACCGATTTACCCCACACTTAACACACGACGCTTTCTGCGACGGCATCGCGCAAGTTAAATTAGTTTATAACTCTCACAAGTTTAAGTTAAATTAAGCCAGCACGCTATGAAAACTTCTAAATCGCTAAAAACCACTTATATTCAATTAATTATTTAACTATAAAAGTGTGAATATAAACGCAAGTATATAAAGTCAGACCTTTCCAAAAGTAAAGTTATTGGCAATATCCAAAAGTAGAAGCAATATCAGAGAGCTCAGGAAATGCGTCCGTTCAGTACAGTCTGGCTAGGTAGGTTAATTGACGAAAACGTTCGAAAGCTGTGTTGGTCGAAGCCTTCTTTAAACGTTGTGGGTTCGGGAAACGCGGGTCCGACGTGAAAAATAGTTTAAAACGCCGACCCGTGGTAAAAAATAACTTGAACGTCTTTTATTGTAACGCGCGGAGTATTAGAAATAAATTAAACGAATCTAAGGCGATAATTTATTCCGGCAACTACGATATAGTTGCTATCACTGAAACGTGGTTAAATACCGCGACTCGGGACTTGTTGGGGGAACTTGATATACCGGGTTTTAAACTCTTTACTAATGATAGGTTACATGGGATTGGTGGCGGCGTTTTGCTGTACATTCGTAATTCCCTAAGGGCTATCGAGGTTAAGATAGATTTTCTGGCAGCAATTAATGCGATATGCGTTGAAGTTAGGGCGCGTAGTATTAATTTTAATTTTGTTGTTGTTTATAGACCTCCCGTTCAACCCCTCGATACCGATACTAGATTTTACTCACTTCTTTGTAACTTTATTGATAATCGGAATAGCATAGTTGTCGGAGACTTTAACTGCCCTAACATTAATTACGAGACTTTTACTGGTAACGATGAGGGTTTGAGATTGATTGAGTTCATGGAGATAATTTTTACGACAGATGTTACCGAACCAACGCGCGGTGACAATATTTTAGACGTGGTGATGACGAACGGCGAAATATAGTCGAAGGTTTAGAAGTAGGCGAGAGTTTAGGATGTAGTGATCATCAAATTCTTAGGTTTAAGTTATTGATAGAAAACTAAGGATAGTAACGTAATAGAAGTCCCTGATTTTCGTAGGGCTAATTTTGATAGTTTTTTTATAGGATGAGAGTAGTGGACTGGGATAACTTATTTATGGGTAATGACGCAAATTTGCGTTGGGAGGCGTTTAAAGAAAGTTTTTGAATATGAAAGGGAGTTTATTCCTCGTAGGCCCAAGCGCGCTAGAAATCATGGTAGGCCAAGTGGTGGACTAGGGAAATAGGGAGTTCATAAACGAGCGTAACAGAGCGTATAGACTTAATAAGCGCAATGGCACGGCAGCTAACTTTAATAGATATATCGAGCTTAGACGTCAGGTTAAAAGATCAGTTAGGAATGCTAAGCGTAATTTAGAGATACTTATAGCTGCGGATAGTAAACATAACCCAAAAAGTTTTTTGATTACGTGAATAATCGTAAGCCGATAGATAACACTGGTATGCATCAATTTTGCTGTCAAGGGTTTTGTAAGTGATTCTTATAGAGTTTCCTGCTGATTTCGAATCTGCAATCCGTTTTTCTCAATCAGCTCAGGTTATCCGGCTATGGCCTCATAAGTAAAATAGAATTTTTCGTGATTTTGTCAAAGCGGAATTGGAACAGTAACATCTATCATCACTTGTTTCACTTGTATAATATCTTTTTTTACTTTTCAGGCATATAGATAAAATATTTCATAATGAATAGAGCGTGTAAAAATATCCCAATAGATTCTGCTACATATGTGGGACGGTTACCATGCCAAATAACCAGTCCCAAATCACTAAATTTGTGAAGACAATGTATAGAGCATACTTTGGAATTAAGCTAGGGGACCAGGAAAAATTTCGCCCCTCATATGTGCTGCAAGACGTGCATTGAAAATTTGAGAAGATGGAGCAAAGGCAGAGCGAAATCTTTGCCTTTTGGAATTCCCATGATTTGGAGAGAAGGAAAGGATCACGTGACAGATTGCTATTTCTGCATGACAAACCTCCAAGGTGGGCTTATAAATTTATTTTTCTTAAATATTTTGAAATCCTCGTTGAAACTTGACATAATATTCACCATAATGTAATATTCACCATATATAGCATAATATTCACCATAATGGTAATCATACATTTACATATACATATTGTTATAGAAAATACATTTACACATACATATTGTTATACAAGTTACATTTACATATACAATGATTGTATATTTTCTTTCTTTTTCATTCATATTGTCCCCGAAGGGACAATATGAATGAAAAAGAAAGAAAATATACAGACTCCATCGACCTATTTCATATCTTACAGACCGCAGCCTTCCCTCACGAGCCGCCACTGTCTGAATGCTTCTTCTATTTCATATGCAAGTTTTATATCCATGTTTCTGTGTTTCTATTTTCAGGAGTTAACAAGAAGAATAAACACATTGTTGTATACCCTGACATTCCTTCTGCTATGAGACCTGTACCCCATGGTCCTGGAATTCCAATACCCGACCCACCTCAAACCCTGGACTTCGATGATTCTGATGATGAATCAATGACCAATGCCAATGACCAGTCCCAGTCGTATATACCTCAAAATACCGCTTCAAATGAGCCGAGGCCTCTCAACCAGGCCAAACTTAATGATCTTACCAGGGATTTAGGACTTTCCAAATTAGCTGCCGAGATCTTGGGCTCACGACTTCGAGAGGACAACTTGCTGGCTCCGGGAACAACATTCTCCTGGTATAGGAAACGAGAGGAAGAATTCCGCAAGTTTTTTGCAGTGCACGAAAATACCTCTTCCTTAGTGTACTGCTGCAATGTTGAGGGGCTAATCGAATCCTTGGGCCTGCCATATAACGCATCAGAATGGAGGCTATTTATAGACTCGTCTAAACGAAGTTTGAAAGCAGTACTTCTCAACATTGGGAATAGGGTTGCATCAGTCCCTGTAGCACATTCCGTACAACTTACTGAGAGCTACGATAACATGAAAATTTTACTGGATGCTCTCGTATACGACCAACATAACTGGAGGATCTGTGGAGATTTGAAGGTAATACTAATATCATAAGTAAACTATTGCTATTGACTATGTTGTTTTTCCAAAGGTTATTTGAGAGCGTATAAGAACACTTAACTTCCCCACAGAAGTGATACAGTCCAATGCATAGATTTTTTTATCTGATAGAACAAATTCTCTAAATTCTTTAAATATTTTCATTTTTTTTCAGATTGTGGCATTTGTATTGGGAATGCAAGGGGGATACACGAAATACCCATGTTTCCTCTGCAAATGGGATAGCCGAGCGGATGAGAAGCACTATGCACAGCGTGAATGGGCATCCAGAGAGAATTTTGAACCTGGGTCGCATAATGTCGTTTCAGTGCCCCTTGTACCACCAACAAAAATTTTGCTCCCACCACTTCATATTAAGCTGGGCTTGATGAAAAATTTCATCAAATCAATGAATAAGGAGGGTTCAGCATTCCGATATCTCGAGAGTAAATTTCCTCATATATCTGATGCTAAACTAAATGCTGGGTTTTGATGGTCCTCAAATTCGAACTTTGATCAAGGATACTCAGTTCGAAAACGCAATGACTCCAACTGAGAAGAATGCCTGGCAGGCATTCAAATCAGTTGTCACTGATTTTCTTGGCAAGCGTAGAAGTCCAGAATACGAGTCCGTTGTCGAAAACTTGATGGAAGCTTTCAAAGCTCATGGGTCGCGCATGTCCATAAAAATGCACTTTTTGTGGTCCCACTTGGACTATTTTCCTGAAAATTGCGGGATTATAGTGAGGAACAGGGTGAACGATTTCACCAAGATATCAAAATAATGGAAGAGAGGTACCAGGGAAACTGGGATATCAATATGCTGGCGGACTATTGCTGGTGTTTGAAGCGAGACGTGCCCGAAGAAAAACACAGACGGAAAGCCAAAAAAACTTCATTCCTTCCTCAATAAACTTTTTCCATATTCATTGTATGAATAAAAGTATTTATTCACACAATGTTTTCATTTTTCACGAGTGTTCTTATAATATTACTCGTATCTACAGTGTTTAAGCTAAAAAAATCAATAAATTTGGGGATAAAATTGGACTTATAATAAATGGCCAATAGATAAAAAACCTGACCTGATTGAGGAAAACCAATGTCATTTTCGAATTCAGCATGGTCGAATTATATAATATGAGTTGAAAAAACCCTCACAGCAGACAAAAAAATTTCATATGCATACCATTGTAATATAGACCCTCTCGTGGACGCTAATGGCGCTTTGGCTTCCGACGCTCAGGCGATGGCGGGTATTTTTAATAACTTTTTTGCGACAATTTTTACCGTAGAAGACGTCAGTAATGTCCCCGATGGGGACGATATCGTTCCATTTAGCAGCGAGACTATTTTAGATGAAATAACTGTTTACGATAGGTTTGCCAGACGTCCCATATTTTACGGGACAGTCCCTCATTTGATCAAAAAATCCCGCGTCAAAATCCCGCGTCAAAATCCCGCGTTCAAAATGTCCCGCAAAAAATGTTTTTTAAGCAAATTTTTTAGGGATGAATTGATTTAGAATTTCAATATTATGGATAATAATTTCAATTTATTCACGATGTTTAATTGTTAAATATTATTGTAATACAATTTTTCTAATTTTGTTTGTTGTAACCGTTGAAGAAATCTAGTTTCAATTTGAAAAAAAATTTGGTCTTAAAAAAAAAAAAAATTTTTTTGTCCCGCATCGGCATTTCAAAAATCTGGCAATCCTAGTTTATGAGGGTGAGATTGCGCATTATTTTGAGAGGCTAAAAGTTAGCAAGGCTCCAGCCCCTGACGCGTTTTATCCTAGACATCTGAAAGATTTGAAAGACGTTATCGTAGGCCCCTTAACGAAGATTTTTAATCAATTTCTGGAAACGGGGATTATTCCTGAAGACTTCAAATTAGCTAACGTCACGCCCACTCTTAAAAAAGGCGACCGCACAGTAGCTAGCAATTATAGGCCCATTAGCTTAACGTCAATTGTCGGTAAACTTTTGGAATCCGTAGTTAGGGATCGTATCATCGATCACTTAGAAAGTCGCGATTTGATTAATAGTAGTCAGCATGGGTTTCGACGCCATAGATCTTGTTTAAGCAATTTTTAAAATTTTATAACGAAATAGTGCGCGAATCCGATAGGCATAGAGCGGCTGAGTTATTTATTTAGATTTTAAAAAAGCGTTCGATACAGTTCCGCATAGAAGATTAATTGCGAAGGTTAAAGCGCACGGTATACGCGGTCAGGTAGCTAACTGGTTAGAGGAATGGCTTCGTGCTAGGAAACAGAGGGTCGTTGTTAATGGTAGTGAATCGGGGTGGTTGGATGTAGGTAGTGGTGTCCCTCAGGGTTCACTGTTAGGCCCATTGCTATTCATAATTTACATTAACGACATAGATGTTGGATTGACTAGTAACGTGTCAAAATTCGTGGACGATACTAAAATAGGCGGTATGGTTGTTAACGAAGACGATAGAAATAGGCTCCAAGACGATGTAAATAGGATTATGGAGTGGACGGATAAATGGCAGATGCAATTTAACGTAGACAAATGTAAAGTTTTGCATATAGGTTCTCGTAACAATAATTACACGTACACGATGGATGATAGAGAGTTAGCGAGCGTTGACGAGGAAGTAGATTTAGGCGTACGCGTATCTAAGGATTCAAAAGTTAGGAACCAGTGCCTGGAGTCTTGCGCAAAAGCTAATAGGATGTTAGGTTTCATAGCGCGTAGTTTCGAATTTAAATCGAAGAATATTATATTGCCCCTTTACACGTCCCTAGTCAGGCCTCATTTAGAATATGCCGTTCAGTTTTGGTGCCCGTATTTGCGTGAGGATATTGATAGGTTAGAAAGGGTTCAGCGTCGTGCCACGAAACTAATTCCGAAATTGCGCAACAAGCTTTATGAAGATAGGAATAAAGAGTTAGACTTGCATTCACTCGAAACTAGGAGATTAATGGGGGAGCTTATTGAAGTTTTCAAAATCGTTAATAAAATCGATAACGTAAATTTTGACAAACTGTTCACTTTCGATAATAGCAATACTCGTAATAACGGATTTAAGTTGCGTGGCAGACGTTTCATTACTAATATCGCTAAAAACTTCTTTATACGTTTAAAGTAATTGATAAATGGAATAATCTTCCCGCGTCAGTCGTGAACTCTACCAGCGTTAATGTGTTTAAGAACCGTTTGGATAGGCATTTTAAATATATTTCCTTTGTTTAATACAATAATAAAACAATTAGTAACAGGAGCTCTGGTGGTGGTGATCGGGGATGAGTCTGTTGACGACTAATGCCAGCTTGTGACATGCCAGCGTGTGATATGCCAGCCAAAAAAAAATAAATAAATAAAAAAATAGACTAACACGAACTTAGATGTAGCTCGTAGCGTAAACTAACCCACTTTTTGTTATTCTTTTTTTTCTCTCTCTCCTTATTTGCATGTCTATAATTCTCTTCATTGCATGTCTGTAGTTTGCATGGTATAATAGTGTTTGAATTAAGAATGTGTTGCATGGTTTGGTTTGTAATGCGTTCTTATATTATTTCTTTTCATCTTCCACCCCTTTCCGGCAGAGTGGGCTGCGTCCTCCACCTCCCTATGGAGTGGAGGACCGGTCTGCAACTGCTGGGGGTATGTGTTGCTTTGAGTTAAGAATGTGTTGTCCTTGAGTTAAGAATGCGTTGCATGGTTTGTAATGCGTTTTTATTTTACTTCTTTTCATCTTTCACCCCTTTCCCACAGAGTGGGCTGCACTCTCTACCTCCCTATCGAGTGGAGGACCAGTCTGCAACAGCTGGAAATATTCTCTTCGACTATTTTTCTGACTTGTCGGCAGTGGCCGGCGGATGATGATGGTGTCTTTCTCTTTTTCTGAATGAATTTTAACCCACGAATGATAGGTTTTGCTACTTACTTAACCACTTATTCTTTTTTTTTAATCCCTTACTTTCTTCTTTCTCTCGGGCTAACCTTAGAGTGGATCTTAGGGTGTTTGTTAGCCTTAGCATCTGTAGATCTGTATATATATATATATATATATATATATATATATATATATATTTTCTTGTATAATGTTGTGTATGTATAACACAAGGATAAATAACTTAGTTTATGCCGATGATATGGTGTTAATAAGTCCCTCTGTTAAAGGTCTGGATCGGCTACTAAAAGTCTGCCAAATGTATTTGCAGAAACATGATATTCTTTTTAATGTTACAAAAACTAAAGTTATGCAATTTCATCCTAAAAGCTGTATTCAGCCACCTGATATTAGGTTTAAAATGAAAGGTGAAGTAATTGAGGAAGTACAAGAGCTTAAGTATTTGGATCAAACTATCACCAGTTCCTTGAGTGATGACTCAGATATAAAAAAATAATCTCGAAGCCTTTGTGCTAAAGCGGATATGACTATAAGGAACTTTCGGTTCTGTACAAGTGAAGCTAAAGACACTCTCTTTCGTACTTTCTGCAGTATTATATACGGACAGCAACTCTGGGTGAATTATGAAAAAGGTTCTGGCAGAACTCTAAATTTGCTGTACAACAGGTCTTTTCGATTCTTACATAAATTACCCCTGAGATGCTCAGCTTCACAAATGTTTGCTACTCGCAATGTCCCGAGCTTCCCGGAGGTAACAAGATGTGCTCAATACAGTCTAATGCAAAGAATTAAAAAATCAACCAACCCGATTATCCAAGCTATCCATGAGTCCTGCCGTTTGTCCTCTAAGCCAGTGGTCTCCAAACTTTTTTGATCATGCACCCTTTAATCAGCGAAAATAAATAACACGCACCCGTAATCAACATGAAGATTATATATATATATATATATATATATATATATGGGAATGAACTCAGAATGGCTCCCTGAGTTTTTTATGATACACACAGACCGTGCATGGAACAAGGAACTCTTCTGGGATAATTAAATCCACTATAGTCCGAATAAATAATGGTAAATGACAAATACCATAGTTTTTCTTTTTCATGATGCAAGCCCGACGTGGGCAACGAGTCTCTCGCAAAGAGGTCCCATAAATATAGCTTCCCTCACCAGCTATCTGCAAAGCAGACAGGATCCAGCTTTGGGACATGGATCTAGGGTTTAAAGCAGCCTAGCCCCGCTACATTTAGAACCTCAATATAAGTAAAAGACTCGTTGCATTCACGTCGGATTGAATAAATCAAAGAAAAAGGGGAAACTATTATATTTTTAGCCAAAACCAAAACTTAAGCCTCAACTATGGTATTTGTCATTTACCATTACTTATTCGGACTATAGTGGATTTAATTATCCCAGAAGAGTTCCTTGTTCCATGCACGGTCTGTATATATATATATATATATATACATACAGGGTGTCCCATAAGTCCGGCATCATAGGAAAAATAATAAAAAAAAGGCAAAACAAAAGCTTTTATTTACAGAACGTGCTCAATATGTCCACCATTGTTTTCAATACACAAATTCAGACGTGATACCCAGTCAGCAAGCACACGGTGAATGATGTCAGGAGTAATGGTGTTATATGCCCCAATAATGCGCTGCCGCAAATGTTCAACACTCCTAATTTTCTCTGCGTATACCAGCGCTTTCAAGTGGCCCCAGAGATAAAAATCTAGGGGCGTGAGATCCGGGCTTCTAGCTGGCCATTCCACAGGCCCTCGACGTCCTATCCAATGACCAGGGAATTGTTGGTACAGGTATTCCCTTACTTGGAGTGCTGTAATGTGCAGGAGCGCCGTCTTGCTGGAACCATTGGGAAATTTCCTTCTTCATTCAAGACACTGGGAAAAGCTTCTTCCTTGAGCATACGTAGGTAGGTGCCTCCAGTGACATGTTCATCGAAAAAGAGGGGGCCTATGATGCGATCCTTCCAAATGCCACACCATACCATCACCCGAGATGCACCTTGTTCCTTTGAAGAGGTATACCAGTGAGGGTTGTTTTGAGACCAGTAGCGGGTGTTCTGTCGATTTACCTCACCATTTCCATAAAAAACAGCCTCGTCACTGAATAGAATGGTGGACGGGAAATTGGCATCCCGAGCATAAATTATGGTTTGTAGAAATAGAAAAATATGAATTTCTTCTATGATGCCGGACTTATGGGACACCCTGTATATATATATATATATATATATCCTTTCATTATTTACTAGTAAGTTAATAGTATACAACAGAAATACGATAGGGTGAAGATATACTTACCAATATAATTTAATGGGAACAATGTGGCTGACTGTGCTTCATAATTTCTGGAAATCTTGGTTTGACACTTTGTGATACAACGATTCGAAGGTCCGGTTCCAAGTTCAGTTTATTTCGATTCTTGGTTTTAATACCTATTATAGCAGAAAAAGACCTCACACAGATATGTAGATCCAAATGGAAGGAGGGCATCGTTCGCTGCGCTTACTGAATCTGGGTACTCATTTTTTTATCCAGTCCACCAATTGTGCACAGTTTTCTGTTGAAATTCGGTTCGTAAACTTGTATCTTCCCTGATGCCAATCAACTGTTCTTGTGCAGTGATCGGAAGATGTTCCATTTTCACATTTTCAGCATTTTAACATTTAATTTGCTAAATTTTAATCGCAAGTAAGCGATATCGCGGATACTATCTCGCAAATTCCTAGCGAGTATTTTCCTTCTCGGTCATCTTCTTGAAATTCAAAAACTTTCTACGAAAAAACAATGATAAATCAGAATCATCAAATTTTCTTCGCGCACCCCCTAGATCGGAAGGCGCACCTCACTTTGGAGACCACTGCAGTCTAAGCTATGAAATTCTTGGTACGAAAACGTCTGTCTGTAGCTCCACTTAACCTCGACATTACTGTATTATTTTTAATCAATTGTATATATTTTTATCCTTAGTATGTGAACTGTCATTGTATTAATAATATTTGTCATATGGACTATAGTCTGCCAATAAACCTTTTCAGTTTCATTTCATATATATATATATATATATATATATATATATATATATATATATATGGGAATGAACTCAGAATGGTCCCCTGAGTTTTTTTTATGATACTCAGACAGTGCATGGAACAAGGAACTCTTCTGGGATAATTAAATCCACTATAGTCCGAATAAAAAAAAAAAAAAAAAAAAAAAAAAAAATGGTATTTGTTATTTACCATTACTTATTTGGACTATAGCAGATTTAATTATCCCAGAAGAGTTCCTTGTTCCATGCACTGTCTGTGAGTATCTATATATATATATATATATATATATTTATATATATATATATATATATATAAATAGATTGATATTTTTGTTCGTTTCTTCAATTTGTGAAGAATACTCCAAAATTCGTCCTGAAAATCAGCATGAAATCCAATCCTAAATTCTGAAAAATTCATAGACTTGAATTTGTTGATTCAAAAAAAAAATTATTTCAGAAAAATCAGAAACTAGGAATTTATTTGCAGAATTTCTTGAAAGAGTTTTCTGAAAATGCATTTCAGAGTATTAAAATGTGCAATATATATATATATATATATATATATATATATATATATATATATATATATATATATATATAGTTTTAAAATTAGAACTTTTTCTTCTAGTGTTAATTTGCATATATTTTTTATCGTTTTCAAAATGTTTCGTCCTTAGGTCATAATATTTCGTCAGATAATATTTCTCTTAACATTTCGTTCACAGGTGCGAATTTTTCTCGTCGAAAAAATATGAAATCAACACCGATATATATATATATATATAGAGAGAGAGAGAGAGAGAGAGAGAGAGAGAGAGAGAGAGATTCAGTTAAAATAAAAGAAATGCGAATGTTTACCTGCTTGTTTTCACTAAAGAAAATTTTCTTTTTAGAAACGAAAATAACCTTTTTAATGGAAAGAGAAGCCAGAAGAGGCTGAACAGTCGCCCTCAAAATTCAAATTGGGTTGGGTTGGGGATGGAGGAGGGGTTGGTTAACGTAAATGTGGGGTAAAAAAAATTGTGAGAAGATTGTTCGAGAGAGGGATTGGAGGCTGTTAACGTGGTGCGGTCTTAAAACTAAAAAGGGAAAAAAAAGCGCTGATTTCCATATTCGATTTTTGGCCAATAAAATCAAGTGAACATCTCCGTGAATTTCGAAGGACCTCTTTTTTTTTTTTTTAAAGAATTGAAGTCGAAAAAATAAAGGAAAATAAATTAAAAAGATCTTTATTATTATTATTATTATTAAAGAAATAAGTGAATAGTGTTGTGGTACATTTTTATTTCTCTAAAGAGCTTCACCCAAATCACCGATATACAGGGTGGGCCGTAAGTTTCCATACATAGGAAAAATTAAACGTTTGTTTTTATGTTTCAGATACCCTAAGAATATGCGTTTGACGTAAGATCTTGTTTACTGATGAAGCAAATTTTTACGTCATTGGAGAGGTTAATCGGCAAAACATACGTTATTGGAGTAATGCTAACCCTAACTGGCTGAGTCCGACGAAGATGCAAGGTGCCGGTAAAGTGATGGTGTGGGCCGGAATATGGGGTGACAGAATTATTGGACCAATTTTTGTCAGTGGAAATCTTAACGCCGAAAGGTATCTTAACATGTTGCAAGAAGAGATTTTCCCATCCCTGCTAAACGAGGAAGGTAACTTCCCAGTTTACTTCCAGCAAGATGGAGCTCCACCTCATTATGGTCTTCACGTGCGTCGGTATTTGGATCAGCAGTTTCCGGATGCTTGGATTGGTCGGCGTGGTCCTGTGGAGTGGCCTCCCAGATCCCCAGATCTCACCCCCCTTGATTTCTATCTTTGGGGGCACTTGAAGGCCATGGTGTATCAGGAAAAGATACGAGACATAAATCATCTAAAGGAACGTATCACCAACGCCATTACAAGCATAACGTCAACTGTTCTAATGCGTGTTCATCAACAGTGGGGAACACGTATTGAAATGTGTTTTCAAAACAATGGCAACCATGTAGAGCATATTATATAAATAAAAATGGTTGTCCATAACAAAATGTTTATTTTTCCTATGTATGGAAACTTACGGCCCACCCTGTACACGTATACCGGTTGTATGCATTACTAATTTCACCCGAGTTAACCTACCATTAGTTTATTTAATGATTTAACTCAGGTTAACAATAAGGTTAATTTAATCTAACCATTTACGTTAACGACTTAACTTAAGTTAAATATTTTTTTATTAAACCATTAAATCATTTTATTAGCATAACCTAACATTAACATCAGTCATTGGTATGAAGGAACAAAGTCGACACCAAAATATCTAAACAACGAACAGAAGATCAAGAAGTTCACTTTTCTACGCGTCATGTTAGGTCAGGTCAGATCAGGTTAGGTCATATTAACGCCATTATAATATTATTTTATATACGCAAGATGAAAATCAGTTAATAAATTATTCTACATTACAGAATTCTTATTATTATTATTATTATTATGATTCATGTTTTTGTTATTTAATTATTAATTTTAGCACAGGATGAAAAAAACCAGGTAGGCTTCTATAAAATGGGATAGAATATATTTACTGTACTTATGAGTTTACAGTAGCGTTTTTCAAACTTTATCTCATCGAACATCTTCAAACTGAAGTAGTCGTTCACGCCACCCTTATTTCAACAGTAAATCAATCGCATTCATGAAGTGTGACCTAGTGGTACCATAACCACTATGAATACCATTAAAAATGAATGATTCAGTGATTAATGTACATTGCATATTTTCCAAGTATCTTTTAGGGACTAGTATGTTTCATGGACTGCTCTCGATTTTCCTACAAAATTGCGAACAAAGGCAGTCGATGACCCTGATTTTGTTTCTGCAATCGGTTTTCTTGAGAAATGATAAAGAAAAATGTTATTGGATATTGAATAAATTTATTTACTGAAACGACGCAATACACTCCAACATCTTTTTGAATAAGTCCGAGCTGGTGTGGCGCTTACGCCATACAAATTCACAAAGGTACGAGTCAAGTTGGTCGCGATCTGTTCCGCATCGCAGTTTGTTCATTGTTTCAATGAATTCCACAAGCTTTCCACCTGCTGAGTGTGAGCTCCGGTCCGGTAGATGGGTCGATATAGGTTAGGTTAGGTTAGGTTAGGTTAAGTTTCTCAAGAAAACCGATTGCAGAAACAAAATCAGGGTCATCGACTGCCCTTGTTTGCAATTTTGTAGGAAAATCGAGAGCAGTCCATGAAACATACTAGGTCCATTTTGTACATAATATCATACCAAGTATAGAGGAAGAGAATAAAATTAGTAAAAGCATCCAGATTTGTACTTTTTTTTCATCGCTAAACTCCCCCACCCCACTTTTTGGGGTAGTTTACAGTATCCACTGGGATAGTTTACAGCAGTGGTTCTTAACCTTTTTACTACCATGCCCCCTCTAGGAATTGGTCCTTCCCTCCACGCCCCCCTTCAATCAAAATAACATTCTCAATAACTTCTCAATATTAGCCCATGCTCTCGTTAAGAGAATAACAAATACAATTAGAGAAATTCCTGTTTCTAGGGGGGCGCGCCCCCCCGGTTAAGAACCACTGGTTTACAGTGTCTACTAGAAAAGGTAAACTACACGGGTTCTGTTGGTGCTGAGGTACGTAAATCGGGGTAGTATTCGGGTGGTATCGGAGGTATTTCATGAGGCTTCTTCAGGGTATACGTGAAGGACAACTTGAGACTTGGTCTGTATTATTAAGCGTAATTTATCGGCATCGACATAATTCCTGTCGGTGATAGTGCTCTCGTCGCAATTCTGTTTTTCACTTCTCCGCATGTTGGGAGAGATCCAAGAGCATTTTACGCGATACGAGAAATGCGGATTGGATCGAAAATGATAAAGAAATCTCATCTACTTTATTTATAGGCTACTGACGATGTGAATCGCTTTCGTTGAAATCTATTTTCAGTTTCGAGTTTGGTTGTAGTCAATTAACAGCATTTTAAGGATATTCATCATCAGTGTGTGATGTGAGAGACGTTCTCTGTTCGAATGGTGTTCCTGGCTAGCGTACTTTTTTTTAAAAGAAAATTGTACTTGAAGAATGTGAACACTGACGTTGGCTTTGCAAAAATGAGTGGTTTATTAATAATATAAAACATTGTAGAATTTTGACATAAATAAAAAACATAAATTAGGCATGATATAAATTGCAAGTAGTCCTCAGGTAAATCTCAGAAGTCGGGTACATGACTGCTTGCACGAAAACAGCCAAACAGGTCTCAACTTGTTTATACTGGAACACGTGACTTTTTTGTTCAACCAGTGAGGTGTGGGAATATAAGTCACGTGATGCCACACCTCCATTTCAATAAATCATATATTCGTGAATAATCAAATATTACTTGAAATAAATATCAAAATCTTTAATACTGTCAAATAGGTAACATAAGTTAGTTAAATACTCGTAATATAAAACAGTTAGAACTATGGAGTTCCTTAAATAGGATGTATTCTAATTTCTTTTAAGTTACAGGATCGTGGTAAGTAAAACAACAAAGTTCTCGCGGACGAAACCATAACAACTGACCAAACACGATCCAGAGTGAACCAGGGAGCGTCCGGCGAAGTAGTCGAGAGCAGGCCACCAGAGAGAAAGCTGTGGCAGTGATGATAGTGAATACGAGAGAGAGAGGGAGAGAGAGAGAGAGAGAGAGAGAGAGAGAGAGAGAGGTGGACGAAACGAAAGGAGTCACGTTAAAGACAGTAAAAGGGAAAGTCCGTGAAGGATTTCTTAGGAAGACGAGAAGAAAGTTGGATCTGAACCATTTCATATACTGTTTCATAGTTTTTTATATTTGTTTCATATCTGTGACTTAAGTATGCAATATTTTTATACGACGTGTTTCATACTTGAGTGTGACTTATGCTGTATGTGGTAAAGGTAGGCCCAAAGTCGAAACAGGGTCATGCTAACATCTTGCAAACCGAAAGCCTACTCTCGTACGAAATAGGTTTAAATAATGCGACTTTTCCACGTATGCTGATAGGCCCAACCCAGCTAGGCTTAAGAATAAGTTGTCTGTCACTATCACTTCTGTAATCATAATAACTCGATTAAAGTCCTCATTATTATTTTCCAGATTTACGTGTGTAACAACTGTAAAATAATTGGAGACAACCCTTTATGGAGTCACTATATCCTTGTATTTGTGACTGGACTGACATCTGACATCGATTTTGATAATGAGAGATCGATCCACTTTGTAGTACTGGTCCTCATTAATCCTAATTAATGTCGTAATACTAAGAACACTAAACAAACTGGTAAAACACTGCTGAAACATCGGCAACTTCGACGGTTAATATTTGGCTGGACACAGGGGCTAACGAGAAATGAGAGGTTGTGTTTCACTTCCACTATTTTTCATGCTCTTTACGATGGTACTAATAATTTTTTGTGGAAATGCAAGATTATAGAAAAAATTACAAGTTACATTTTTATAGTGAATATTTCCTGTTTTGGCTATAATGTACTTTTTTCATAAAATATTTTTCCTGATTGGGCTATTTTTTCGCTACTCTGCGACTTAATTAGTTGGTTGGTTTCTGTTCTGTCTATTTTTTTTCTAATTGGATTCAGTTTGGTCGTGTTTGTGATAGAATTATGACATGCTGTTCGTGTGGTTTCTGACTTTGAGAACTTGATTCGTCATGTGCCCAAGATGAAGAGAAAGCATTGGATGTTTTTATCAATTACGGCGTTATTCTCTCATCCTTAACTTGCCTGAAATGTGACAGTGAGTGCCTAATACGAAAAGATCAGAAGATATTTAGGTGAAATAACCAATATTAACCTGTTAGGCCAACTGAATGCCCGGTTAGGCCAACTGAATGCCCGGTTAGGCCAACTGAATGCCCGGTTAGGTCAACTGAATGCCCAGTTAGGTCAACTGAATGCCCGGTTAGGTCAACTGAATGCCCGGTTAGGTCAACTGTACACCCTTGATGATTGGTTAGGTTAAGTAATGATATTTTCTTTAATTTAAACGAAAATGACGAAAACGAAAATGACATGGCCTGAAGTTGAATAAAAAATACATTTTTCTAGTGTATTTTGGTGCAGAGCTGGGCATTTGCGGCATATTTTGCGGTACTGCGGTACTGCGGTACTACCAAACTACCAAACCGGCACCAAACCGGTACGCGGAAATTTGAATGCGGTAGCGGTACTGCGGTACTTTCAGCGATCCTTTGCGGTACTGCGTTATGCGGTTCCGGTTTGCGGTTTGCGGTAGTACCGCAGTACCGCAGTACCGCAAAATATGCCGCAAATGCCCAGCTCTGTTTTGGTGTGCTCTGTTGAAATATAACCTTCATTTCCTGTGCAAATATGACGAAATATGACTCCAAAATAATGTAAACAAATTCTTATTTCTTTACATTTGCACAGGTTTACATTTGCACAGGTTGGTTAGGTTAGGTTGGTTAGGTTAGTTAATTTAGTTAGGTTAGCTATTTTTTTATCAGAATTACATTTTCCTGGTGTAGTTTTCTCTGCTTTGTTGGAATTTTACACATTTCTTGTGCAAATGAGTAGAAACACTCCGTATTTTGGAATGGAAAAAAAAAAGTTTCTATTCATTTGCACAAGAAATGGGTATCAGATTCGAACAAAGCAGAGAAAACTACTCTAGAAAAATGTAATTTTGATAAAAAATGTAGCCCGTGTCCAGCCAAATATTTACCACTTCGACGATGCAAAAAAAAGCATCATTAATCAGATTTCAGGATATTTTTTGAAACAAAAATCTGATAATGTTAAAAATAAAAAGATATTATTCGTGAGATTAAAAATATGTCAATAAACTTGATTAAAGGTGAGGAGAAAAATTAATTTGAATTAGGCTATTAACTGAATTTAAAGATGATGTCAACACCCGCTAAAATCTCTCCACAATTGCCTGCACAACATAAAAATGTGCAAAAATAAAACAATAGTTCTTCCTGAATAAAGTAAAAAACTCATTGCAGACATTGTCCCAAAATAATTGTTGTCGCTTCTTCTGATTGCAGAGTCCAGAGCGAGACTGTTGCTTTGCAGAAACTTCATTGGGTAATTACATTTTTGATTCGATTTGGAATAAGTTTATCAAAACCATTTTTAAAATTAATTTAAATTTCTCTTCATATTTTCTGAGCAAATTCATTAAAGAAAAATTATATATTAAAATAATGTAACGAACGTAACTGTTATATATATATATATATATATATATATATATATATATATATATACACACATACACAGGGTGTCCCATAAGTCCGGCATCATAGGAGAAATTCATGTTTTTCTATTTCTACAAACCATAATTCATATTTTTCTTTTGCTCGGGATGCCAATTTCCCGTCCACCATTCTGTTCAGTGACGAGGCTGTTTTTTATGGAAATGGTGAGGTAAATCGACAGAACACCCGCTACTGGTCTCAAAACAACCCTCACTGGTATACCTCTTCAAAGGAACAAGGTGCATCTCGGGTGATGGTATGGTGTGGCGTTTGGAAGGACCGCATCATAGTCCCCCTCTTTTTCGATGAATATGTCACTGGAGGCACCTACCTACGTGTGCTCAAGGAAGAAGCATTTCCCAGTGTCTTGAACGAAGAAGGAAATTTCCCAACATGGTTCCAGCAAGACGGCGCTCCTGCACATTACAGCACCCAAGTAAGGGAATACCTGTACCAACAATTCCCTGGTCATTGGATAGGACGTCGAGGGCCTGTGGAATGGCCAGCTAGAAGCCCGGATCTCACGCCACTAGATTTTTATCTCTGGGGCCACTTGAAAGCGCGGGTATACGCAGAGAAAATTAGGAGTGTTGAACATTTACAGCAGCGCATTATTGGGGCATGTAACACCATTACTCTTGACATCATTCACCATGTGCTTGCTGACTGGGTATCACGTCTGAATTTGTGTATTGAAAACAATGGTGGACATATTGAGCACGTTCTGTAAATAAAAGCTTTTGTTTTGCCTTTTTTTATTATTTTTCCTATGATGCCAGACTTATAGGACACCCTGTATCGGTTCCTGACGATTGGTCTAATGACGTTTGGTCTAATGACGATTGGTCCATTTGGTATAATTGGTCTAAAGGACGATTGGTCCAATACCGATTGGTATAATTTGGTATAATTGGTCTAAAAACGATTCGTCTAATACACCCGTTAACATATATAAAATATAACTTGGTAATATATATAAACGAGAACGTATGACACCATTGTTAGGTTAGGTTAGGTTAGGTTAGGTTAGGTGAACCAAAAGTTGCGACTACTAACGAGTCAGCCAAAGCACAGACGATGCATAGCCTACATGAATACCACATGACGTCACATAGATGGTTGGTTGTTTGGATGTTAATGAGTCAATTGGCTTTCAAGTGGGAGCTGTATGTGAATGTCATTTTCCAAACAATATATAAACAGAAATATTTTGTCATTTTTTTCATATATTTTTAGATACTATACATACATTTATACATAGATGCATAATATATACATATATATTATACATAATATAATAAATACATACAGTATATAATTATTAGACTAATTATAGTATTTAGACCAAACGTCCTTCGACGAATCGTCCTTTAGACCAATTATACTAATTGGCATTGGACCAATGGTCATTAGACCAATCGTCCTTTAGACCAATTATACCAAATGGACTAATCGGTATTGGACTAATTGGTATTGGACCAATCGTCATTAGACCAATCGTACCCAACCCAGCTGTATATATTCCAAAAAACAATATCTAAATACATTGATAGTAATTCAACTATTTATAGCTGTTTCCTAGATATAAGTAAGGCATATGATAGGGTGAACCACAATATTTTATTTGCAAAACTAGAAGACAGGAAGGTTCCCATGTACATATTAAATTTATTGAAATTTTGGTATTCCAACCAATCTTTCACTGTTAGGTGGGGCAATGTACTATCCGAGTGTTTTGGCTCCTCTTGCCGGGTGAAACAAGGCTCCTTGCTCTCCCCTATGCTGTTTAATGTGTATATCGACGGATTAATTGCTTCACTTAATGTGGCAACAGTGAGATGTTGTATAGATAACACAAAGATAAATAACTTAGTTTATGCCGATGATATGGTGTTAATAAGTCCTTCTATTAAAGGTCTGGATCGGCTACTAAAAGTGTGCGAAGTGTATTCGCAGAAACATGATATTCTTTTTAATGTTACAAAAACTAAGGTTATGCAATTTCATCCTAAAAGCTGTAATCAGCCAGCTGATATAAGGTTTAAAATGAATGGTGAAGTAATTGAGGAAGTACAAGAGTTTACGTATTTTGGTCAAACTATTACCAGCTCCTTGAGTGATGACTCGGATATAAGAAAACAACCTCGAAGCCTGTGTGCTAATGCAAATATGAACACGAGGAACTTTCGATTCTGTACAAGTGAAGCTAAAAACAGTCTCTTTCGTACTTTCTGCAGTAATACATGCGGACAGCAACTCTGGGTGAATTATAAAAATGGTTCTGGCAGAACTCTAAATTTGCTGTAAAACAGGTCTTTTAGACTCTTACATAAATTACCACCGAGGTGCTCAGCTTCGTAAATGTTTGCTACCCGTAATGTCCCGAGCTTCCCGGAGGTAGCAAGACGTGCTCAACACAGTTTAATGCAAAGAATTAAAAAATCAACCAACCCGATCATCCAAGCTATCCATGAGCCCTGCCATTTATCCTCTAAGCTATGGACTTCTTGGTACGAAAACGTCTGTCTGTAGCTCCACTTAACTTGGACATTACAGTATTATTTCTAATCAATTGCATATATTTCTATCCATAGTATATGAACTGTCAATGTATTAATAATATTTGTCATATAGACTATCGTCTGCCAATAAACCTTTTCATTTTCATTTTCATATATACTGTATATATATATATATATATATATATATATATATATATATATATATATATATATGGGAATGAACTCAGAATGGTTCCCTGAGTTTTTTATAATAGACACAGACTGTGCATGGAACAAGGAACTCTTCTGGGATAATTAAATCCACTATAGTCCGAATAAGTAATGGTAAATGACAAATACCATAGTTTTTTTTTCATGATGCAAGCCCGACGTGGGCAACAGGTCTCTCGCAAAGAGGTCCAATAAATATAGCTTCCCTCACCAGCTATCTGCAAAGCAGACAGGATCCAGCTTTGGGACATGGATCTAGGGTTTAAAGCAGCCTAGCCCCACTACATTTAGAACCTCAATGTAAGTAAAAGACTCGTTGCATTCACGTCAGATTGAATAAATCAAAGAAAAAGGGGTAACTATTATATTTTTAGCCAAAACCAAAACTTAAACCTCAACTGGCAGAATTGAGCGTCCACTCTTCAAGGCACATAACATGTCCGTTTCATGATGGGAATGAACTCAGAATGGTTCCCTGAGTTTTTTATGATACACACAGACCGTGCATGGAACAAGGCTCTCTTCTGGGATAATTAAATCCACTATAGTCCGAATAAGTAATGGTAAATGACAAATACCATAGTTTTTCTTTTTCATGATGCAAGCCCGACGTGGGCAACAGGTCTCTTGCAAAGAGGTCCCATAAATGTAGCTTCCCTCACCAGCTATCTGCAAAGCAGACAGGATCCAGCTTTGGGACATGGATCTAGGGTTTAAAGCAGCCTAGCCCCACGACATTTAGAACCTCAATATAAGTAAAAGACTCGTTGCATTCACGTCGGATTTTGGTTTTGGCCAAAAAATATAATAGTTACCCCTTTTTCTTTGATTTATTCAATCCGACGTGAATGCAACGAGTCTTTTACTTATATTGAGGTTCTAAATGTAGTGGGGCTAGGCTGCTTTAAACCCTAGATCCATGTCCCAAAGCTGGATCCTGTCTGCTTTGCAGATAGCTGGTGAGGGAAGCTATATTTATGGGACCTCTTTGCGAGAGACCTGTTGCCCACGTCGGGCTTGCATCATGAAAAAAAAAACTATGGTATTTGTCATTTACCATTACTTATTCGGACTATAGTGGATTTAATTATCCCAGAAGAGTTCCTTGTTCCATGCACGGTCTGTGTGTATCATATATGTAATATATATATATATATATATATATATATATATATATATATAAATCGACCCACTTGGAATATCGCGAAAAGCAAAAAAGTGGGCAAGCTTCTGTTTATAAAAGTTTTAGAATTCGAAAATATAGTCTATGAGGCAACCAAATAACGAGACAAAACAACGTCAGCTGCGAACACACTAGCTGTAACGAATTTTCGACTTCTTTTAAGAATTCGACAGTCTGACATTCGGTTGCTCTTACACTGCTCGTGCCACCTTTTTCTTCCACTAGTGGGAGTAGGCATTTGCGTTTAGTAACAGATAGACTTCTAATTCTTTTGGGTTTCAAAATTGGACATTTACAATGGATTTGAGTGCTGTGAACGTCGCAAGAGTCGTCGCCCTCATTGAAGATGGCCGGAGCCAGCGTTACGTCGCCGTTACGCTAGGAATTCCAAGAACAACGGTTCGACGTGTCTATCAACGTCTACCAAGACCAGGACTGGAAGATCGCGCTACGCATCTGCCCGTGACGATCGTTTCATCGTCTTGAGTGTTTTGCGAGATCGTCGCTTGACTGCCACAAATGTCCACAATGAGCTGGAAAGGTCTCGAGATGTCAGTGTATCGGAGCGAACCGTTATAAGGAGACTTATTGAAAGTGGTTTATATGCTAGACGTCCAGCAGTGGGCCCGGAATTGCCCACACCACCGCACTGCTCGTCTTGCTTGGAGTTTGATGAATTTCACCAAAGTGGATGTCGTGTTATCTAGAAGGAAGTAGTCTCCCCTCTGACGGGAATGTTTAACGGTCTTGTGAGTGTAGCGAAGATCGTTTCTGTTACTGCTGCTAGGCCTCTTCACTGCCTTTGGTCGGCTGGAAAAGTTCTTGATCAAAGGTCAACTCATCACTAAACATAATTTTTCCCAGTCCTACACAGTCCCCTGGCAAATGGGACGCGCTTTATCTTCATGGCGTTAAGTTAAAAAGAGTTTCTTCGCTGTGTGTCGTGAAGTCATTGTCAGGCCTTTTTGGAATCTGTGCGTACGGTATGCACTGAGAAATCTTCTAGCGAAACAGGAAGTGTCAGCTTCAGATCAATGGCCGAAATCGATGGATTATACAAAGGAATACGAAGGACACCAAACAGCAACAGACCACCTGGTCCCTACGAGGCTGTTTAAGGAAGAAGGTGAAAAGATGGAAGGAAATTTAAAGACAAGTAAACACTTTAAAGCAAAGAAAGGGGGTGAGGTTGATAAAAAGGATGAAAATTTAAAGATAAGTGGAAATTTTAGAGCAAAGAGGAGAGAATCCCAGTGAAAATTTTACAGTATTATTATGCGCTAACAAATGTTTCTAACTGGGGGTTTAAGGCAAGATAAGCACCTTTTATTATGTAGGAGAGAGGGGCCAAGGACGAATACCAGCAACCCCCCCTCTTCATATACTGTAAAAAGAGAAGACAGCCAAAATACAAATAATACGCTTCATAATTTTTATTTGGACTTTGTAAAATTCAGTGGTATGTTGTTGTTGTTGTTTAGCCGATCAGCCCACCTTGATCGAGCAAGCCGGCGGCACGCAGGTAACCGATCGCCCTCTCCGGAGTGGACCAGAGGTTCAGCGCACTAGTGATGTTGTGTTGTGTTCGTTGTTGTACTAGAGCGATACAGTCTCTCTACCTGTTCAGCGGTTTTTTATAAACAAATCTCAGTTTTCTGCTCAAAACTTAGTTCCTGCGGAAGGCTGTTATTACTCTATATCACATTGCTGCTATTTTTTAGGGATGGTGGGTTAGTTGTTCAGCTGAGTGAGCCGTCTGTTTGCGTGAGACTGGGCGGAACTTATTCGTCGAAAGTTCTAAGCTCTACACACTGCCCAGCGTCACGCCTCTTGTCGGCAGCACACAAACTCAAAATTTAAACTATTTTACTACTTGTGTTGATTGTGGTAAAAAATAAATAATTTTGTGCATCTAGTCACCAAGCTTGTACAAAACTCTAAATGTGGTATAACTATTCTCAGTGGTATGTAAGATGCATGTATGTATAATGAGGAATAGAGGAAAAAAAGTTGATGAGATACGGGAAAAGAGATCAGCTAAGGGGAACAGTGACAGGAAAAACGGGAGTTCCAGCACTCCCCGCCTCCTGCATAACGTCCTCCCAAGGAGTACGAGCACTACCCTGGCCCGATTGGTGTCTACAATCTTCTCCTCTAGTCTCCTTTTGAAGGATTCGATCGAATTACTTTGAACTACGCTGGCTGACAATCCATTCATTCCGTAACTTAACTATACGACTGAAGAGAATATGTTTAGCTTCATTAGAATTAAAATTGACATTATCAAACTTTTAATCAGTTTAAACACCTGGATTAAATCTCATCGAATGTCTTTTTCACAATTGAGATAAAAATTTAACTTTTAGAAACTGGCAGCGTATGATCTGTTTCTAAGTCGGGGAATCATCTTTGTAACCCGTTCCTTCACTTTCTCCATTCTGTCTGTCCCAACGTAAATGTGAGGACCAGAATTGAACGCAGTATTCCAGGTGGGGGCGTACTAAGAAATTATATAATGTGAGCATTGTTTTCTCCGACTTAAATTCAAATAATCTACCAATAAATCCTAAGATTCTATTTGCTTTTCTGACCGTTTCGATACATTGCTTACTCGGTTTAAGAGTGTTGGCAACAATAATACCTAAATCTTTCTCTTTCGTAACACTCAGTCTTGTTGCGAGTAGTATACCCGCAAAAATGTCGAATGCAATGCAATTGCATGCAACATTGCATGCAACAAGACGAGAGACTGCTTTAAACGCGCTCCCCGCCAAAAACAAAAAAATATTTTATATATATGATTTGTATATATGTGAGTGTGTATAGAAAAAATAAAACAAAATTCGTACACACGTAGAGGAGAATTAACACAGTTCTATCATAACAAAATACACGCGAACAAGCCTTCCTTAGAATACATCACAAACCCCTTCGCACATAGCCCCATCTCAAAAAAGTAACAAAACACACGCACATCGTATATGACGTACACACGTAAAGGAGAAGTGACACAGTTTTACCCCAAAAAAATACACGCGAACAATCCTTCCTTACAATACCTCACAATTCCCTTCATACATAGCCCCATCTCAAAAATAAAAAAATAGATGCGAACAAGCTTTTCTCAGAATATCTTTCAATTCCTTTCAAACATAGCCCCATTTCAATAATAACAAAATACATGCGAGCATGCCATACCCCACAACCATAGACAGTATTACAACACCACCATTAGACCAATAAGGACTCAGAAAATGGCACAGATAATAGACAAAGAGAGTAAACTTCTCGGACGGAATGTCATCAAAAGTCCAGGATTGTGATGTATTGGAATGCTGTCTGTCCTTTCAAATAAAAACTGAAACACAGTAAACAAAATTTAAAGCAAAAACAAAATTTTTGTCTTAATAGAGAAATATATCTTTAAATCGTATTATAAAAAATATTAATATAATTTTATAATAAAACTAGATTTTATTTTTAGGGTAACTTATTTATTTTTATCCTTTTCATCTTCGGAGGACCCATATCGAATCGAAAAAAAAAAATTTTGTTGAAGAAAAACGTGAAGAGTTGAAAAATGAAGAAAGGTGAAAATTTAACAAAAAGTAATCTCAATGCTTGGACTCTGGAAAAGCAAGAAGAAACGAAATAAAGCGTGGGTGTTATGTAGATTCACAGAACAGGTGGCAGCGTACGATGTACCCCCAAATTTACTCTAAATTGCCAATTTTCTTCAATTTTAGACTGGATATTCCCATTGAAAATACTGCAAACATGGGCACACTCTCACTCTTTCTCTCGCTCTTTTGTGTATTCAGAAGTACACCTCGTCAGGGAACCCTTGTGGGTTTTGTATCATTCATTCATTCATTTCACGTGTTTAATTGTGAAATTCATCCCATATATATATATATATATATATATATATATATATATATATATATATGATTTGTATATATGTGAGTGTGTATAGAAAAAATAAAACAAAATTCGTACACACGTAGAGGAGAATTAACACAGTTCTATCATAACAAAATACACGCGAACAGTGTGCATCACTCATTATACACTGTATATATATATATATATATATGTTACAGTCAAAATGTGTAACCAGCCATGTCGCGTAATGGCTGAAACTTTTAGTCATTTCGCGAAATGGCTGTTTCACTTGGTCATTTCGCGAACTGACTAAAATCTTCAGCCATTACGCGAAATGGCTGAAATTCCACCTTGGTCATTTCGTACAAGATCATTTGCCCGGTTAGGTCAACTGTATGCCCTTGACAATTGGTTAGGTTAAGTTGTGTTATTTTCGTTAGTTTCAACGAAAATAACACGACTTAACCTAACCAATTGTCAAGGGCATACAGTTGACCTAACCAGGCCTTCAGTGGCGGACATAGGAATAACATTGAAGGCCCAGTTAGTATTTGAAAACCTCTATATTGAAAATTCAAATTCAAATGTGTTCAAATGTTCAAATGTGTTCAAATGTGTATTTGAAGTGTTTCTCACTTACTTGAACAGACCTGTGGATGTATGTATGTTTTAGCAGATTTAGTTAGTTAAATAAAGGTTTCCAATTTTATTGTGATGTTTGTTATTTCTATGAATTCATAACAAAAGCCATTTTAGCCATTTCACGAAGTGATCAAGGTGGAATTTCAGCCATTTCGCGTAATGGCTGAAGATTTTAGTGATTTCGCGAAATGACCAAGTGAAACAGCCATTTCGCGAAATGACTAAACGTTTCAGCCATTACGCGAAATGGCTGGTTACACACTTTGACTGTAACACATATATATATATAATATATATATATATATATATAAATTTTAATTAAACATCAGTAAATTATTGTATCTTAAGAACCGTTAAGGGGCCAGCTGGTGATCTCCTAAATAATAGGGGGAAGGAGAAAGCCCTCACCCAGGTCGGTGGGCAACCATTGATTGCTTTATGACTTCTCTGAAACCATTTTTTATCACGATATCAGAGGCAGTGGGAACAAACGGGATTTAACTTTATTTAATGAGAAAGAGTTAAAAGGTCAAGAGGAAGAGGTTCCTGTTACTAAACTGGTTCATTTTTTAACTGTTCTAACAGTAGTAGAAATATGGATAGAAAAGCATAAGGCTCTTGCCCGACCCTCCGCCAGAGGCTAGTATGGAAAAAGGTTGAAAAAAATACCTTGTCCCTGGAAAAATAACCAAGGAAATAATTTTACAGAAAAGAGGAGAATATATAAGTTAGCTCTACAGTTACGCTATGCACACATAGAGATCGTACACTAGATACCACCACTGTATAAACTAATAATATTTTCTACTCTATTCTTAGATCTATTAAAAAGACAGGCAAGTGCGTGAGCGTGTTTTCTGTAATTGGATGTCTGTTCTGTGTATGTGTCAGCCAACACTTTGAATGTCGCCGAGTTTCAACTTGCGTCTCCCGCCATTTTAAATTGGAACTTAAAGCATTCAGTATCTCCATCTGTGGTAATTCCTTCTCCTATAAAATAATTAATATCTGGAACCAACTTCGCTCGGAGGTTGTTTCAAGCCTAAGTGTAAACATATTCTAAAATAGAATGGACAAAGTTCTGAATACACTCAGGTTTTAAGATTGTCCTCATATGATCGTCATCGTGTCCTGCCACGAGAGCAGAGAAAATCTCATATCGGCGAGGCATATCAGTGAGGAACATCATATCGGTGAGGAATATCGGCGAGTATCTATCCCCGTGTACTTGTCCCTTATAGAGAATGAACGTGTTTCCAGATATTATTTTATAGGAGAAGAAATTACCAAAGACGGAGATACTAAATGCTTTAAGTTCCAATTTAAAACTACTAATTCTAGTCAGTGAGCATTTTGAAAACTTCAATAAACTGACCGCACAACCTCCTGGTCTCTAAGGTAAATAGATTCAAACGTTCTAATCTTCGTTGGTAGTTTTGCAGTCTCATTGAAAGGATCATTTTTGTGGCCCTTGCGTGTACCTTTTCCAAACTTTCTATATACTTCCTAAGGGATGCAGACGAAAGCTGCACGCAATACTCGAGTTGAGGTCTAACTAGTGAATTGTAAAAAGTCATTACAATCTCCTTCTTTCTAAATTGGAACTGTCGTTTAATATAACCTAGTACTTTTAAGGCCCTCTTTGCGACTTCTGCACAGCGCTTCAACGGTTTGAGATCATTACTAATATAAACTTCCAAGACTTTCTTCAGAAAGTGGTTTTTAGCGATTTAGAAGTTTTCATAGCGTGCCGGCTTCATTTAATTTAAATTTGTGACGGTTATAAACGTTAACTATCTTAACTTGCGCGATGCCGTCGCAAAAAGCGTCGTGTGCTAGGTGTCGGGTTAATCGGTAGTATACTGATTTTAAAGATTATAACGGCGGTCCTATGTCGATTACCGAGAGATTGGTTTGTTTCTTTTGCGAGTTAAGCGAAGAGATAGTTGATTTAAAAAGTAGTGTCCGCGAGGTGACGGAAAGACTTGCAACGCTTGATGAGGGCAGGGGTTGGCTTACAGTTGACGAAGGTCGAACCTATATTAACGTTGAAGGGTGAGGTTAGGAACCTAGTTTCTAGTATAGGTAGCTTATCGGGAAGGTTAGACAGAGATGAGGAAGGGGTTAAGGTTGGTCCGAGATTAGTAGACGGGTAGGGATTTAGAGTAGTTAAGGGTGGAGCTAGGCCACGTACGTCAGGTGATAGGAATCCCCCCCTATCGAGGTTTCGAACCGTTTTGCCCAGTTGGATAGGGATGTGAACGAGGGGAAAACGATTTCAATTGGGGACTCCTTAGTGCGCCATATGGATAAGGAGTTCGTTAAACGGAATCCAACCAAGAGGAGAAGGGTCTGTCCACCAGGGGCCAGGGTTGACAGAATTTGAGACGAAGTAGATAGGATTGATGTTGCCTCCCGTCACTCGATGTTGATGACGATGGTAGGGAGCAACGACTCGTATAGGCCCAATACGAGAGTGCTTGACCTTTTGGAGAGATACAGGGGGTTAATTAGGTCTCTGAATTCAAGGTCAGATAGGTCTTTAGTTCTAGGTATTACCCCTACTCCCTAGGCACGGTTTAAATTTTAGGATTACGTAAAAAACAATATTTTTGAACACTAAACTAGAATAAGGTTGCCAGACGTCCCGTATTTTATGGAACAGTCCCGCATTTGATCAAAAAATCCCGCGTCAAAATCTCGCGTTCAAAATGTCCCGCAAAAAATATTTTTGAAGCAAATTTTTAGGGATGAATTGATTTAGAATTTCAATATTATGCATAATAATTTCAATTTATTCAAGATGTTTAATTGTTAAAGATTATCGTAATAAAATTTCTCTAATTTTGTTTGGTGTAACCGTTGAAGAAATCTAGTTTCAATTTGAAAAAAAATTTGGTCTTAAAAAAAAACCCTCAGAAAAACTTTTGTCCCGCATGGGCATTTGAAAAATCTGGCAACCCTAAACTAGAAGAGATTTGTGCTGAGGAAAATGTACCCTTCGTAAAGCTGTGGTCAGAATTTAGTGATCCTAACCTTTTTAAAGCTGTATAGGTCGAAGCCCTCTTTAAACGTTGTGGGTCCGGGAAACGCCGGCCCGACATGAGAAATAGTTAAAAATGCCGATCCTTAGCAAAAAATAATTTAAACGTCTTTTATTGTAACGCGCGTAGTATTAGAAATAAATTGAACGAATTTAAGGCGATAATTTATTCCGGGAATACGAAACGCGATTAAATACCGTGACTCGGGACTTGGGGGAATTTGATATAGCGGGTTTTAAACTTTTTACTAATGATAAGTTACATAAGATTGGTGGCGGCGTTCTGTTGTACACTTGTAATTCCCTCAAGGCTATCGAGGTTAAGATAGATCTTACGGCAGCAATTAATGCGATATGCGTTGAAGTTAGGGCCCGTAGTATTAGCTTTCATTTCGTTGTTGTTTATAGATCTCCCGTTCAACCCCTCGATACCGATACTAGATTTTACACACTTCTTGGTAACTTTAATAATCGGAATAGTATAGTTGTCGGAGACTTTAACTGCCCTAACGTTAATTACGAGATTTTACTGGTAATGATGAGGGTTTGAGACTGAATTCATGGGAGATAATTTTTTACGACAGATGGTTACCGAACCAATGCGCGGTGATAACATTTTAGACGTGGTGATGACGAACGACGAAAATATAGTCGAAGGTTTGGAAGTAGGTGAGAGTTTAGGATGTAGTGATCACCAAATTATTAGGTTTAAGCTATTGATAGAAAACAGTAAGGATAGTAACGTAATAAAAGTTCCTGATTTTCGTAGGGCTAATTTTGATAGTTTTGCGGACGGGATGAGAGTAGTGGATTGGAATAATTTATTTATGGGTAATGACGCAAATTTTCATTGGGAGGCGTTTAAAGAAAGTTTTTTGAATACTGAAAGGGAGTTTATTCCGCGTAGGCCCAAGCGCGCTAGTAATCATGGTAGGTCCAAGTGGTGGACTAGAGAAATAGGTGAGTTCATAAACGAGCGTAACAGAGCGTATAGACTTAATAAGCGCAATGGCACGGTAGCTAACTTTAATAGTTATATCGAGCTTATACTTCAGGTTAAAAGATCTGTTTGGAATGCTAAGCGTAATTTTGAAATACTTGTAGCTGCGGATAGTAAACATAATCCGAAAAAAGATAACATAGGCCCTGTAGTGGACGCTAACGGCGCTTTGGCTTCTGGCGCTCAGGCGATGGCGGGTATTTTTAACAACTTTTTTGCGACAGTTTCTACCGAAATAAATAATGTCCCCGACGTGGACGATATCGTTCCATTTAGTAGCGAGACTACTTTGAATGAAATAACTGTTTACGAGGGTGAGATTGCGCATTATATCGATAAACTAAAAATTAGCAAGGCTCTAGGCCCTGACGCGCTTTATCCTAGACACTTGAAAGATTTGAAAGACGTTATCGTAGGCCCCTTTAAATTTTTTTTTAATAAGTCATTGGAAGCGGGGATTATTCACTGAAGACTTCAAATTAGCTAACGTTACGCCCATTTTAAAAAATGGCCACCGCACAGTAGCTCGCAATTATAGGCCTATTAGCTTAACGTCAATTGTCGGTAAACTTTTGAAGTCCGTAGTTAGGGATAGTATCGTAGATCACTTAGAAAGTCGCGATTTGATTAATAATAGTCAGCATGGGTTTCGAGGCCATAAATCTTGTTTAATTAATTTGTTAGAGTTTTATAACGAAATAGTGCGCGAATAGGCATAGCGCGGCTGACGTTATTTATTTAGATTTTAAAAAAGCGTTCGATACAGTTCCGCATAGAAGATTAGTTGCGAAGGTTAAAGCGCACAGTATACGCGGTCAGGTAGCTAACTGGTTAGAGGAATGGCTTCGTGCTAGGAAACAGAGGGTCGTTGTTAATGGTAGGGAATTGGGGTGGTTGGATGTACAGTAGGTAGCTGTGTCCCTCAGGGTTCAGTGTTAGGCCCATTGCTATTCGTAATCTACATTAACGACAAAGATGTAGGCTTGACCATTAATATGTGAAAATTCGTGGACGATGCTAAATAGGCGGTAAAGTTTTTAACGTGGACTATAGAAATAAGCTCCAAGACGATGTAAATAGGATTATGGAGAGGAGGGATAAGTGGCAGATGCAATTTAACGTGAAAGATAGAAATAAGCTCCAAGATGATGGAAATAGGATTATGGAGTGGACGGATAAATAGCAGATGCAATTTCACGTAGACAAATGTAAAGTTTTGCATATAGGTTCTCGTAACAACGATTACACGTTCGCACTGGATGATAGACAGATAGCGATCGTTGACGAGGAAGTGGATTTAGGCGTACGCTTATCTAAGGATTTAAAAATTAGGAACCAGTGCCTGGAGTCTTGCGCAAAAGTTAATAGGATATTAGGCTTCATAGCGCGTTATTTCGAATTTAAATCGAACAATATTATATTGCCCCTTTACAAGTCCCTAGTCAGGCCTCACTGAAAATATGCCGTTCAGTTTTGGTGCCCGTATTTGCGTGAGGATATTGATAGGTTGAAAAGGGTTCAGCGACCCGCCACGAAACTACACGGGCCACTCAATATATTTTGCCCCACCTTATTTTTTTCTTTCAAGTTTCCTTGTAAGTTCCAGAAATTTTGTACACAAGTAATTACATACCATTTTTAAAAGTTTTCATTTTTCCACATAGTCTTCATCCTTTTCTAAGGCTTTCCTCCACCTCGAAACAAGGGCCTTTATTCCTTGCTGGTAAAGGTCCGCTGGGTTCTGCTGGAGCCACCTCTTAACCTCCTCAACAACCTCATCGTCACTCGGAAACTTTCTTCCACGAATAGCATCCTTCATTGGCCCAAACAAATAGAAATCTGAAGGTGACAAATCCAGGCTGTATGGAGGGTGGGGTAACACAGTCAAGCGTATTTTTGTGATGGCCTCTCTTGTTTGCAAACTGTTTTGTGGTGTTGCGTTATCGTGCAAAAGAATTACGTCTTCCAGTTTTCTCTCCGGTCGAACTCGCTTTATACATCTCTGGAGTCTCTGTAGGGTATCAATATATGCCTCTGATTTAATTCATTATTTGTTCGTTCCTCATAATGTCCACCAGAATCACCCCTTTCATGTCCCAGAAGATGATGGCCATAACCTTTCCTGCAGAGGGAGCCATTTTGAACTTTTTCTTACGTGGCTAGTCTGCGTGATGCCACTCCATGGATTGGCGTTTTGTTTCAGGTTCAAAGTGGTGTACCCAAGTCTCATTCCCAGTCACAATTCGTGAAAGGAAGTCATCCCCTTCTGTCTCGTATCGAACCAACGACTGAGAAGCAATTTCTTTTTTTTGGGCTTTGTGATCTTCAATAAGTTCGCGAAGAACAAACCGTAAACACACTTTTGAGTATCCCAGTTGCTCAATTATCGTATTTACATTTCCTTCACTTATTCCTAGCTCCAGTGATAGCTCCTTGTATGTGACGCGCCGATTTGTTCGAATGATGCTGTTAGCACGTTGCATAGTGTAAGATTTCACAGCCGATACCGCTTCTTGGCTCATCATCGAGGCTGGCTCTCCCTCTCTCCGATGATCTCACATGTTTAGACCAGCGTCCAACTGTGCTTCGATCAACAACAGCATCTCCGTAAACGTTTTGTAGACGTTTGTGAATATTTCCAACTGTTTCTTTCTCTGCGGTTAAGAACTCGATAACAGCTCTCTGTTTACGACGCATATCCCTCTTAGACGCCATTTCCGATGTTAACCATCGGTTTTATACAAGGGCGTTTAAAAGCGGTTTTATACAAGGAGTGAAGGTTCAAACTGGAAAACTCGGATTATGTGAGGCGCAGAAAGTTCAAACTTACGGCCCAAAATCATTTAAGTCCTATGGCCTATTGTTTAGCTAAAAAAAAGGGTGGAACAAAATATATTGAGTGCCCCTAGTAATTTCGTCATTACGCAACAAGTCGTACGACGATAGGATTAAAGAATTGCACTTGCATTCACTCGAAATTAGGAGATTCAGGAGGGAGCTTATTGAAGTTTTCAAAATCATTAATAAAATCGATAACGTAAATTTTGACAAACTGTTCACTTTCGATAATAGCAATACTCCTAATAACGGATTTAAATTACGTGGCAGACGTATTATTACTAACATCGCTAAAAACGTTTCACATTTAAAGTAATTGTTAAATGGAATAATCTTCCCGCATCCGTCGTGAACTCTACCAGCGTTAATATGTTTAAAAACCGTTTAGATAAGCATTTCCTTGTGAACAGACGTGTTTTATCGAGTGTCCAATGTTATCAATTGAATAAGTGGTTTTCGTTGAGGTGTCTTTCAAAAAAATAGTGTTGGGTGCATTCTTAACTAAGTTACTTCGTGTTACTAATCATTCATTAAAGAATATATTTCATTTATTGACTTTATTCAGTACTATATTATTTGATTAAACCAAGGCTAGTGCACGAGGCTTGCCTTGTTTGTTTTTCAAATTTATCAGAAAACGAGGAGTCATAAGGTTCATTTTCCCTTCCTTTGGGAGATCAGGTGGAGTGTGGTCACACACCGGAGGAAAAAAGGAAAAAAGTCGGTCGAATCGCGATCAGATAAGTATTATTAATACTCTTTCTTTTACAGATCTTTCGTCGGTAGCTTAATTATATATTCATTTAGTATAAATTTGTGTTACAAGAACCTGTTTCTGCGTTTCAAGAACATTTTTGCGGGTTTGGGCAGGTGACGGCACAATAAGCACGCGGTAGACCTACGTTGTAATTTATTAATTTCCAAACGCTCGGTTTTTTTTTGTTTTTTGTTTTTTATTTTTTAACTAATTAAAAGCATGGCACCCCCGTCAAGTACTTGCAAAGGCTGTGAAGGGAAATTTGCCGCTTACGCGTTTAGAATGGCTAATAATAATGAACAGTTAGTTTGCAGGTGGTGCTCAAGCATGGAAGTCCTGATGAACCTAAGACTTTTCTACCAGTAATAACAAACAATAAGTTTTCTCTTTTAGGTTTCGAAGATGCTGATGAACCTAAAATACGAATCGTTGGCGATTCCATTGTGCGAGGGCAGCTCGAGGAATTCTGTGGGAGAAACCTTCGTCGTGGGCGCCGTTATTGCCACCCTGGTGCAAGGGTGGATATAACTAATAGTGTTGACCATTTTACAGACGGTACCGCCGAGGACACAACGGATGTTATTCATGTCGGTACTAATAACGTTTTAAATTCTAGATCGGAAGAACTGCTGGCTAGGTACAGGGACTTACTGGAGCGATTAAAGGAAAAAACTAATAAGATTGTTTTAACAGGTATACTTCCTCGAATTATCCAACGTAGCGATTTCTACAGCAAGGCTACCTATATTACCAATAACCTAAAGTCTCTTTGCCAACAGGAAGGAGTGCATTTTGCAAATATTTGGAACAGTTTCTACGGCAGGAGAGATTTATTCCTCGGAGATGGACTTCATCTTAATGACGTTGGAGCTGCGCGTTTAGGAAGACTATTTCATAATACTGTCTCTTCTTTTCAGGCTGCCGTAACTCGAACGGCCCCAGCGTAAATTCCACAAATTTCCCCTGCGCTCGCAAAGGTGTCGCAATTACAAACAATTTCAATGTTCTATCCTTAAATGGTCGTAGCTTACGAAATAAAATAAACGAATTTTTTTCTTTAATTGCTTGTAAAGACGATGATTTAATTGCGATAAATGAATCGTGGCTTAGCACTGGAACACGTGACTTTGTAGGGGAGTATCAAATTAGAGGTTATAGACTTTTTGTTAAAAACAGAATAGGTAGGCGAGGAGGCGGTGTTATGTTGTATATCAAAGATAATATTGCGAACGTTATAGAAGTAAAGCACACAATTCCAGAGCCAATAGATTCGACTATAGCAGAACTTAAATTGAACGATTTCAAACTTGTTGCGGTTATATATCGGCCCCCTAATCAAACAGCTGATACGGACGAAGCGTTATATCGTGAACTAAAGAGAATAATAGGTAGCGAGCAGGCTTTAGTTATGGGTGACTTTAATTGCGCCAACGTGAATTACAATACAATGCAGGGAGACGCGGAAGGTAATCGTTTAGTTAATTTTCTCGAGGATAGCTTTCTTATTCAAAAGGTTGGGGAACCTACGAGGTTGGACAGTATTTTAGATTTAGTAATAACTAGTGATGATAGGCTAATTACTGATCTTCAAGTAATAGAACCGTTAAGCAAAAGCGATCACAATATGGTAGAGTTTGTCCTCTCAGTAAGTCACTCGAAACCAACTAACTCGACTAAAATTCCCAACTTCCAGCACGCAGACTTTTGTAAATTTCGAAATAAATTGTCACACGTCAATTGGGAAAACGTAATGGGGAACTCCAAAGCAAAACTAATGTGGGAATCGTTTGAAATAATATTTAGGACTATAAATGAGGAATGTGTACCGTACAAAATTAAGCGTGCGAAAGTAAATAACAAGCCCTTGTGGTTTACTTCTAGAGTAGGAGACATTATAAAGAGTAGAGATGGGGCTTATAGGCTAAGTAAGTGAGATAAAGACAATTTGTGGTTACGAAACAACTACATATCTCGAAGGCGTGAAGCGAAAAGTGTAATAAAAAAGTTCAAGCGCGAATTTGAAATCTCCATAGCTCGTGACGGTAAAGAAAACCTCAAGCGATTCTTTCAATACGTCAACAATAGAAATCCAGTAAAAAGTGTCTTGGGGCCGTTGAAAAATGTTAACGGAGATCTAGTTTCTGAAAACAAGGAAATGGCTACCTTGCTAAACGAATTCTTTACGGTAAATCACCGGGGCCGGATTCCATATATCCCATACAACTAAAAGAATTAAAAGATAGCATTGTTGTGCCGCTAACAAAGATTTTTAATGCGTCTATTTTTGAGGGGTGCGTACCAGATAAGTTCAAGTTAGCAAACGTAACACCTATCTTTAAGAAAGGCGATAAAGGTGCGGCGGGAAATTATAGGCCAATCAGTTTAACGTCTGTTGTAGGTAAGCTACTGGAATCAATAATTAGGGATCGTATAGTCGAACACTTAGAATTGCATAACTTAGTTAGAAATACGCAGCACGGTTTTAGGCGAAACAAATCTTGCTTAACTAATCTTTTAGAATTTTTTCAAAGCGTGGTTGACGTTTACGATAGTCATCGGGCGGTTGATGTAGTGTATTTAGATTTTCAAAAAGCGTTTGACACCGTACCGCACAAAAGACTCATTGAAAAACTAAGGCTCATGGAATCAGGGGTGTAGTAATAAATTGGATAGAAGAGTGGTTGCGAGGTAGGAAACAGAGTGGTCGTTGATGGAGCGGAGTCGTGTTGGGCTAATGTAGCGAGTGGCGTTCCTCAGGGTTCTGTATTGGGCCCCTTGCTTTTTCTTATATATATTAACGATTTAGATGTCGGCCTAGTCAGTACAGTTTCAAAGTTTGTGGATGACACGAAGCTGGGTGGTAGGGCGATTAATGACGAAGATAGAGGTAAAATCCAGAATGATCTGAATAAAATCGTTGATTGGTCAGTCACATGGCAAATGAGATTTAACGTCGATAAGTGCAAAATTTTACATATAGGTTCGCGTAACGGTAATTTTGCGTATAGTATGTCACGGAAAGAGTTGATAAGCGTAGAGCAGGAAAAAGATTTAGGAGTTATAGTCACTGGTGATTTAAAAGTAGCGAAACAAAGTACAGCAGCGGTCAATAAAGCGAACAAAGTGTTAGGTTTTATAGCTCGGAATTTTGAGTACAAATCGCGCGATATTATAGTTCCTCTTTATAAATCATTAGTTAGACCCCATTTGGAGTACGCTATCCAATTTTGGAATCCGCATATGCGCAAAGATATAAACAAAATCGAAAGAGTTCAAAGACGAGCAACTAAGATGATTCCGTTGCCTAGGTCAAAGTCGTACGAGGATAGGCTTAAAGAGTTAAAATTGACTACACTCGAGACTAGGAGGCTAAGGGGTGATCTAATCCAGGTTTTCAAAATTATGAATGGGTTCGATAACGTAGATAGAGATAGCTTTTTCGAAATATCTCAATATAATAGGACTAGAAATAACGGGTGTAAGTTGACAAGTAGAAGGTTCGAGACAGCAGTTGCGAAAAACTTTTTTACGCATAGAATAGTAAATAGCTGGAATAGTTTGCCGGTAGAAGTAATTAGTAGCACGTCTATAAAATGTTTAAAAATCGATTAGACGCATATGTTGATAGATTGGGTATAGTTTAAGGTAGTAAAATTAAGGGTTGGATAAGATAGATTTGATTCTCTTTTCATTAAAGATCACAATAACCAGACTAGAGGTCATAGTATGAAATTATTTAAGCCAAGATGTAGAACAAATTTAAGAAAACATAGTTTTACAAACAGAGTAATTAAGTTTTGGAACAGTCTGACAGAAGAAGTGGTGACTTCAGATACAATGATTCTTTCAAAAGAAGGTTGGTAGTTTGATGTCTGCAAGGGACATCTGGTGATAGTGTTTAAGCCCATTTTTAATTGCATGAATGGTACTAGTTATTTCATATATATTATGTACATTTAGGTGATAGATCCCACAGCTCAACACAAGTGTTTTGTGATATAGGGAGGCAGCATCTTGGGTTAGGGGATACTCTGTCCTTACACACCCCATTGAAAGAGATTCCTCTGCCGAGCAGTGCCCCCCATAGTACTGTGAGGTATTGAAAAACTCATGATCTTCACTTGCCCCACAAACACCTTTAAAAGGGAGACCCAAAATGGGTGCACACACATTTCTACATTACTGTACAGTCTTTACAGCCACACCTACACTTTTCCTCCTAAGTATATATATTGTAATGTATATGGTTGTAAATTGTAACTTGGTCCGCAATTGATATGGACCGTGACTTATTTTTGGTTGGCAAAGTACTGGTATTGATGGATACCGTAATGAAATTGACTGGATTCTTTGGATCTGATATATTTGCATGTCGGTTATAAATAGATATAGAGTGTAACATATTTGTGGATAGTAGTCTATTATGACTTGATCCTCTGGATCCAGAGATTCTATATTTAGTTTTAAATTGATAATTAATTAGTTTTAAATTGATAACACCGGTCTGCATGAAAATCGATTTCTTTATTTTGAGTTGTGATTCTGAAGCAGTTCGCTGCGCTGAATTAAAAAATGCTACCAGTTTTTTTCTATCACCCACAGTTTTAAAGTTATTAGCAAAACAATTTTGGGGCGTTTTGTAATTTTTTACCTTTTTTATCTTTAATTAATTTCATTTTTTCATATTTTTCAGATAGATAATTCTAACATTACGTCTTTAAAATTTTAATAATGGCTTCTAGAGGATGTACCCATAGTCCAGACATATTTTGTTATATTTGTGGTCGGTATGTTGTAAAACAAAGGACAAATGTAACGACCTTCATTAAGAGCGCTTATCATGCTTATTTTGGAATTAAATTAGATCAAGACTAAAGTTGGGCTCCACACAAGGTTTGTCTTACGTGTGTTGCGGCACTAAGGAATTGGAGCAAAGGTAAAAAGAAAAGTTTGCCATTTGGGATCCCTATGGTATGGCGCAAGCCTAGAAACCATACCGACGACTGCTACTTCTGTTCTTGCAATGTTAAAGGTTATAATGCAAAGAATAAAGAGAACCTTCAATACCCAAGTCTTCCATCTGCAATAAGGTCGGTACCCCATGGTCCAGAAGTTCCTATTCCCCGCCCACCCGAGAGTCTGGATCAATACAATTCAGATTCTGATTCAGCTCCAAATCCAGACAATGATGATGTTTATGAACAGCCAACAGCTGACCGAGATCCTAAACCATTAACCTAAGCCGAACTAAATGACTTAGTCAGGGATTTGAATCTGCCTAAGGACTCTGCAGAACTTTTGCGGTCTAGATTGCAGAAGAACAATTTATTGGCATCCGACACATACTTCGCTTGGTACAGAAATCGTGAGAAAGACTTCGTGCCTTTTTTCGAAGAAGATGGTCCCTTGGTATTTTGCAAGGACATCACAGGATTAGTGTGCAAGCTAGGCATCGAATACCAAGCCAGTGACTGGAGGTTGTTTATAGATTCCTCTAAAACCAGTCTAAAAGGAGTGTTACTGCACAACGGTAACAAATATGCACCAATCCCAGTGGCCCATTCTACTCATTTAAAAGAGACCTATGATAACATGAAACTGCTTCTGGAAAAAATTCAGTATCAAAATCACAGATGGATATTGTGTGGGGATCTCAAAGTCCTTTGCATGTTACTTGGGCAGCAATCAGGATACACTAAGATGCCATGTTTCATCTGCGAATGGGATAGTCGAGCACGTGACCAGCACTGGAAGAGGAAAACTTGGCCTCCTAGAGAGAATCTTACCCCAGGATCAAAGAACATTTTACATGAACATCTAGTTGAACCAAATAAAATCCTCCTACCACCCTTGCACATTAAGTTAAGCTTGATGAAGCAGTATGTCAAAGCATTGAATAGAGAAGGTGAGTGTTTCAAGTACATTTGTTTAAAATATCCAAAGATTAGCTACGAGAAAATAAAGGAACGTGTTTTTATAGGTCCTCAGATTAGAAAGTTATTGCCAGACGATCATTTCCTGAACAAAAACCAATAAGAAAAAGAAGCATGGCTTGGTTTCAAAGATGTTGTTGAAAACTTTAGGGAAACTACAAAAGCCAAAATTATGAAAGACTGGTGGAAAATATGCTTAAAAAGTTTTGCGCCTTAGGCTGCAACATGAGCCTGAAAGTTCACTTCTTATTTTCGCATCTTGACAGTTTTCCCGAAAATCTCGGAGATGTCAGTGAGGAGCAAGGGGAACGATTTCACCAGGACATCAAAACCATGGAAAGAAGATATCAAGGAAGATGGCATACAAATATGATGGCGGATTACTGCTGGTGTCTGCAACGAGATCAGCCTAACGCACAGCATAAGAAAACATCAAAGAAGCACCGGTTTAGTCGTCATTAGTCAGATCTACCTTCGTAGTCTTAAATCTTTGGAATAAGTCCTGAAATGTTTGCAAGTAAAGAAGGTAAATATATTTTGTTTCTTTCAGTTAATTTTTATTCTTTCATAAACAAGCAATATGCTTGTCCAAGAGCTAGGAGCTATTTAATTCTGCTTTAATTAGGTTTTACTCTATCACCTAAAGATTTCGTGCTACAAGGGGTGTTGTAATACCTCATCTGTCCCCAAATGTTAACCACCCATTGATGGGAGGGGAGAGAGTATTTTGCTGGGAACGGGACTGGTTGTTATATATATTTACCCTACATTATTATGTAAGCGTTACTGTAGTCTATAACAACAAAATTTATGGTTTAGCATGTGCGATCCAATGTTAGTCTCGATAAGATGGTTCACATTTGGGGATAAATGGGGGATTTATGACACACCCTGTAGTAAGAAAACCATACGTGATAGAGAAAAACTAACTATATTTTTGAGATCAGCGCACTCAAATTATATAGAATCACCAACTAGTTTGTAAAAATCGATCGACAAGTTTTCAAATGTGTACTGGTGTAATTATTTAGTTTTGTAAAAATTGGTTGTTGCCAATGTACAGGCAGTTTTTACATAGTGGAGCCACCTCAATGGGCCGACGTGGCCCCCTAGTGTGCCCACTATAAAAATTTCTTATGTTCTTTGTGGTTCGGAACCCATGTAAAATTGTAGGTCCCCTCCGTCACCACGGAGCACATGCACAATACACAATTACGAACACAGTTAGGTAGACCAGCCATGAGTGGATCCTAGGGTCTATGTTGGTCTGAAACATTATAACATTATAACAAAATAATAAAACAATTAGCAACAGGAAGTCTAGGGGTAATGGTCGAGGATGAGTCTGTTGACGATTAATGCCAGCTTGTGACATGCCTGCGTGTGATATGGCAGCAATAAAATTATATTTAAAAATTAATTAGACTAACACGAACTTAGATGTAACTCTTAGCGTAAACTAATCCACTTTTTGTTATACTCTTCATACTTTTTTTTCTTGTCCTCTCTTTACTTGCATGTCTGTAGTTTGCATGGTATGACAGTGTTTGAGTTAAGACTGTGTTTGCATGGTTTGTAAAAGTTCTTATTTTACTTCTTTTCATCTTTCACCGCTCTCGCCTTTTCTTTTCGACTATTTTTCCGACTTGTCGGCAGTGGCCGGCGGATGATGATGGTCAGTCTTTCTCTCTCTTTTTGTGAATAAATGTTAACCCACGAATGATAGGTTTTGCTATTTACTTAACCCCTTATTCGCTTCTTTTAACCCCATACTCTCTTCTTTCTCTCGGGCTAACCTTAGAGTGGATCTTAGGGGTCTTTGTTAGCCTTAGCTTTTGTAGATCTGTAGATCTTTAGATCAGTCTCAGTGAAGTTCCTCTCCAAGAGAAAGTAATCGGTCTTCGGGTTCTTGTAACCTATGTACAGTCCCCTGCAATAGTTCTGCTCCATCCTCTCCGATGTGGAACAACGCAATCCCTCTTTCTCCCCAACCCTCACTCCCTCCCTCTCCTCCTCCCCCTCTCCTTCTCACTATCTCCCCTTCTCGTCCTCCCCCTCTCCTTTTGCTACACCACAAACGACGATACTACGAGATCAAACCATCTACATTGAATCGCACAGTAGCTGAAATTAATCATCATAATGTAGAAAAATGCAACACTTATTTGTAAGTGTTAATATCAAATCACGATATGACAAAAAATATTGCATCACGAATAATCCCAAAACTCGAAGGACACTGTAATTCGGCGTGTCACATTACGATTCGAATTGTATCTAATTTTAAACCGTGATTTGAACCAAGCGACGAAATATATTAAATAATATATATTAATATGTATGTAATTAATAATTCTAACAGTCATTTTGGCATGTAAAGTCCAAACTCACGTGACACTCTAACTGTATATAAAATGCAAGTTTGGAAAATTATTAATTTTCTTTCTATTTTATTTTTACTAAGTAATTGATGAATTATTTCTTTTTTAAATTAACTACTAATTTTTTTAGATTAAGCTTAATCATGTAATCGTGTTAAATTCTGCACTGTTTATTTTTTTATACGTTCTCTCTTAGTTGTAAAAGATGAAGTCATAACTTGCCAAAACTCTAAATTAATACTTAATTTTAAATTTTAATAATTTAATTTTGGCTCATATGCATGTTTAATTTTAATTCATAATAAAATGCATATTTCAATTTACATTTTTAGTTAACTCGGCAAATCATGATAACATCAAACCTGTCAATATGCTATTTAAAAAAAATATGACTTCATCTTCAAATATCTTGCGTATCTGCCAGTATGCTGTTACAGCCAAAATTTACCTTTATCTTCAAATATTTTGCCAAAAAAAAATTCAGCCTATTGAAAATAAAAAACAAAACAGGTCATCATTAAATAATAATGATGTCACCAAATTATTAGTCTACAAACTCTTGTAGTTTTTCAAATTATCATTCTCATTATTCTGATCTAACTTAGAGGCTGAAGCATTACCTGTAATATTTTAGAAGCAGTAAAATTCAATCAGAGGGTTTCTTTGTCTTTTCCTTTGAGCCCTGGTTTCTCCACAGAAATTAGTTTTAAAATAGAATAAATAATTTCCCGATATGCTACAAGAAGACTTGGGGAACCGTCAGATAATTCAGTAAGTTTTCACAGAATCGTCCGACAAGAAGAAATCGGAGTGTAGCATAAAAGAAACTACTGCGATTCCCTACAGGGTAGCAGCTACCCTTGAGTGAGAAAATCTGTTACTGCCACCTAACCAGAACCCCCGTCAACCTCGAACCACCCAAGGCCATAGACGGAGGGATAACATATATATTACAGGATAACTGCCCTCTTCATACTACGAGGATCATCAGACGGTGGCTTCAGGAACAACGAGATGTCGAGCTGCTGAACTGGCCCACGAAGGAGTGTGACCTAAACCCCATTGAAAATGTGTGGGCAAATGTGGTTAACGCTTGGGAGCCTGGGCAGGAATGGACATCTCGGCACCTGCTGGAACACACCATGGCAGAGTGGGAACTTTCCCGCAGGAACCCACGTCATTTACAATCACGTGGCATCTGTTTCAAATATGCTACGAGAGGTCATTGATAATAATGGATGGTGGACCCAAGTATTTAGTAATTGTATGGTATATAATAATATTATGGTTGTGATGTAGTAAATATACGAGGGCCACTCAATATATTTTGCCCCACCTTTTTTTTATCTTTCCAAGTTTCCTTGTAAGTTCCAGAAATTTTGTACACAAGTAGTTACATACCTTTTTTACCAGTTTTTATTTTTTCCATATATCTCCTTTTCTACGGCTTTCCTCCACCTCGAAACAAGGTCCTTTATTCCTTTCTGGTAAAAGTCCGCTGGGTTCCGCTGGAGCCACCTCTTAATCTTCTCAACAACCTCATCGTCACTCGGAAACTTTCTTCCACAAATTGGCCCAAACAAATGGAAGTCTGACGGTGCCAGATCCAGGCTGTATGGAGGGTGGGGTAACACAGTCAATCGCATTTTTGTGATGGCCTCTCTTGTTTGCAAAATGTTGTGTGGTGTTGCGTTATCGTGCAAAAGAAGGACGTCTTCCAGTTTTCTTTCCGTTCAAACTCGCTTTATACGTCTCTGGAGTCTCTGTAGGGTAGTGCTATATGCCTCTGAGTTAATTAATTATTTGTCCGTTCTTCATAATGTCCACCAGAATCACCCCTTTCATGTCCCAGAAGATGGTGGCCATAACCTTTCCTGCAGAGGGAGCCATTTTGAATTTTTTCTTGCGTTGGGAGTCTGCGTGATGCCACTCCATGGATTGACGTTTTGTTTCGGGTTCAAAGTGGTGTACCCAAGTCTCATTCCCAGTCACAGTTCGTGAAAGGAAGTCATCTCATCCCCTTCTGTCTCGTATCGAACCAACGACTCGGAAGCAATTTCTTTTCTTTGGGCTTTGTTGATGTTCAGTCAGTTCGCGAGGAACAAACCGTGAACACACTTTTGAGTATCCCAGTTGCTCAATTATCGTATTCATACTTC
Source organism: Bathynomus jamesi (assembly GCA_023014485.1). Lineage (NCBI taxonomy): Eukaryota > Metazoa > Arthropoda > Malacostraca > Isopoda > Cirolanidae > Bathynomus > Bathynomus jamesi. The sequence goes on from JAJOZX010000943.1 coordinate 568,737, forward strand.
TTTCACTAATTCCTAGCTCCAGTGGTAGCTCCTTGTATGTGACATGCCGATTTGATTGAATGATGCTGTTAGTACGTTGCACAGTGTGAGATGTCACAGCCGATGCCGGGCGACCGCTGCGTGGCTCATCATCGAGGTTGGCTCTCCCTCTCTCCGATGATCTCACATGTTTAGACCAGCGTCCAACTGTGCTTCCATCAACAACAGCAACTCCATGAACGTTTTGTAGACGTTTATGAATATTTCCAACTGTTTCCTTCTCTGCAGTTAAGAACTCGATAACAGCTCTGTTTACGACGCACATCACTGTCAGACGCCATTTTCGAAACTGCGTTAACCATCGATTTTATACAAGGAGGGGAGGTTCAAACTGGAAAAATCGGGTTATGTGAAGTGCAGAAAGTTCAAACTTACGGCCCAAAAGACATTTCAGCCCCATGACCTATTATTTAGCTAAGAAAAAAGGGTGAGGCAAAATATATTGAGTGTCCCTTGTATATTTATTTATTTGGACAATTGTCTGTTCCTCATAATTTGAACAATATGTTTTGTATGTTCTTAAGGAAATCCCTAAATTTATTTGATTCATGTTTATTTTTGTAATAAAAAATTGAACTATGTGATCATTATCTCTCCATTCTGGATAATCATTTGATTAATAGTAGTCAGCATGGGTTTCGACGCCATAGATCTTGTTTAACTAATTTGTTAGAATTTTATAACGAAATAGTGCCCGAATACGATAAGCATAGAGCGGCTGACGTTATTTATTTAGACTTTAAAAAAGCGTTCAATACAGTTCCGCATAGAAGATTAATTGCGAAGGTTAAAGCGCACGGGATACGTGGTCAGGTAGCTAACCTGTTAGAGGAATGGCTTCGTGCTAGGAAACAGAGGGTCGTTGTTAATGGTAAGGAATCGGGGTGGTTGGATGTAGGAAGCGGTGTCCCTCAGGGTTCAGTGTTAGGCCCATTGCTATTTGTAATTTACATTAACGACATAGATGTAGGCTTGACCAGTAACGTGTCAAAATTCGCGGACGATACTAAAATAGGCGGTAAGGTTGTTAACGAGGACGATAGAAATAAGCTCCAAGACGATGAAAATAGGATTATGGAGTGGACGGATAAGTGGCAGATGCAATTTAACGTAGTCAAATGTAAAGTTTTGCATATAGGTTCTCGTAACAATAATTACACGTACACGATGGACGATAGACGGTTAGCGAGCGTTGACGAGGAAGTAGATTTAGGCGTACGCTTATCTAAGGATTCAAAAGTTAGGAACTAGTGCCTGGTGTCTTGCGCAAAAGCTAATAGGATGTTAGGTTTCATAGCGCGTAATTTCGAATTTTAATCGAAGAATATTATATTGCCCCTTTACAAGCCCCTAGTCAGGCCTCATTTAGAATATGCCGTTCAGTTTTGGAGCCCGTATTTGCGTGAGGATATTGATAGGTTGGAAAAGGTTCAGTGTCACGCCACGAAACTAATTCCGTCATTGCGCAACAAGTCTTAAGAAGATAGGATTAAAGAGTTAGACTTGCATTCACTCGAAAATAGGAGATTATGGGGGGAGCTTATTGAAGTTTTCAAAATCGTTAATAAAATCGATGACGTAAATTTTGACAAACTGTTCACTTTCGATAATAGCAATACTCGTAATAACGGATTTAAGTTGAGTGGCAGACGATTCATTACTAACATTGCTAAAAACCTTTATATGTTTAAAGTAATTGATAAATGGAATAATCTTCCCGCGTCCGTCGTGAACTCTACCAGCGTTAATGTGTTTAAAAACCGTTTAGATAGGCATTTTAAAAATGTTAATGTTGTTTAAAATAATAAAACAATTAGGAACAGGAGTTCTGAGGGTGATGGTCGGGGATGAGTCTCTTGACGATTAATGCCAGCTTGTGACATGCCTGCGTGTGATATGCCAGCAATAAAATTATTAAAAAAAAAAATTAGACTAACATGAACGTAGATGTAGCTCGTAGCGTAAACTAAGCCACTTTTTGTTATACTCTACCTACTTTTTTTTTTCTTATCCTCTCCTTGCATGTCTGTAGTTTGCATGGTATGATAGTGTTTGAGTTAAGACTGTGTTTGCATGGTTTGTAAGCGTTCTTATTTTACTTCTTTTCATCTTTCACCCCTTTCCTATTCTCTTCGACTATTTTCTGACTTGTCGGCAGTGGCCGCCGGATGATGATGGTGAGTCTTTCCTTCTCTTTTTCTGAATGAATGTTAACCCTCGAATGATAGGTTTTGCAACTTACTTAACCCCTTATTCCCTCTTTTAACCCCCTACGCTTTCCTTTCTCTCGGGTTAACCTTAGAGTGGATCTTAGGGTCTTTGTTAGCCTTAGCTTCTGTAGATCTGTAGAACCACGATGACTAGAACCTTCACGTAAAAAACGAACACACTCAGAATCTGAGTTTAACGTTCGATCCCCACTACTACCAAAGCAAGGCCAACCACTCCGCACACAAACACAAACATCTAAACGACCATCCCCAACTCAGTATAATTGAAGACGTAGAAATTAATAAAATTGTTCCCCTTATAATTTTGAGATTACGATTAATGTAGTGAACACACTCTTTTCTTTCTTATTATTTCACTTTCTTTCTCATTACTTGCTCTTCTTCTTTTCTCCACTCTTTACGTTCGTTTTCTCTTTGTCTTATACGAACGCGGTTAGACGGGTAGCCGGATAGCGTGGCCTCCATTAAGATTTTGAACAGCAAGGGAACCGGGATAAATTACACACTATTATTACTATTTACTGATATTTATTTACTCCGAAACAGTTTGAACAAACGTGAGAAAGCGAGTGCGGATCCATCGTTAACATTTTATCGTGGAGAGAGAGACAATTAAATATTTTAAATTCACAATAACATACTAATAACGAAAACCACCTAACTAGGAAACCCCGTCCGAGGAATGAATTGGGTATCTTTCCTTCTCTTCGCCCATTTCAGGTGTTGCCAACTAATATTTTATATTCTTAATTTCAAACAAAACATTATTAATTTCTTATTTACGTACAAACCATCATTAAATTTCTTATTAAACATTATTATCTTTGTTAAACAAAACATTATTAAATTCTTATAAACAAAACATTAAATTCTTATGAGACATTATTATCTTCTTTGTTAAAAAATACCAATACACGACATTAACAACTCATACCCCTTTCCGTCTCAAATTAAATTCAAACCTACGATAGAAATGTTAAACCTCTCCATGAAGCCGGTGACCATCCTATCCGAACTTCATGCTCCTAAATGGAATGATCAATTGAGTTGTTTTAAAATGATAACCAGAATAATCTTTTACAAATACTGCAACCGGTAACAACTTCCAACATCTGCCGTCAGTATTATTATCGTGTGTGTTATTATCCTCGGTATATTTGTAGTGAAGACGATTATTCTCGAAATGTTAAAAAAAAAACAAGACACGGAACGATGTGAAACTATTTATGCACGCCCAAGAGTGTATACCCAGACCACGTGAACGAGACTTAGCCACCCGCACTCATGTTATGTATATAAATCTATATTATAAAAATAATTAGTTATCATACTAGTTAGGATTCGTTAAGATGTTATATTACTGTATTAATATCGTTCTGGAGGGGAGAACCCTGTAAAAAGTTAATAATTCTGACATTCATTTTTGCATACAAAGTCCAAACGCGCATGACACTAAGTGTACTGTATATAAAATACAAGTTTGGAAAAACTTTTAATTTTCTTTCTATTTTATTTTTGCTAAGTAATTGATAAATTATTTCTTTTTTTAAATTATCTAATCATTTTTTAGATTAAGCTTAATTATGTTGTCGTGTTAAATTCTGCAATGTTTATTTTTTATACAGGGTGGGCCGTAAGTTTCCATACATAGGAAAAATAAACATTTTTTTATGGACAACCATTTTTATTCATATAATATGCTCTACATGGTTGCCATTGTTTTGAAAACACATTTCAATACGTGTTCCCCACTGTTGATGAACACGCATTAGCACAGTTGACGTTATGCTTGTAATGGCGTTGGTGATACGTTCCTTTAGATGATTTATGTCTCGTATCTTTTCCTGATACACCATGGCCTTCAAGTGCCCCCAAAGATAGAAATCAAGGGGGGTGAGATCTGGGGATCTGGGAGGCCACTCCACAGGACCACGCCGACCAATCCAAGCATCCGGAAACTGCTGATCCAAATACCGACGCACGTGAAGACCATAATGAGGTGGAGCTCCATCTTGCTGGAAGTAAACTGGGAAGTTACCTTCCTCGTTTAGCAGGGATGGGAAAATCTCTTCTTGCAAAATGTTAAGATACCTTTCGGCATTAAGATTTCCACTGACAAAAATTGGTCCAATAATTCTGTCACCCCATATCCCGGCCCACACCATCACTTTACCGGCACCTTGCATCTTCGTCGGACTCAGCCAGTTAGGGTTAGCATTACTCCAATAACGTATGTTTTGCCGATTAACTTCTCCATTGACGTAAAAATTTGCTTCATCAGTAAACAAGATCTTACGTCAAACGCATATTCTTAGGGTATCTGAAACATAAAAACAAACGTTTAATTTTTCCTATGTATGGAAACTTACGGCCCACCCTGTACATTCTATCTTAGTTGTAAAAGATGAAGTCATATCTTACGAAACTTTAAATTAACACTTAATTTTAAATTTTAAGCATTTAATTTTGGCTCATATGTACAGTAGGGCGGAGTGAAAAACCCATTTTTCGAATTTTCAAATTGGCTAGTGTGGAAAATGTGTGGAGTAGTGAGGAAATAAGCTGGTATAAATTTAAAATCATAACATTAATATCTTCAGGTGCCACAATGACCTTCAATATTGAAAAAAATTGAAAAAAGCAGATTTTAACCAATAATTACAGAAGAGTCCACGATGCACAATAGACAAGAATTTATTCACACTTGTATAAAAATAGCTCAGTCAACCTTTAAAAAAAGTTTCTATTCTCTAAAAACAGTTTTCTATAGTCAGCTCACTCAGCTGTCACGTGAGTACCTCGGTTCAGTGTAGCTGTCGCTCTCGTAGCAGGTGGGTGTTCTGTTGTTGGCGTTACTCAGATAGTCTAAACTATATTTCTTATATATTTTGCATTTCTGTATTGTGTTGCCCTAAGTTTGCCATGTACTATTAACTGAAATTAACGTATAATTGATATTAGCTCTTTCTTTTTCAGATTTGTATACTTTCAAAATGTCTCGAGTTTGTGAAAAATCAACCAGGGCCTCAACTGAGTGCCCCATGTTTGGTATGGGGGAAGATTTGTGGCACAGGAATCTTCCTACATACGAAGGAGTTTTTAAATATTACTTGTTTGTAAGAAACGATTTGAAACAGAATACTAATAAAGATCCTTCAATATCTCAAATATTAGAACAAGTTGTTGATAAATTGAAAACAATTTGGGAAAGTGCTTCCGTCCCAATTCTGTCAGACAGGCGAATTGAAACAATGTTCAGAAGCTACCACGAAAAGTATCGTGTCATTATGAAGCCATACCAAAGCAGAAAAAATTCTGAAGCTTACAAAGCAAAGATTGATATGTTCAAAAAAGAAGCACACACGAAACTTTTTGACATTGCAGCGTGCAAGTGCAAAGTACTAACACAATGTTCTTGTCCCAAAGAAAAAACGGTTCCAAAGGAAGAAGTGACGTTCCTCTTAGATCAAAGGAGTGAAAGAAAACTGTTTATTGATAGAGTAGATATTACACTCTCAAAGAAAAAAGCATCTACGTTGCTAAGAAAGAAAAAAGAAGCTGTGAGGTTCACCAAAGAATCTTCACAGGAGAAATTGCAGGATACAAATGTTGAATTATCATCATCGACATCAAATAGTGAAAGTGAATCTGGCGAAATATCAGACGATACATTTCCAGAGCAAGTTAGCTCGAAGAGAAAGCTCGAACAACCTGAAGAACAATTATTCAAGAAAAGGAAAACTACAAATCTACCTTCAGTGGCTACTGCTTGTGACAGGACTGCAGTTTCAGATCGAGCTGCAGCATTCATTGTTAGTGCAGTATTGCAAGATATTGGAGAAGTTTCTATTGACAATACATCTGAAGTAGTGGATAGGAGTAAAATCAGAAGAGAAAGACAAAAGAAGAGATCAGAAATTATGAAAGATCAAAATCAGGTCCCAATCAGAGGAATCTATTTTGATGGTCGAAAAGATTCTACACTCTTCCAAGAAAAAAAAGAGTCCAAAGTATATCAGAAGAAGGTAACAGAAGAACATATCACTTTAGTGAGAGAACCTGGTTCAGATTATTTGGGCCATTATTCTGTGAATTCTGGATCAGCTGAAGAAATATGAAAAGGAATGTTTGAGTATATTGGAAATAATGACATGAACCTGGAAAACCTTGTTGCCATTGGATGCGATGGTGCAGCAGTCAACACTGGAGAAAAGGGAGTCGTTATAAGGCTTATAGAATTGAAGCTGAAGAAGCCAGTTCAACATTTAGTGTGCCAGCTCCATGCCAATGAATTGCCATTACGCCATTTAGTTGCAAAGCTGGATGGAAAAACATCTGGCCCCCGCGGATTCACCGGTCCTATTGGCAGGGAATTAGAGAACTGTGAGAGTCTTCCTATTGTCGAGTTTGAAAGGATTGATGCTGAGGAACCAACTGTAGACTGTGAAGATCTTAGCACCGACCAAAAATATCTAATTGATATTCATCAGGCCATAACAAAGGGATATTGCTCTCCAGATCTTGCTCATCGTAATCCAGGCAAAATGGCACATTCACGATGGCTGACTACAGCAAATCGTTTGCTTCGTCTATACGTTTCAACTGTAAGTCCATCTGAGAACCTCATGAACATTCCTTCTTTTATAATGAAGGTCTACATCCCAATGTGGTTTTCTATTGAGCAAAGTACGTCTTTTGTCAATGGCTCAAAACATGTTTTCAAAACTATTGAACTAACAAGAACACTGAATGACGAAGTAAAGGATATTGTAAACCCTGTCATACAAAGAAATGCATTTTTTGCAGATCCAGAAAATATTCTAGCATCAATGATTCATGATGACCGCAGCGCCATAAGAGAATTAGCGTGGAGGCGAATAAAGAAAGCAAGGCAAACAAACAAGGAAAAAGTTGTGAGGCGTTTCACAGTACCTGTTATTCAATTTGAAGCTACTGATTATACTGATTTAATTAATTGGCAAAAATGCATTGTCACTGAACCACCTGTGACAAGACACCTGACAGAAAATGAGATTGAAGAATTCATAGAAAACAAGAGTACCCCTCCATTCGAGAAATTCCCTTGTCATACACAAGTAGTAGAAAGAATGGTAAAATTAGTGACTGAAGCATCATCAAAAGTATTTGGATTGAACGCGCGAGATGGCTTCATAAGATCAACACTTCAGTCACGTAAAAAAATGCCATCATTCGAAAGTAAAGCTGAATATAAAGTTTAAATAAAACGTTAATAGAAAAAAACATGCGCAAGGATGGGTGGTTGGGAGGGCATGGGTGGAGCTCGACACGCAGCCACCTACTCGTGGTGAGTTCTGGATTATTTAGATCATTAATCAAAAGAACATTGATCTAAATAAACTAAGAGCTGCGTAATTCAGTAACTATTTTGGTAATTGGAACACTTAATATATAATAATAACAAGTAAGTTTCAGTTATTGTACTAATGCAGAATATAAGAAAATCATTATATTTCACTTTTTTCGACGGCTTTGTGGCACCTGAAGATATAATTACGCAGGACTAATATCTATGCACAGTCATTATCTATAGCACCCACATATTTTCCGCACTAGCCATATTTGAATTTCGAAAAAAAGTTTAAAAACCTCATTTTCGATCCGCCCTAATGTACAGGGTGTACATAAAGTCAGGATCTATTTTTGTGAAATAATTATTTTTTTTTCTATTTTTCTTTTCAGAAGCCCTTAGAATGAATACAGAAGACCGTGTGGCAATAGTAATTTGGCGAATCGAGGGAAAGAAATACAATGACATCAGAGAGAAGTTTAGAAGGAGATTTCATAAACCGAGGCCAATAGACAAGACAATACGAAAATTGGTGAACAAATTTAAACGAACGGGATCTGTAAATGATGAAGCAAGATCAGGACGACCGTGTATGTCAGATCTTACCGTGAATGCAGTACGCGGAATTATCACTGAGGAGCCACGTACGTCCGTTCGTGCTGCATCACACAGACTCGGCCTCCCGACGTCATCTGTGTACAAAATTCTGAAAGTTAATTTGCAGAAGAAAAGCTATCATTTGCAGGTTTTACATGAGGAAGATTTCCCTCGACGAAGTGCTGTGTGTGCTGATCTCGTAGAACAAATCTGGAGTGATAATTTAATGGACAACATTCTCTTTAGTGATGAAGCCACTTTCCATACGTGTGGAAAAGTAAATCGCCATAACTGTCGAATTTGGGCAGATGAAAGACGGAATGATTTCGTCCAAAATTGGGAAAGAGACTCACCTAAAGTTAATGTCTGGATGGGTTTAACAAAATCTAAGGTTTATGGTCCTTTTTTCTTTGCTGAAGCTACAGTTACGGGGCTTATTTATCTGGACATGTTGCAGCAATTCCTTAAACCTCAGCTGATTGGGGATAGGATTGTTAGTACCGTCGTCTATCAACATGATGGTGCTCCTTGTCACTATGCCAAAATTGTTCAGGATTATCTAAATGGACGTTTTCCAAATCGCTGGATCGGACGCGGAAGCAACAGCCCTTGGCCAGCGAGATCACCAGATTTAACCCCTTTAGATTTCTTTGCATGGGGCTTTATCAAATCGCACGTCTATCAGACGAAGATTACGAGTCTTGAAAACTTACGTACACGTATACGAACTGCTGCAGATAACATAACCCCGCAAGTGCTCCAGAATGTGTTTAGAAATGCTGCGGAACGATTTGAGCTGTGCAGGGATACTGATGGGCGTCACGTCGAATCCTACTCTTGATTATTTAATAAATGTTACCACTTTATCATTTTATGATTGAATTCCATATAATTTCCAAGTGCTTCACAAAAATAGATCCTGACTTTATGTACACCCTGTATATTTAATTTTAATTCATAATAAAATGCATATTTCAATTTTCATTTTTAATTAACTCGACAAATCATGATAACATCAGATGTGTCAATATACTGTTTAAGAGAAAAATGTGCCTTCATCTTCAAATGTCTTGCTTATCTGTCAATATTCTGTTACAGGCAACATTTACCTTTATCTTCAAATATTTTGCAAAAGAATTCAGCCTATTGAGAATCAAAAACAAACAGGTCAACACTAAATAATAATGATGTCACTAAATTACTGGATTTGTATATAAATACTTGTAATCTTTCAAATTATTGTTCTTTCAAATTATTGTTCTGATTCTGATCTGATCTAGAAGCTGAAGCATTATCTGTAATATTTTAAAAGCAGTAAAATAGAGTAAGAGGATATCCTTGTCTTCTCTTCTGAGCACTGTCTTCTCCACAGAACTTAGTTTTAAAATAGAATAAATAATTTCTCCAATACGCTACAAGAAGAATCGGGGAACCGTCAGATAATTTAATAAGTTTGCACAGAATCCTCTAATCCGCTTCAAGAAGAAATCGGAGTGTAGTATAAAAGAAACTACTGCGATTCCCTGCAGGGTACCAGCTACCCCAGAGTGAGAAATCTGTTGCTGCCACTTAACTGGAACCCCCGTCATCCTCGAACCACCCAAGGCCATAGACGGAAGGTATATATATATATATAATATATAATATATATATATATATATAATATATATATATGGATGTAGGAGAATTACAAGTTGTGACTGATTCGGGACCTTGGTGCAGTGGTTAGCATATCCGACCGGCAATTGGATGATCCCTGGTTCGATTCCTGGGAGGTGCCTCATTTTTCATTTGCTCATTCTCTCTCCCCATCTTGTGCGGACGCTTTTCTACACAAGCGTCGTTCTTTACATTATATATATATATATATATATATGGTATGAATAATAATAATATGAGATGATAATGCTGTTAAATCACTCCAAATAAAGAATAGCGCGGATAATGCGGTTCGTTGTGTGTATTCGATCGGATGTACACAATGTAACTCAGTATATATAGGCCAAACGGGTAAAACGTTAGACATTAGGGTAAAACAGCATAAATATGCGTGGAGAACAGCAAATAATTCTAATGCATTGTTCAACCATATGTATAGATGTAATCATAGTATCAAGTGGGATAGTTCTAAAGCGCTCGCTAAATATACAGATATAATTGAAAGGAATATTCTAGAATGTGCAGTTATCCATTTAAAAAATAATTTCAATAACAGTGCGCGAATGTATAAAATTGACAATATCCTGTTAAAATACCTTTTGCCTCTAATTAACTCTTGTTAATCATGTGCTAATCTTTTTAGTTTTCTGTCCCGCTGTATATAGGTATATATTTTTGTCATCTCGCCTTCTCCCTTCATTTCCTGACGAGGTGTACTTCTGAATACACGAAAGGTCTTGGAATAATTTTTCTTTTTCCTTGTGGAAAAATTAAGAAAAAGAATTAAGAAAAAGTTTCAACATTTTATATGGTATCTTTTTTTTTTATAAGCGACAATGAGTGCACCATTAATTAATGTTATCTAATTCACAAATATCTTCTAAAGCCTATTTCCATTTATTTTCCATTTATCTTCCATTGCCATAAAGCTTTCTCCACTTTTTGTCCAAATTCCATTTTTTACAGTTTCAATTTTTTGAGTTTGTGAGCGAGTGAAGAGGTGTTTGTCGCTAAAATTAATTATATATGTAATTTAAGAGAGCTTTTTTAGGGTTTGCCCACTTTTAAAAACATTAATGGTTGCGCGCGCGCGCGCGCACACACACACACACACACACAGGCTTTCCAGCCATTAAGCATTGAACCTTATTTGGTGATTAAAATACTCCTCCCCCACCACCTTCCTTGAGGAATTTCAGGCATAGTTTTATTACAGATTTTAACCACTAAAAAGTAGGGTCGAGGTCATAGGGCTCAAAGGTTTATTTGTGCCTTTGTGGTGCTAAAATCGTAGATTAATATAACTTGAACGCTTACTCGGGCACGTTTGATCACTCCATACCGTGGGTTTGGTTTCAAGATGTCCTTCCCTCTGTAAGGAGACTTTGCGTCCATTTTTGACACGTCTCTTCACTACCTATTTTCTCTTCGTCGAATGACCTCGACAATGAAATGAAAGTCAGACAACTCATTTACGTTAAAACATATTAATATTTATTTATGTGGAAGGAAAAAACGATGGCTGATTGGTTGTTAAATTTTTTGATGTCGTGGTCCATGTTTTAATATTTATTCGTCAAGGGTGAAAGATAAATGAGGATGTGTGGTGAACACTATGCATGCTGAGTCCAACACATGCGTAGCATGACATGGGCTCAACAGTGGTGTGAGGCTCATCGTCAAGATGATATTTTGGCTTGATATAATTTGAGTGATTGACCTGGTAGAGATATTGAAATAAATAATACTGGTTTTGTACGGCTGGTTTTTTTGCGTGTGTTTCGGCGTAATCCAGAAGTCTTTTGGGCAACATGTCTTTCATTGTGTTCCACCACCAATTACAAACAAAAAGCGTATTTACAAATTAATCATGTGTACTAGATTTTATTTAGACATCTTTTTTGCTTAATGGCATTCACTCTCAACATCAATGTGAAAAAAACTACTTTAAGGACAGACTATAGTAAAAAAATATAAAATTTGCCAATATCTTACAAACTGGTTTTATGGACTTAGCGCCTTTTGGAAATCAGCTCTTCATATATATATATATATATATATATATATATATATATCGTTGCTTGTACCTTGTGGGGAATGGACGTACTGTGTCTCTTTCTGTAGTAACACCCAAATAAGAAGGGAATAAACTACTCGGCGATTTATTCTCTTTACGCCCGAAAGTGTATGAAGTATTAGTGAATCCGTGCATATAATTTATAAAGTGAAATTCATTAAAATTAAGAAAGTGCAATACAGTTTACATAAATTATCACCAGTTTTAACGTATGTATTTAAAACGTAATGCGGTTGGCATTCGAGAAATTTTTAAACAAGGCAGGAGAAAGGTCATAAAACGCAAAGGTCAGAAAACCCTTAACCATCGAAAGGAAAGAAAATAGAAAGAAAGGAAAAAAATAAATAAATAAAGAATTTGTGTGGTATTTCTTTTTACGCTAATTAATGAATAGCATAGCCATGGGTCCAAATTCTCACTTAATCTGCAATTTGTGTAATCTGGAAACAACTGAAAAAGCTGTAATACGATGCAATTTCCGTCAAAAACTGCAAGACTTTATCTGCATGAATGGGTGATAGGGAAATAACTCTTGTCTCGAATGCGAAACAGATCGTGGGGATCAATTTTCTATGTGGCGCATGTACACACACGGTAAACTCCCTCGCGGTATTTAAAGAAATGGAGATAGCAGACTCGAGTTTTACAAAAAAGAATGAAATAATGTGGACACAAGAGTCCGGAAATGTCCCAACGAAAAACCGGGTGGATGAGAGAGAGGACGAAATAATGAATAACAGAAGACATAAATGAAAGAAAGAAATTAGTAAAAGTTACGAGGTAGTAAAACTGTCCAAAGAACGAAATGATAAAAAGAAAATAATTAAAAACGTAGAAAATAATCAGCCAAAGAAAAATAATGATAATACCAAAATTAAGAACTTTGAAAATAATAAAAAAACAAGGAGTAGAAACGTAGAAAATACCGAATGTAAATACTACGCAAAAGGGAACTGCAGATATCGGTTTGGGCAATACATCCATGCACATCCCACATTATGCAACACACAGTACACAAGTGGATATTGCAAATTTGATAAGAAGTGCAAGTTCCACCATCTTACGGTCTGCAACACCTATGCAAGATATGGGAGGTGCAAATACGGTAAAAAATGCCGATACTACCACCCTCAAAGGAACGCAACGGGTGAATAGGAAAAACGAACATCAAAGAAGGGTACCAATTTTTTAGACGGAGCCAACACAATTCAACTGCTAAATACCATCCAGCAAATACAAAGTCAGCTGACAAATATAGGAATCCGAGAGCCGGACAGAAGGCATGCACAAAGACACTGCATGCATTATCGGAACAAGTACGATAAAGATAAAAAGAGGCAAATTCTCGGAGGACCACAAGGCAACGAAACCGGCACCACCATTGGAAAAATAATCTAAACCACCTGTATGCGAAAACGATAGAAAAAAATAAAAATAATCCTAGCCAACATTCAGGGCCTTAAATCAAATCATTCCCCAGACAAAGTTTTATACCTGAAAGGACTCATGCAAGAAGCCGGAGCAGACTTTGCATGCCTCACGGAAATTCATCTAAAGGACTGCCAGACGAACTGTGAAAATTGTGAGTCCTGTGTTGACAAAAAAGAAATACAAATTGACAACTATAACATCCTCCGAACCGACAGAACAGCGAGACGTAAAGGAGGATGTGCTATTTACACACGCGAAAAGCATATAGCAGAAATGACTATAAGAACCTCAAACAGCTACGTAGAATGTGTAGCAGCAAAAGTTGAAAAATTAAATATGGTACTAATTGTAATGTACAGACCCCCAAACACGCCAACCTCAAAATTTTCAGATTCCATTACAGAGGTAAGAAACTGGGTAAACGATCTACACTCTCCAACCCCAAATATTTTTCTCTTTGGTGATTTTAATTTCTCATTCATGAAATATAAAAGGATAGGAAAAAATGTATGTATACACCAGGACAAGGGGGCACACGGGAAAACCAGGAGCAGGTAAAAATGCTACTAGCTCTAGCTGATGAATTTATGTTAACGCAAGAAATAACAGAAAACACACGAAAAAACAACTGCCTAGATTTGGTATTTACAAACAACAGCAATCTAATTGATAATGTAGAAATATCCCCAACTATAATATCGGACGACAACATCATTGAAATAACAACCAATATAAAAGCAACAGGAAAGGGAAGAACACGAACAACAGAAAGAAGCAAATTCGAAATTTCTAATTTTCACTACAAAGCTATAAACTGGGAAGATGTTGCATCCAGCATGGAAGTAATAGATTGGAAAACCATTTTCGAGGCCAAGACAACGGAAGAGATGCTAATGACTTTAGAGGAGAAGACGTTAGAAATTGTGGAAAGACATGTCCCAAAAATACAACATAGAGGAAAGAGAAGCAGGTTCGAGAGACAAAAGAGGTCATTGTTCCGAAAGAGAAAAAGAGTGGCTGCAAAATTAAGTAACTGTAACGATAACAACATCAGAAAAATATTAAATAATAAACTGCAGAGTATCGATGACGTCATACAGGAACTAATTGAGAAGCACACAGAACAAGAAGAAGACGACACTATACAAGCGATAAAGGCTAACTCAAAGTACTTCTATAATTTTGCAAAAAGAAAGTCGAAAAACCATGCGACTATCGGACCTTTGAAAAACGAAGACAGTGCTTTATCTGATGATCTAACAGAAGTATCCGAAATATTAAGAGCTCAGTACGAATCGTCTTTCAGTATCCCAAAAACTGACAAACTGATATGCGATAGAAACGCGTTCTTTGTAGAAGAACTACAAGGGGAAAGTATAACGGACTTCGACTTTACGACAGATGATATTACACACGCTATTGAGAAACTAAAAACACACTCAGCGGCAGGACCGGATAAATGGAATGCCACACTGATAAAAAACTGCAAGAATGCAATCGCTGAGCCCCTATATTGGATATGGAGACGATCACTAGACACGGGAGAAATACCGGGCATCCTGAAGAGCGCGAACATAGTCCAAATATATAAAGGAGGAGCTCGATCCGAGGCCAAAAACTATAGGCCAGTGTCGCTTACATATCGTCTCACTAAAATATTTGAAAGAATAGTTAGACAGAAAATCTGACTTTTTGGAAAGTCAGAAAAAATTCAATGGTAACCAACATGGGTTTCGGTCAGGCAGATCATGCCTCTCACAACTAATGGAACACTACAACAACATTATTGATTCACTTGAAAGTAATGAAAACTATGATGTAATATACACAGACTTTGCCAAAGCGTTCGACAAGTGTGACCATGGAATCATAATATCATACATAAACTGAAGTATATGGGAATAACAGGAAAAGTAGGGAAATACTGTAGATATATAATTTCCTTGGTGAGCGGCTGCAAGTCGTTACAGTACAAGGAGTATCTTCTTCAGAATCAGAGGTCCTCAGCTCAGCACCACAAGGAACAGTATTAGTTCCACTACTCTTCATAATCATGCTAACTGACATAGATGAGGACGTTACCAGAGACAGCACAGTAACATCCTTTGCTGATGACACAAAGAACAGTAGAAAAATAAGAAACTCAGAAGATATAGGATCTGTACAAACCGACATGAACAGAATCTACAAGTGGACGGAAGAAGACAATATGAAGTTTAACACCGAGAAATTTCAGCTATTACGGTATGGTACGGAAAAAGAGAAGACCTAAAATCCATGGAATATTATACCTCAAATGGACAGAAAATTCAGAGAAATTCTAGAGCAAAAGATTTAGGGGTTGTAATGATGGATGATGCGAAATTTTAAACACAAAATAAGATAGCAGTAAACAGAGCAAAGAGAATAACCGGCCAGATATTGAGAACCTTTAAACGAAGGGATAGGAATGTAATGATTCCTCTACTGAAAACACTGATCATACCCAAATTGGAAAACTGCTCGGTCCTAACATCCCCATATAAAAAAGAAGACATTAGACAGCAAGAAGGGATTCAGAGAAGCTTCACAGCCAAGATCAAGGGGTGCAAAAAACTAAATTACTGGGAAAGGTTACGCGAACTAAACCTATATTCACTGGAAAGGAGAAGAGTGAGATACACCATTATTTACACTTGGAAAATAATGGAGAAACTAGTCCTTAATCTTACTCTGAATCCTGTAACTCCCCAAACAACGGTGGAAAGTAGAAAAGGAAGACTGTGTCGTGTTCCCAAATTAAAGGCGAGATGGGGAACATCCTTAACCCTGAAATAAAAAAGTTCTGTTATGAGAGGACCAAACTGTTTAATCAGCTGCCCAAAGACCTAAGGAACACGAATGGTGTTGCAGTGGACATCTTCAAAAGAAGATTAGACGCCTGTTTCAGAACAATCCCCGATGAGCTGGGCGTACCTGGCTATGTGATTTAGAGAGTACAAGAAACCAACTCACTACTTCACCAGGCCAACTCGAGAGGAGGGGCGACAAACTTGATGTTCGTGAAGTGAGGAATCATCGCACGGAACCTTTGAAAAGTTGAAAGGTATATAATACAAATCCACAAGGAAAAAGGAAAATGATTCCCAGGCCTTTCGTGTATTCAGAAGTACACCTCGTCAGGGAATACACGAAAGGTCTTGAAATAATTTTTCTTTTCCTTGTGGGTTTGTATCATTTCACGTGTTTAATTGTGAAATTCATCCCATATATATATATTATATATATATATTTATGTATTTTATATATATATATATATATATATATATATATATATATAGGGTGAACCAAATGTAGGTGGACAGTAATGATAACGTTTATTTGAGAATACATATTTAATTTTTTTGTATACTATAATACAAATAAATTTAAATAATTTAGTTATAATATTTAATATATAACACAAACACCATAGTTATAATGAACACCATAGTTATAATATAATATAACACAAACCGTATTCAACCTACTGTCCACCTACTTTTGGTTCACCGTGTATATATATATATTATATATATATATATATATATATATATATATATATATATATATATATATTGTATGTGTGTGGTGTGTGTGTGTGTACATGTCAAGAAAGTTAACCCATAACCAACATTATTGTTTGCAAATTGTGAAAAGAGTAAAATATTGAAAGTTGTGGAATTATGTTTGGAGTGAAACCGAAATAGAATTCACAAATGTTTCTTGACGTCTAAAAAACCTTTTGATCATTTCCAATGACTGAATTCGAGGTAAAATTCAAATGAGGCGAAAAAATGTACAACTTCTGACTTTACAATTTGAAAAAAATATTAAAAAGTTTCACTTTTCTATGTAAATAAAATGATAAATAATGAGAAATGTATTTTATTTGTGTGTATATATATATATATAATATAATATATATATATATATATATTGTTTAGGCGGCTAGAGTAAGTCATTAAGGTGTAACGTAGTGAGTTTCCGGGTTTTGGAGATGAAGGATACGATGGGAACGGATGGTGAGTAAATCTTCAAATTAAATACTCGAAATTTGGTTTGAAGAATAAAATAAAAATTTTATTAATTTTTATTTATTATAATTTCATATGATTTTATGAACTGTCCCACTTTTATTAATTATTATTAATACGTTCTTTTACACATTACATTGTTAAATGTAATTCGCAAAAGAATGTATTTTTATTGAAGTAAATCCTGCTCCTGCGTTCGTGTATAAATTGTTCGCAAAACTCTTTCACAAAAATCACTTATTAAAAATTAGAGAAGTTGATGCAAATGACACAAATGTTACCAAATGACACAAAATTTTGATTCTTCCGAAAAAAGCACTTTCTGCCATTCGTTTGTAGTCGATGCAACTCTTTCTTTGCACCAGAATAGTCGTCTTCTCTTTTTCTTTGCATTTAACATCGGCTTAATTTTTGGTTTTCGTGACCGAAATCCTACTTCATAAAGGTGGCGAGTGCGTTAGTGGTGCGGTTGCATGAATGCAAGTGGTGTGAGGTTACTTGCATTTGTAAAGAGAACTGTCAATAGTCACGTTTATCAAGAAATTTTAGAAGCGGCTCGTGCAACGTCCGCGTGGTTTGATGCTTATTAAATTGAAGTACTACCATGGCCAGCTAATTCTCCCGATCTTAATCCGATAGAAAATCTTTGCAATATTGCCAAGCAGAAGATCCAAAAGCGTAAACCAGGAACACTTAGTGAACTGAAGAGCTGTTTCATGACAACCTGGCAGTTGATAACTACAGAAGAATGCAAGAGACTTGTCGACTCGATGCCACGTCGATTGGAGGCCGTAATCAGGCTAAAGGTGGACCAACTAAATACTGAGACGCAGAGTTAAAAAATCTTTGATAAAGGTTTAGTATATTGGCAGTACTCAATAAATATAACGAATTTAACCTATTTCTTTTGTTGCACCCGACAAGATATTCTAATATTTTGGTATGTCGCTATGCATTAACTTTTCACTATTTAATTAATAAGATTTTTGCTATATTTTAATTTTTTTTCAAAACTGGCACACAGAGGTGTCTTTTTATCGCAATGACGTCACAGATAGTCGATATTCCTCATAAAGGTGTATAACTTGAAGCTATTATGAAGTTCATGAGCACATTTGAGACAGTATTCTATTTATTTGGTCCGGAGTTGTAACCTTATTATTTAAATGATAATAACTACATATTTTAAGCTATTTCTAGCCGATATATAGTAGTATACGCCGATTATTTTAAGGAGAAAATGAAGGAAACCAGTGGAACTCACTTCACAAGGTATATCAGAGTCATTGCCGTTCATACAAAGAGTCCAGGATGGCTGAGTGGGTTAATTGATGTGGCTTTGATGATCAACCCTTTATCACGAAGTTCAAAATGAATAATATTTCCCTCGATTTCCTGCACGCAAACAAACTAAAAGCGCGAAAGAATGTTTTAATGATTAGCAGAGATTTTTTTCATTGTTTTTACTCTTACCAGTTATTATTTTGAGGAAAATCGGCGAGACTTCATTTGACGATTTCTTTTCCTGAAAAATGTTCGGTTTCAAATCTTCACCGAAAAATTCGAGAGAACTTTTTTTTCTTTAATAAACTTTTTATCGACACAAAGTTTGGTGATTACGACAATGAAGTAGAATTGGAAATAGAATTACTTCGAATAATTGAACAATTTAGAGTAATTGTGAAGTTTTTGAACGGCGACTCGAGTAATCATTCGTTCAATTAATGTAAATTAATCGTGTTTGGCTACGAGTGAAGGCACCATTTGTCGGCTGGAATGGAACTATAAAGGCCAGAGGCAGATGGGAACAATTTCTCCTCACCCAAAATCGATCACAACACTCAAAATTAAATTTTAAAACTAGTCAAAATCTTTCAACACAAAATTTTCAAAATTCATTATACAGTATATATATATATATATAATTTTGAAAATGTTGTGTGAAAGATATATATATAGATATATATATATATATATATATATATATATATATATATACATACAGAGGGTGGCGCAAAGTCGCGCATCATAGGAATTTTCAGTGTGATTAATGATTATAATATATTGTTTTTTTTCTTTATGTAGGGGATGGCTACGACGTTAACAATAGACGAGAGGGAGAGCTTGGTTTTAATGTATGGAATACCAGGTACAACAAATCGATGAATTGATACAGAATTTAAATTCTCTACCGCTTCATCGATTTATTGAATCGGTTGAATCGGTTAAATTCTGTACCGATTCATCGATTTGTTGTACCTGGTATTCCATACATTAAAACCATGCTCACCCTCTCGTCTATTGTTAATTTGCAGCCATCCCCAACCTAAAAGAAAAAAATAATATGCACTATATATATTCAACACTGAAAATTCCTATGATGCGCGACTTTTGCGCCACCCTATATATATATATATATATATATATATATATATGAAAAGAAGGATCAACACAACGGCAAACATTTTCATTTATTTGTACATCAGACGTTTCGACAAATCTTTTGTCATCATCAGTGAGTTAAGTCTTAAAACCTTAAAACAAAATTGAAAAGTGAAAGTTACATCAATACAATATTAAGACCATTAAAATTAAAACCTTAAAGCAAAATGAAAATTGCATCAATACAAAATTAAAACATTTAAATTTCATCACTATAAAAACTAAAATTAAATTAAATTTCATCACTATAAAAACTAAAATTAAATTACATCCACCTCCATACTTGGCAAAGTCTAAGAGACCACTAGGTGGTCAGGGGATTAGAAAGGGTATATCTGTGAAACACGGTTGGTTGTCAAAAGAGTCTTAATTTGTAGGATGAGCTATTATTATTAAGGGAGGGTTTGTTTCTATAGATGTACAAAGATTCTAAAATTCGGAGTTCTGTAAGGTTATTGGATCTAGTTAAAATTTCAAACTGAGTTTGTGAAGGGGATGGTCGTTTTCATAGCAACCTTTACAGCCAAATTGATGGGGTAGCTATGGGTTCCCCGTTAAGCCCAACACTAGCAAATGCATTTCTTTGCCATTACGAAGAAATTGGTTGAAAATTGTCCTAGTAGTTTTAAAACCCATATATTACAGAAGATACGTGGATGACACTTTCTTAATATTTAACCATCCTTCACACGTAAAACTTTTCGTGATTATCTTAATAAACAACATAGTAATATTAAGTACGTGTGAAAAACGAAACAAATAATAGTTTACCTTTCCTGGATGTTTAGTTAAACGGGCCATAATAATTCCAACTTCACTATTTCGGAAACAAACTTTTACTGGCTTGGGAACCAATTATTTAAGTTGTATGTTTTATAATATAAGATTAGTGCTATAGTAACATTATTAACAAGAAGTTACCGTATTTGTTCGGATTACTTTTCGTTAAACGAAGAATTTAAATTTTTAAAACAGTACTTTATTAACAATTACTACCCTTCTCATCTATTCGATAACCAATTAAAGAAATTTTTAAATAACACTTTTGATACTAAACTCCCGCGTAACTACAGTACAAAAAGAAACCAGATATATTAAATTACCTTTTTATGGTTATTATCATTGCGTATTCGAGGTGAATTGTCCAAAAACTACTCAAGTCTAGTTATCCCAAATAAATTTTAGATTCGCCTTCGTCAACCCACTTAAATTATCAAATTTTTTAAAGTTCAAAGATGAATTCCCCAAAACTGTATGCCCCAATGTTGTTTACAAATACACGTGCGACAGCTGTAAGGCTGCGTATATTGGCAGCACTCAACTCCAACTGGAGGTGCGCCTTTCTCAACATTTGGGCTTGTCAGTCCGTACCAAACCGTCCCCTCAGTAGCCCTCCACAATCCGCAATTAGAAACCACAGTAATGAAAACGACCATCCCCTTCACAAAACTCAGTTTGAAATTTTAACTAGATCCAATAACCTTACAGAACTCCGAATTTTAGAATCTTTGTACTCTATATAAACAAACCCTCCCTTAATAATAATAGCTCATCCTACAAATTAAGACTCTTTGACAACCAACCGTGTTTCACAGATATACCCTTTCTAATCCCCTGACCACCTAGTGGTCTCTTAGACTTTGCCAAGTATGGAGGTGGATGTAATTTAATTTAGTTTTTATAGTGATGAAATTTAATTTAATTTTAGTTTTATAGTGATGAAATTAAATGTTTTAATTTTGTATTGATCGCAATTTTCATTTTGCTTTAAGGTTTTAATTTTAATGGTCTTAATATTGTATTGATGTAACTTTCACTTTTCAATTTTTGTTTTAAGGTTTTAAGACTTAACTCACTGATGATGACAAAAGATTTGTCGAAACGTCTGATGTACAAATAAATGAAAATGTTTGCCGTTGTGTTGATCCTTCTTTTCATCTGTAAGCTCCGGTTCCCTAAGGAGAAGTCAATAGCTTTGATATATATATATATATATACAGGGTGGGCGGAAAGTAGCTCCCTATTTTGGATTGGTAAAAAAATACGTATATTATTCATTTATTTCAGAAAAAATAATATGAAAAGGTAGGCATACATGGTTGGTTTTCTCTAAAATTCAATGTGGGCTCCAACTCTTTCCACCAGCTTCTGGAGCCGCCCAGGAATGGCGTCCACTGACTTTAGCAGGAACTCCGGCGGGATGGAGGACATGACTTCCCGAATTCGGTCCTCCAGTTCTTCCAATGTCCTCGGTTTGGTGCGGTAGACTTCTTCCTTTACCCACCCCCAAAGAAGAAGTCGCACGGTTACCGCTGAAAAATGGCAGAATCGGTTCAGTGTAACGGTGTGGTGTGGTATGACCTCAGATCAGGTTGTGCCCGTTCCTTCTGCGCAACACCATGAATGCTGAGCGGTACCATGCTATGTTGCGAAACGAGGTCTGGCCGGTTGTCAGCACATGGGAGAACATCGACGATCTGATATTTATGCAAGATGGCGCCCCTCCGCACTTCGCTCTTGTTGTCCGTGAGTGGCTGGATGCCCACTTCCCTGGGCGTTGGATGGGTCGTCGTGGTCCACATCAATGGCCAGCCAGGAGCCCCGACTTGACACCGTGCGACTTCTTTCTTTGGGGGTGGGTAAAGGAAGAAGTCTACCGCACCAAACCGAGGACATTGGAAGAACTGGAGGACCGAATTCGGGAAGTCATGTCCTCCATCCCGCCGGAGTTCCTGCTAAAGTCAGTGGACGCCATTCCTGGGCGGCTCCAGAAGCTGGTGGAAAGAGTTGGAGCCCACATTGAATTTTAGAGAAAACCTACCATGTATGCCTACCTTTTCATATTATTTCTTCTGAAATAAATGGATAATATACGTATTTTTTTACCAATCCAAAATAGGGAGCTACCTTCCGCCCACCCTGTATATATATATATATATAAAGAAGGACGAACACAATAACAAACATTTTCGTTTATTTTTCATACTTCAGACGTTTCGACAAATCTTTTGTTATCATCAGTGAATTACAAATCTTAAAACCTTAAAACAAAAATAAGAATAAATAAATAAAATTACATCAATACAAAGAAAATTAAAATCATTAAAATTACATCAATACAAAAGAAAATTAAAATTATTAAAATTAAATTAAAATTACCTCAACTGGTAAATACACAATGTTTACGTCAACCTCCATATTCGGCAGAAACTAAGAGAAAACTGTATGATCAGTTAATTGGAAGGTATGATATATCTATGAAAGTAAGTTGGTTGGTTAGAAGAGCTGTAATTTGTAAGATGAACTATTGTTGTTAGTGGAGGGTTTGTTTCTATACATGTACAGTGCTTACAAGAAGTCTCGCGCCTCTGTCTCGTCCCAAGCTAGTCTGTTAGGTATAAAATGGGCGGTCCTTATGGCAGCGGAGGTGTGTTCGGATTGGTGCACATAATTGCTCTAACTCCATCAATGACGTCCACATTATCATTGTGTTGATCACTCTATCTACTTATACTGTATATAGAGACATACTGCATATAGATAAATATAGAGTATGCAGGGAATAACGTGTCTCAGTCCCAGCTATGGTAGTTTTCTTACAATTAACAGTCCCAAGTGCAAGTTACGTTAACACCTCCACATAAACTACCCTGGACTAAAATAACATAAGTGAAGCCCTTACCCACAAACCATTTAAAAGGTGTGATTTAAAAGCTCTCTCTCTCTCTCTCTCTCTCTCTCTCTCTCTCTCTCTCTCTCTCTCTCTCTCTGATCACACCGTATAGCAATGTATCCATATAACGTTAATAATAACCGAAACTCGAGAAAATATACTCTCTGCCTTCCGCTCTACTCCAAATCCTTTTCTCTTAGTTACCTCTTAATACAAACTAATCTATCATATTTTGCGAATTTTTAACTCTGGTAGGATTCAATTCCATTCCTATAGTGTAAGAGATACTTAAATTCATGTGTGTATTATGCCATATGATGTGCGTAATAAATAATCATTTTCAAATAGTTGGAGCGTTCGAGGTCATCTGTAATAATCTATAGACTACCCCTCAAGCCCACTCTCAACACTTAGATTCCCCTAAGACACAGGCGTCTTCAAGTAACATGTATGCGTAGAGATCTAAGGTGTTAGATTCCATATTATATAATTTATGTGCTAGGTTTAAGAACGCTGGCATTGAAGGATGGAAGGAAGGGACAGTAAAAGCGATAATAGGTTTAATGAAGGAAGTGGGATGAGGATGGAGGTAAGCGTTGCGATGTCGAAGGAAACAAATTCAAATATTTATTTTAATACCCTAGACCAGAGCTTTCCAAACTGTGTGTCGCGACACATTAGTGTGTCGCCAATACCTCCCAGGTGTGTCGCCAAATTTAGTTAATTATTTTCAATTTTTTTGTATTTTGAAAATTTTTATTTTTGTATCAACAAAATCGGCTACAAGATAAACCACCTACTGAAAAATTATCCGATATTTGATATTTGATAACAAAAATTAATTAGTGTGTCGCCAACGTGAAAAGTTTGGAAAGCTCTGACCTAAGTCATAATAAGGTTATTTACTATGACAGAGTAGGCACAACCGAAATCAATTTCAGAAGGGGTGCATGGTATCCTCATTTCCTTTATCGTCCCAGCACGCTTCATATAAGCCATTTACACAAAGATGGAAAGGCCGTCTGTGCACTACGAGACGACCCAGGCAATGCGGGGAGCAATGGTGACATTGCATGAATATGGTGTGCCAATAAGAGAAATATCAAGACGACTAGACGTTCATCGAAGCACTATGAAACGGTGAATTCATCGGTATGAAGCAGAAAACTCAATCGCTACTTTGCCGAGGTCTGGTCCTCCGCATTCAACATCTCAAGAGGAAGATGCTGCGATTGTTAATCATGCCAGAGAGCATCCGTTTGTTCCAGCGACGCATATTTACAGACACCTGAACCTTCGTTGTAGCGCAAATACAGTGAACAACAGACTTCACGAGGCAGGGTATTTTTCTCGCCGTCCAGCTAGAAAACCTGCATTGACGATTGAGCATAAAGAGGCGCGGATGGATTTGCTTTGTAATACTTGCCGCAGGAGGAAAAATTCTGGAGAAAAGTTGTGTACTGTGACGAAAAAACATTTTCAACAGATAGTCATGTTCCCTGCATTGTTGGAGGCAGCGCGGAAAATGCTATGAAGAAGGAAATGTTTTCCCGAGCAAACGTAGTGGTCACATCACTTTCGGTGTGTGGGGCTGGATGTCTGGCTATGGTGTCGGAGAATTGACTCAAGTAGATGGACGCTTTACTGGACAGCAATATTGCCAGATACTGGAAGAGGTGCTGCTACCCAGTGTTCGTGCGTATCTGCTTCCAGCACCGGAACCATTTTACTTAATGGAAGATAACAGTCCCATTCATAGGAGTAACGTTGTGAGAGCGTGGTAGAAAGATCACCCAGAGATTATTAATCTAATTCTGCCACCACGTTCTGATTTGAATCCGATTGAAAACCTTTGGGCAATAATGATTAACGAATGGGAGCAACGCAATGAAAGAACATTTGAAGCACTTTTAGCTCACACGAGGAATAGTTGGGAGAGCTTACGCCGAACACCAAACATTCCCTACAATCTGGCCTCTTCTATGCCGCAACGATTGCAAGAAATTATTGATGCTGGAAGAAGCTATACGAAATACTGATGTTAAACCCATGACGTGAATGTGTATCGAATATATATTTATGTTAATATAGAATTTTATTAG
This sequence comes from Bathynomus jamesi, assembly GCA_023014485.1. Lineage (NCBI taxonomy): Eukaryota > Metazoa > Arthropoda > Malacostraca > Isopoda > Cirolanidae > Bathynomus > Bathynomus jamesi. The sequence continues at coordinate 594,372 of JAJOZX010000943.1, forward strand.
ATTTTTATGTTTGACATCTATAAAAGTATATATTGTGACCATGAAAGAACTTTACTTATCCTTAGAATCTTTTCTTGCAATGTCTACGCTCGTGGAGATCATAATATATGCATTGTTGAAACAAACTATGAGAAGGTAATAGTTTCAGGAAAAAAATAAAAACTGGCAACATCGAGGTCATCACATGTTTATGGGAATTGTCATATGATATGCTACCAATAAACTCTTATATACTACTATATACAGTATACTATATTACGTAATAATTACGATGAACAAATCAAATGCAAATTTCTCTGATTCACGGCCCACCAGTCTTGCTTTAGACTAATGACTTTCATAAGATGGAATAGGTTTAACATAGTTCGTTTAATAGGTTACCACTTAAAACAATGGATAAACTATCTATTAGTGAGACGACCGTGACTTCCTCGAAATGCAAGCGCGTGAGAGGTTCACTGAGGAATTTTGTCATTAGCTTCTTCACGTAGGATATATATCACAAACAACAATATTGACAACAATTCCCAACAATTACTTAATATCAATAATTGCATTTGAGCAAATAATTTAGACCTGCGTCAAAATAACTTAGGTATCATGCCATGATTTGGGATATTTGCCGAATTAGTCGTTCTCTATAGTCTACACTACAGGGGTCCCCAACCCTGTGCCCGCCGACCCTTTTGCGTGTGCCCGCCACTGACTGACTACGATTGATAAGTTTTTATTTAAATTTTTAATAAAATGTTAAGTATGTTTACACATTTTAAATATTTAGTTACTAAATATTTAAAATATGTAACATTTAACATTTTATTAAATTTTAGTAGTTAATTACAGAAACAGATGCTCATTTATTTGAAAATAATTATTTCTTTATAAATAAATTAAGTTATCGTTTTGATAATTTTTCTAAGATTCTTAGTTAGCCCACCTTGTTCATCGTACTGCCTTGAATTTGCCTTGAAAAAGTAAATGGTGCCCGCCGCACTACCGGTAGTCTTGAATGTGCTCTTCGGCAAAAAAAGGTTGGGGACCCCTGGTCTACAGTATATATTGAGAGGGTATAATGTAATACCCTCTCAATATATACTGAGAGGGTATAATGTAATACCCAGCTAATATTATGATGACTAGGATTGCTCCATAACCATCCCAACATCCCGAAACTTGCTCCATTCTGCTTCTTAATCATTTGTATTTTAAACACTAAAATGTAGCAAAAGTGACGTAATAATGGACGTCATTGATTGTGTTAGAGCAGTTATGTGCACCAATCCGAACACACCTCCGCTGCCATAAGGACCGCCCATTTTATACCTAACAGACGAGCTTGGGACGAGACAGAAGCGTGAAACTTCTTGTAAGCACTGGACAAAGATTCTAAAATTCGGAGTTCTGTAAGGTTATTGGATCTTGTTAGAATTTCGAACTGAGTTTTGTGAAGGGGATGGTTGTTTTCATTACTACGGTTTCTAATTGCGGATTGTCGTGGACTACTGAGGGGACGGTTGGTACGGACTGATAAGCCCAAATGTTGAGAAAGGTGTACCTCCAGTTGGAGTTGAGTACTGCCAATATACGCAGCCTTACAGCTGTTGCACGTGTATTTATAAACAACATTAGGGCATACAGTTTTGGGGAATTTGTCTTTAAACTTTAAAAAATTTGATAATTTAAGTGGGTTGACGAGGGCAAATCTAAATTTTCTTTGGGGATACCTAGACTTAAGCAGTTTGGACACTTCACTTCGAATACGTAATGATAAATAACCATAAAAAGGTAATTTAATATACAGGGTGTACATAAAGTCAGGATCTATTTTTGTGAAATAATTATTTTTTTCTATTTTTCTTTTCAGAAGCCCTTAAAATGAATACAGAAGAGCGTGTGGCAATAGTAATTTGGCGAATCGAGGGAAAGAAATACAATGACATCAGAGAGAAGTTTAGAAGGAGATTTCATAAGCCGAAGCCAATAGACAAGACAATAGAAAATTGGTGAACAAATTTAAACGAACGGGATCTGTAAATGATGAAGCAAGATCAGGACGACCGTGTATGTCAGATCTTACCGTGAATGCAGTACGCGGAATTATCACTGAGGAGCCACGTACGTCCGTTCGTGCTGCATCACACAGACTCGGCCTCCCGACGTCATCTGTGCACAAAATTCTGAAAGTTAATTTGCAGAAGAAAAGCTATCATTTGCAGGTTTTACATGAGTTACATGAGGAAGATTTTCCTCGACGAAGTGCTGTGTGTGCTGATCTCGTAGAACAAATCCGGAGTGATAATTTAATGGACAACATTCTCTTTAGTGATGAAGCCACTTTCCATACGTGTGGAAAAGTAAATCGCCATAACTGTCGAATTTGGGCAGATGAAAGACGGAATGATTTCGTCCAAAATTGGGAAAGAGACTCACCTAAAGTTAATGTCTGGATGGGTTTAACAAAATCTAAGGTTTATGGTCCTTTTTTCTTTGCTGAAGCTACAGTTACGGGGCTTATTTATCTGGACATGTTGCAGCAATTCCTTGAACCTCAGCTGATTGGGGATAGGATTGTTAGTACCGTCGTCTATCAACATGATGGTGCTCCTTGTCACTATGCGAAAATTGTTCAGAATTATCTAAATGGACGTTTTCCAAATCGCTGGATCGGACGCGGAAGCAACAGACCTTGGCCAGCGAGATCACGAGACTTAACCCCTTTAGATTTCTTTGCATGGGACTTTATCAAATCGCACGTCTATCAGACGAAGATTACGAGTCTTGAAAACTTACGTACACGTATACGAACTGCTGCAGATAACATAACCCCGCAAATGCTCCAGAATGTGTTTAGAAATGCTGCGGAACGATTTGAGCTGTGCAGGGATACTGATGGGCGTCACGTCGAATCCTACTCTTAATTATTTAATAAATGTTACCACTTTATCATTTTATGATTGAATTCCATATAATTTCCAAGTGCTTCACAAAAATAGATCCTGACTTTATGTACACCCTGTATGTGGTTTCTTTTTGTGCTGTGGTTATGGGGAGTTTAGTATTAAAAGTGTTATTTGAAAATTTCTTTAATTGGTTGTCAAAAAGATTAGAAGGGTAGTAATTATTAATAAAGTACGGTCTTAAAAATCTTTGTACATCTATAGAAACAAACCCTCCATTAACAACAATAGTTCATTTTACAAATTACAGCTCTTCTAACCAACTAACTTACTTTCATAGATATATCATACCTTCCAATTAACTGACCATACAGTTTTCTCTTAATTTCTGCCGAATATGGAGGTTGACGTAAACATTGTGTATTTACCAGTTGAGGTAATTTTAATTTAATTTTAATAATTTAAATTTTCTTTGTATTGATGTAATTTTAATTATTTATTTTTATTTTTGTTTTAAGGTTTTAAGATTTATAATTCACTGAGGATGACAAAAGATTTGTTGAAACGTCTGAAGTATAAAAAATAAACGGAAGTGTCTGCTATTGTGTTGGTCCTTCTTTTCATCTGTAAGCTCCGTTTCCCTAAGGAGAAGTCAATAGCTTTGATATATACAGTATATATATATATATATGTGTGTGTGTGTGTGTGTGTGTGTGTGTGTGTGTATATATATATATATAATATATATATATGAGTTGTTCGGAAGGTAGAACAACTGTTGTCATGTAAATTTATTTCCCAGACAAGCTGACGGGTGAGAGAATATGGAAGACATTGTGAATGAGTAATTGTGTGATTGGTCATTTGAGACCTCTTTAAGTAATACATGTATGGTTTTTGTCTAATTATACTTTTCAACTTAAAGTACAGTTTAATGTATGTGGCCTTGCTTACCCTCCCTACAATAGAGCATTTCCAGTGTTTCAAACACTTTCTGTTCGATGTTCGTCATTGAGTGACGCGCCGCTGGAAACTGTAATTTGGGGTAGAGAAGGGAAGTTCCATTATGCTGTACTGACATCATTTACGAGTATTATTATATATACAGTATATATATATATATATGTATATATATATATATATATATATATATATATTATACATACACGCAATATAGCGCTATACTCTCTATTTATATAAATATAAACGTAAAATAATGGAAATGTGAAGGATATAATGAGACAAAAATAATTATCAATGAAGTGACTAAATTAGTCAGAAAGGACCAAATTTTATAGAAATTTCTATAATGAACTTTTTTTACTAAAAAGGTCTTTCATTTTCATTATCATTATTATCATTATTATTACTATTTGAAGATAGGAAACCCTCATTTATAGAATAATAACCAGAGTTCAAATAAAAATTTATGTACACATATTTTGTTGACTTTATTTTAAATTTTTCAATTCATTTTTTAAGTTAAAATTATCAAATACCAAAAATCTGTGATAATCTTTCTTGCGGAAATAATTTGGCTCAAACATAATAAAGAGTACTCGTAAATTTCTACGATGGCGATTTTGCGCGATTCACGTCAACCGATGTTGAAAATCGGTCACAGTTATTTGCTTTTAGAATTTTGTCAATCACTCGTTTAAATTTGATTCATTCTCCTTCCGTCCACAAGAATGGCACAGTTTACGGTTTGCACTCAATCAGTTTCCTACATGGCTCTCTTTAACAACATTATCGATGACTAACTATATTATACATTACGTACACACACACACACACACAGTGTATATATATATATATGAACAAATTATCCGGTAGTTAAAGCACCTTATTCTACAATACAGGAACACTCGCATCACTACTGCCACCCCTTTTCGGGGTCAAATCTCTCTGTTCTCGGCAATGACGGATCAGCCTCGGACCTTAACATAATAGAGTCGTTATATATTTAGAATGAGAAACCTACTTTCAATAATTAGAACTCTTCAAAGGATTTATTGTTTTTAAGTAAGTTTGCCTTCTTCTTTTTATTATTTTATTTTATTTTACAACTGGTAATTAAATTTTTGTTTCAAGTGTGTAAATTATTTTAATTCGAACGTTTTAATGTTTTAGTCACTGAAGATGGAACCTGACTGTTCTGAAACGTCTGAAATAAAACAAAATGTTTGCAGACGGTCTGGTGTTCCTTTTCCTAATTAGATTACCCTTTCCCGAGCACTCGTCAGTCGCCGATATTTAACCCTTCAGTGCATGATATTTTTTATGTATCAAGGCTCATACATAATCAACCGTCCTACTTTATGCATTAAAGGGATAACCTTGATTAACCTTGGTTTAGCTTCCGTCCCACCAGCAGCCCAGCGTCTCAACCACTAGGCTACCCAGGGAACTCATTTATCTACCAACAAATTTCTTTTTTATTGTGTGGAAGGATGAACAGCTGGGTTTTGCTGCGCGCCACCTGCCGTCACCGAGTCTCGATCCCGGGGTCGACGGATTCGTAGTCAGAGACGCTAACCACAACACCACTGAGGCGCAATATATATATATATATATATATATATATATATATATATATATATATATGTATGGGATTGAACTCAGAATGGTCCTCTGAGGTTTTTTCATGATAGACAGACCGTGCATGGAACAAGGAACTCTTCTGCGGAAATTAAATTTACTATAGTCCGAATAAGTATTGGTAAATGACAAACACTATATTATTTTTCTTTTTCATGATGTTAGCCCAACGTGGCAACGGATCACTCGCAAAGAGGCCCCAAATATATAGCTTCCCTCACCAACTACCTGCAAAGCAGATATGATCCAGCTTTGGGACAGGATCTAGGATATATATATATATATATATATATATTAAACAATATACTTATATATAGCAGTAACTTAGCCTAAAAGCGCATAAAAGAATATGCAAAACCAATTTTTTTAAATGTTTTTATTTCTCTAAAATGAAAAAAAAACAAGTTCAGAGTGTTTTTCTGGGTGTAATATTAAACACTTTCAAAAGTAAACTTAATGAAAACAAATTTCTTTCGATCCTTTATTGTTTTTACTCCTTTTATAAATATATTAAAAAAATACCGTCAATAATGGCAAAACGTTCCCTTTACGTTGATGTAAAAGGAAATTCGATATTGAGCTCATCATTTCATTTCAAACATTTGCAATGATGAATTGTTTCATCAACGTCATACAAAATATTTTCATTAACTTTTCTTTCCATTTTTGGATGTTCTCCATCTTGTAAAATATCGAAGGTTGGACCAAATAGATATTACATCAGAAGCGGTTCTCCCTATTCGATGTTAGGATGTGCGTAGTTGTCGAAGAGGGAATATAACACAGTAGTCTCGCGTCTTATTATGTTGAAAGGAACAGTGATGGAGCGGTAAAAGTATAAAATAAAGTGTATATCTTTTTAGCTTAGGTTTTATATCTACCCGTATCTACGTTAGAGTTAGTTGTTTCAACTTTAGAGCTTCGCTCCACTCTGACATTGGCTGCTCCAGCCCAACTCTAGTGTCCGGTTTCAAAGTTTAGTTTCGACTCCGCTCCGCTATGCAGAATGTTGCTCCAACTTCACTCCGCTATTGCTTCAGAGAATATTATTCACGCGGCATATATTTACTTATATGCTAGCTTATATTACCATAAGAAATAGAGATAATACAGTGTGTCCACAAAATATCTTACAAATTCCATTTCAAATAAGATAAAATTGTACAATTTTTTTATGGACACCATGTATATACAAAAATTGGAAAATACATTGGAAACCGGAAATGTCTCTTGAAGAAAGATTATAACCACAAATGCAAATTAAAGTGGTAAATAAATCGCCCATATTTTCTTGGTTTTTATCTTTGTAAATGGGTTTCATTATACAGGGTGTCCCACAAGTCTGGTCTCATAGGAAAATTTATTTTAAATTAAATTTACAAAAATAATACATTAGTACTAAAACAAATGTTCAAATTGATGTCTTGTTTTGGGACCATATTTTTCGTTGCAAGTAAGTAGCATGACCGCAAAAGGTTAGAGTGCAATGCAATTGCAAATGTTGATCAATGTTGCAAAGGGTGCGAAATGTTGCAAGAGGTTATGCAACAAAGGGGGGTATGCAACAAGGGGAGGGGTTACCCCAAAGCTCCAATGAAGGGCAACTCCCGCAGCAAGCTGGGGGAGTCCACCTTACCTCTTTGGGGGAGAAGATGGGACGGCTCACCCCCCCAAAGGGGTATACCTATCCTAAGAGAAGGAAAGAAAGGAGGAAGGTCTTTGGGGAAGAAGTTGGGACGGACTCACCCCCCGAAAGGGAAACCTAACCTAAGCCCTAACCTAAGAAGGATAGAAGGGTGGTCGCCTGGCTCCTGCCAGACGCATAATGAGAGTTCATCCGAGCGCCCGCTGTCTTATAAGGTCCTAATCAGTCAGTTGGCATAATCCATCAGTTGGCTTATAAGGCTTCTTAGAAGGCGTAAATGGCTTGGTCAGGTGTACATTATTAGGGTCGAGTTGCCAGATTGCGCTATTTATTTAATTAAAGAATATATTTTTGACAGTTGACTCCGCCAGATGGCATTATCCGGCAGTTGGATTAATCCGCCAGTTGGCTTAGCCCGCCAGTTGACGTAGAAGACCTAGAAAGCAGGTGTGTATATTAATTAACTCTTCAGCTGCCAGACTGCGCTATTCAGATATTCTTGACAGTTTGCTTAGAAATCAGTCAGTCAGTTTAGAATGCCTAACCAGCCATTTGTTATACATATAATTAAATAATATCGTTTATATATACAACCAAAAGAATTAAATAAAACACCACTACATCATTCTGGTTAATTAGACGAATTATCGGAATCAATTTCACGAAACATATAGAAAATAAATATACAATCGTATACAAACGAGGAATATACGCAATAAAAATTAATAATATAAGAAATACGAACGAGGAAAATATATAATAAAAAAATTAAAAAATAATAATATACAAAACGATGGAGTATAACCATCAGTGTAACAGTACAGGAGAAATATATATATATAGTTATATTAAATAGTTAAATATATTGAAAACAATAATAATAATAATAATATACAAAACGATGAAGTATAATCATCAACATATTAGTACATGAAAAAAATATTTATACATACACACAATTATATTAAATAATTAAATATATATAAAATAAAAATATTAAATATGTTGAAAATAAAAATAATATACAAAACGATGGAGTATAATCATCAACATATTAGTACAGGAAAAAAAATATATATGTACACAATTATATTAATTAATTAAATATATTGAAAATAAATATACATCAAAATACATTCGTTCTACTGTGCTTAACTAAAACACTAAACTCGCACGTAATTGAGTCTACAGTCACATCATTATTGCTTTGCACTACGCAGTAAATACGATTTAACTTTATTTCACCGCTCAAGGTGAGCGGGCGCCTATACTCGATGTAAATGGCCTTCATATCGTTCAATACTATTTTTGTGCCCAATTTACATTCAGTTGGCAAGTTACCTTTAAACACAAAGAGGGTATCGTTCGCAACCACATCATTATTAAATGCAAATTTCTAAACACTCCTTTCTAGTCAAGGGTTTTTTCTTACCGACCCGATCTTTTCAATTGAACTCTTCTTCACAACGCATACGGGCAATTGAAATAATCTTCCAAGTCGTAACGACAGCTGCTCATTATATAGAGGTACAATTCTTCAGGGTGAACAGTGTAGGTGAGCTCTGCCCTGTACCGCTCAAGTCCTTTGTACCAAAGTTCATGATATTTCGAGGAGTCTAAACCTTTCAATTAAGCATCCAGCTCTAGACCATTCTCGCCCTGCTGTTCCTACATTCGATAAATCCGTCGAGCAGAGTGGTGTATGCATATTCAAGGACGGTGTCAAAATAAATCATATCCGTAACACGCGCGTCTAATATAGGCTTCAGCTTGCGGAATCCGACGATTTCATACATTCTGTCGAGGATGAATCGGTTTCGCGTAGGGAAAAGAACGTTATTATTAAGTGCATTCTTCCACATTAGTCGTATATCAATGCATGGTTGATCGTTCTTTGTAAACAACGTACAAACAACGGCATATGAGGGGGCATCATTAATCTGTTCTCTTCTTGTACCTACACCTGCAAGTATTTTATAACGGTCCTCACACCACTTGTCAACTATCACGAAGACTCTATTCATCTCCTGAACACTTAAATAACATTACGTTTACCAGAGTTTGCTTGTCTACACATCGTTTCAAGTACATAGTTAATGGCACCGGTTTCACGCCTGAACACGCGCAATGACTTCGTCACAGACACATCGTACGTGGCATTGAGAATGCTTCTCAAAGGAAGTTCCATCGTATTCGAGGAGTGCACGTCCAGTCGGTTCAAGCTCTGAGATGACTATGAGCCACGGCTGGGCTGATCGGCTCGATGGGGGAGCGAGTCACACCATAAGCTGTTGAATCGTGTACGGATTTGTTCTAGCATGAATCGTACGAGTACTTGTGGCCATTATACCGGACAATTTTCCGACACATGGGGGTAATTTCAGCTTTGATGTTTTATGCGCACTAGACGTTCTCCACACATAAACAATCTGGTGCACTATTTGAGAGAAACATATGACCATATTTATCCTTTTTGTTTAACAATCAATACTCGTCTCTAAATTCTATTAAAAACTCACACACTCCTGTAGCCACAACCTCACTGCGAACCTCGTGATGATATATATGAAAGTAGTGGTAAAAGTACTTTAGCTTCTCCATGATGACAAGGTTCACATTCTCAGCCTCAGGGTACGCGTACTCGGTATGATGTAGCATGACATAATACCGCCTGTCAGACCATTCATCAACAAGACTCATTATCCATATCCGTTGCTTCTCTTCTGCACGCGTTGTATCTTTCACCTCACGGTATATGTACGCTTTTATACAGTTTAGCCCTACAACGTAGTCCATTACGTCGTTTTGCTGCGAAATCCAGCAATACTCTCGCGAGAATATCCAAAGAGTATCTGAACATCTTGTTCCTTCGCGCGATTCAATGTAGCCTTAAAAGTCTCAAAGGAGGGTGGGGTAGGTCGTCTTTCAGTATTCACCACATCTTCCGACTTTACCGAATACCACTTCATAAACGTCGAACACGCAACATCAAAAGTAGCCATCACTATTTTTTGTCTACGTGAGAAAATACACGTCTGAGCTCCAGAGTTTGCAGAGGTCAACTGAGCACGTAGGGGTAGAGATATGCCCAGGTAGTAGCAGGAGTCACATGCACGCACACAAAGGAGAAAATGAAACCCTAATTGAGACAAATATACATAATAAATAAACATACCGTTAACAACACACACACACACACACATATATATATATATATATATATATATATATATATATATACATATATACAGTATATTATAAATAAACAATCAAAGATTAAGGTATCAAAAGGGTATGGTATCATAGGTACCAGGCACCTGGTAACGTTCCCTATAGGGGTTACGGCATACCTTCGAGCCCCTAAGTTCCTTCACACACCCCAGTTTCTGCGCCCGAAAATTGTGGGTCTCCAATCAGTTGGGGTGGATGGTTGTCCTTTTCTTGCAAGAACACTAGATCCTTCAACGAGTGAAAGTTAACGACTCGTCGGTTCGCATGGTTAAGCGTGATACTCTTAGTCTTCACGATATATTTTATATCTTCCCCCACCCTCACCCGTACCCCATAAGTTTTTGGTCCTGTTGATACAAATGAGACAGCGTATGCACCATCACCTTACTCATCCTTGATCTCGTCAGTTAACTCTCCGAGGAATTCCCCAATAGGAGGCATGTATTCATCCTTCCTTTCTGTGAATATTACGCTATCTGTGTCAGCGTACAGCACCCTCCGCCCAAGAGAGTGCAGTAGTCCCCAAAGCTTGATGCGGGCGTAGGCCGTTGTGAAGCTGGCTTCGGGTATGTTTGTAACCCGTGATGTATCTGTAGCCAGTTCAGTGATGTACTTTATTATGTAAGTATTACCTACATTCACGATCTCCATAACCTCTTTATCGGGAGCGTTGGCATAATCCCAGACTTCACTATAACTTTGTGCCAAATTAACGTTCCCTTTGCCAGTATTATGTGCAAATTTTCCCCAAAGACTGTTTAGACACAACTTTGTACTAAAGCGCTTGCCAGGATTCTTAACAATTTGGGAACGGTCAAGCTGTATACCTTCACGGGCACCACGGTAACGCTAAATATAAGCCGATTTTTCATCTTCAGCATCAACTCCTCGCGGACACCCCGATGCTTGTACCTTATCCTTCAAAAAGGCGTTTATATATGGCGTGAAAAGGTTGGGTAGCTTCTGAAACCTCCACACCTCATGTATCTTCAATATTCTGTAGCCATGGCGAACGGCTAGGTCCAGCTCAGGGCTTGTCCATACACTTCTGATCTTACGCTGGTTGGTTGTATGATTACAAGCCCCGTTACTCTCCTCTGCGCAATTCACGCACAGGGGAAACATGAGCTTGTGATCTATAACGACGAGTAAGATCGGCATCCATAAATCGCGAGGGTTGAGCACGTCTACGAAAGAGAGTCCAAAGTAGCGCTCACTCAAGTTAGCTGAGGACTCCTCGATGGTTGGCATGGCGGGGCCCACCAGTTTTTCAGATGCACCTACGGGGTACGGATTGTTCTTCATCACGTAGGGACATAAACATCAGAAGTCGTAGTAATGGAGTTTCACGCCATCCGTAGGCGGAAAGTATAGCTTGAATGGGTTTGTACGCCCTCCAAACAAGCTGTCACCGCATTTGAGGGGGTCCAACACCATTGAATGTTTGATGGTCCTTATTTCTTCACCGTACTGGCCATCTGTTTCCATCCGTGCATCATAATCATGCTCCAACACGATCTTGTGAGTGAACTGGGAGCCTATAAGTTGATCGCGGTTACGGGTTCATGCGAGGCTGCCGGCAGGAGATCTTCCATGGAGGTCCCCTGTGACGACACACTCAAGGCGTGGGCATCCATGCCACCAGCAGCCGTTAAAGGAGTACACAGTCTCCTCACCAGTGGTTGGATCCTCACTTAGACCATCAACCCAAAAAACAAGACCATTGACCTTAATGGGTCTAGGAAAGTTAATCGCCCACAATTCACCGCCCACAATTCACTGCCCCCAATTCATCGCTTATACATTTCACCGCAACACAATTCATCGCCCATACAATTCGCCAAACATACATATATACATTTTATATATATATACTGTTTATTATGTATTTTTGCTCTCGTCATTTTCGTTTAAACTAACGAAAATATCACAACTTAACCTAACCAATCATCAAGGGCGTTCAGTTGACCTAACCGGGCATTTAGTTGACCTAACCAGGCATTTTCCGTTTTATTTTGTTTTTCCGCTTAAAACGGAAAATGTGTTTTTCGTAGGTAGTCCCAATAATACTAGATGAAGACAAAGCAATGGATGTTTTTATCAATTTCGGCTTTATTCTCTCATCCTTAACTTGCCCGAAATGTGATAGTGAGTGCCTAATACGAAAAGATCAGAAGATATTTAGGTGAAATAACCAATATTAACCTGTTAGGTTAATTGAATGCCCAGTTAGGTCAACTGTTTGCCCTTGATGATTGGTTAGGTTCAGTTGTGATATTTTCGTTAGTCTAAACGAAAATGACGAGAGCAAAAATACATAAACAGTTTGGTGGTCCCGATAATACGTAGGCGATGAATTATCCTGAGCGACGTTTTGTGGGCGATGAATTGTGGACGGTGAATTGTGGGCGATGAATTGTCCTGAGCGATGATTTGTGGGCGATGAATTGTGGACGGTGAATTGAGGGCGATGATTTTTCCGGATACCGACCTTAATGGGTACTTCCCCCGTGTTGCGGGCGTGTTTTATATATACCCCGGTCTGTTGCTGTAGGTGTTTGGGCCAGTAAATAGCCTTGTGCCCATAACTGCAGGGATTGTTTGTGTGAATGACGGCTAAGGTGTCTTTAGGCATGAAGTTAGTCTTGAATACCGTAAAACGTAATTAGGCGGTCGTCGTTGCGACTTGCAACGGATCGCATTTGAAACGGACTATGTACGTCCTTCTAAAGGCCTGGAAACATACTCCAAGAACGCGCTCATCATTCACGCAATAACGCTCACATTTATCAGCTATATTGTATGGACTAGCTTCATTAAAACTGTTGTAGTAGCGGTCAAAATCTTCACGCTCACTATCACTCATGTTGGTGTAGTTAAAGTAATGTTTGTGGGGAGGCAGTCCTACGTACTTTAAAGTTTCGTTAGTGAGGAAAGTGTAAGGGAAATATCCTTTTGAAACTTCGGCTACCTTTGGTAGCTTGGCTAATTTGCAAGGTGTGAACAGCAGGGTGTCTTTAAACTGAACATTACTTCTTATCTGCATTTGTATTAGTTTGTTGGCTCTTTTCAAGGGATTGCCTGTAAATATCTCCGATGACTCGTGTTCAAGCAACTCCTTGTAAAGGAACTGTGTATCAAATTCTGCTCCGTTATGAGCAAGATTATATAGTAATTTTTTTTAACTTGTCCGCTAACTCGACAATATAGGATACAGAGTTTCACAGGACTGTCGTGTGCAATATTTTTGAAAACGTTTGCCGTTTACCACATTTATGACACTCAGCACACTCAACATCCATGCACTCATCACACAGTCTGACTTACGAGTAAATGTGGAATAACCTTTGGTTTCAGCGTTCGTGTATGTTTCTATATCGTAATACACGGTTATACAAGGACTATTTTTAGGTTTAGCATCTTTCATATAACATACATGCTTCACTCCATCCGCCTTATATTTTTCATGACATGTAGAACAGTGAATTTCATCGCATTTATGCACAAACTTACCCCAATTATCCATCATATGAAACATGCCACATTCACAGATTCTCATTTTCCTGCAAGTGCCAATTGATTTATGGAGCTCAAAGTCATTTATTATTGAAAAATGTACGTCTACACACATTACATTCCCTCTTCTCAGATTCAACTACACGACTTTCACATTTGGGACTTTTATACTGCTCACATACCATGTAACACTCCTTACAATGTTTCACTATATCATCCGCAAACTTGAGACATCCCTTACACAAATCATGATGCCTTCCATATTTTCGACTTTTATCATAACTAGCGGAGAGAGTCCTTATATTACGGATGGGGAAATACGATGTTACTGACAATCCTAAAATAAGTAGAGGTCTTGTACGATCTCTCACACAGCTTTTAAAAACATACACAGTCCTACGACAATCATCCATTCCAAATACAACTAGACGAACATTCATTTCCCTGCTCGACCCTTCTCAGCTCTTCAGGACCCATATTACACTCAAACTCAAGCTTACAATCTGAAGCCAGTTTACGGGGACGCTGCACAACCGTAGGCAGCCACATATTATACGCGAGTGTATTTAGAACAGTGAACATATGAGCTAAGACAATCGCTATAAAGCCGCAACTACGATCGACATTTAAATGCTCTCTGTAAATAGATTGAGAATTGAAATTAAGAGTATAAGGTGTGGCACTATGACCCGCAACCCGGAATACTCTGTCAATATCAACCATGAAGTTGTCCATATTGAAGGCTGTACTACTTTGAGAGGCTTGCATTATACGGCCCAAGATATATTCTATGTCTACAGCTGCCAGGCGTCTGAACGGTATTACTACCCAAAAATCATCTACATCCTCCTCATCTGACCCGAACCTGAAGGACAACCTCGTCTGGACTTCACATTCGTCGCGGTTCTGAAGGGCAAACTTCACAATACGTTCAACTGCGCGTCGCAGTCCAACACCGTTGTTATACAGGGATCCAGGGTCAACCCTGACCACGTACCGATTTCTAGTCAGGGCAGAGGTGGGGGTAGCGGTGCGCACCACCTCGAATGTTATACCTTCCTTCACAGCACGAGAAGCTGCTGCTGCTGCTGATGTGGAGGAAGTACCCGGAATTGAACAGGAATAAATGGGTATATTTGTCGCTGGTGAGGGTTCGTCAGCGGGATTGGAGTCTGTAGGTACATGGTCATCGGGGTCATCTGGCACAGCGCGAACAACGATGATCATGGCGACATAGGACCTAGGGGCCGACGTTAGAGATGACCAACCAAAGAATAACGGAACGGAACACATCGAGCATGTATTAATATGCAGTCTCTCACATACATTGAGGAATAAAGACTTAAGTCTTTATAATTTATTGAGTGAGGACCCCATCATACAGTGGACCGATACAGGCGAGGTCATTGTTGAAGGAACAAGGGTACAGGAATCAAATTTCGTCGACATTCTCCATGATATGGTGACAAAGTGGGACAGGCATGGAAGCATATTAAAGGATGGAAGCATATTAAAGCAAAACTACAACAAATAAATGACCCCAAAACATTGATAGGAAATTTGAATAGGTTAAAAGACTTGGAGCAAGTCTCGCATGTGCCACAACTGAGTACACCATCACCCCCAACGGTAGCATCTCTGAAGAGGAGAAAGAAGAGCCCAAACAACAACGGCCAACCCTATCCACGTGTCTCTAAAATACGCAAATGGCTAACATATAAAGAAAACGCTAGTATGACATTTCTAACCCAGCCTCCTACGGCGGTGTTGATAGACTGTACAGAGGTGTTTACAATGATGGAGTAGGGAAAAAAAGATGTTGAGAGGATTTTGCGGAAGCGGGATGCTTATATACTTCAGAAGCCGGTGAGAAAAAGGTTTAAAACAGCCAGGACAACAACGGCTTCGATTGACTCTCTTTAGAAGGCGGATTTAACAGACATGCAAAGATATTCAATATATAATGATGGCTATCGCTACATCCTTCATAATAAATGTATTCTCTAGATATCTGTGGCTAATTCCTCTGAAAAATAAATCGCCTGAAACAGTTGTTAAAGCTACCAAAACGCTGATGTTGCAATAAAACAGGGTTCCAGCCTATTTTTGTACGGATATGGAGAAAGAATTTATAGGCCGAGCTTTGTAGAACATGTTGGTAGAGTTTAATATCAGTTACTACACTAGCAATCCTATACATAAGGCCTCTTTAGCTGAAAGAGTTCAACGTTCCATAAAGGAACGCATGCATCGCTATTTTACACATAAAAACACATACAGATATATAAACATTCTGGGATCATTGGGCTCGTCATACAATCGTTCACACCATCGCGCGATTGGGACAACACCTACCGAGGTTTTAGAAAGTGGCACGCGCCAAGAGACTGATGTGAGAAGAGGTGGAACACCGCCACCACACTCTACACGTTTCAAAATCAATGATTATGTAAGGCTATCGCGTTCGGGAAATAAATTCGTGAGGGATTTGAGCAAGGATGGATATGTGAGATTTTTAAAGTTAGTGCTATGAGACCTAAGGGCGAGATAATGATGTATTACGTTGAAGATTTGAATGGAGAGGAAATCGCAGGAGGCTTTTAACGTGAGGAGTTACAGAAAGTGGCATTTAATTTAGGAAAAAATGTGTTTAAAATTGAAAAATGTTTCGGCAGCAAAGGTTCAGGAAAGAGGAAAGTGAATCTGGTAAAATGGCTAGGTTAACCAGAAAGCTTCAACACCTATACAAAAGCTGCTGCAATAATGAAGCTTAAATAGTATGCAACATGGCGCTTAACCACTTCTATGTCACACTCCCGTCCTCTTCTTCTCTGTCTGTACATCCTTGAGTTGGAACGTGATTCGTACGAAGTTGGTGTTTGTGGATTCGAGCTAGCCACCAAATTTTTAACTTTTAAAAATGAACAGATCATATTTCTGATCCTTAGAAGAGTCGATGAGTGTGAACAATTAGGCATAACCTTCGACAACACTATGTGATCAGTCCTGTTGGGTGAGGTACAGTACTATAGCACAAATGTAGCACTAGGAATCGGTCATTATGACACAGCCACGGACATTGTGACGGGGTTAAACAAGAGTCTTGAAAAGTCGTACCTGACAAACGACTTACTTTTTGAAGTCGTAAACATAGACACTCCTTCACGCATGTTGAAGTTAAAATCAACGCTCAGTAGAAATATTAAAGAAAAAGAGCTGTTCACAATTGTTGCCGAGGGTCGATATGGTGCAGCCCTCCAAAGAGATACCTTTCACGAGGCACAACATGACTTGTCCAGCTTAATGTATCAGTTGAAGTTAGAGAAACTGGGTGAAAGGTACCGATCCACAGACATGTGCTATATTTACAGCAACATCGTGGAGCATCAATTTGTTGGGGACACCCAGGGAAGAGTTTGAGCATTACATATGACAAGCCCCATTATGTGAATGTTGCGACTAATCTATTAACCAATATCTCAATATATTTTAGAACGATTCGGTGATGGGAGCTTAACAGTGAAGCTACACTTTCGTCGCATTCAGTTATAATGACCCGAATGCCTTTCACAGTCTATCGAAGAGTGAGATATCAGCGTGGTGGTAGTGGGCTTGGCTCCATTTTTTTCAACGATACTACGCACGGCTGTCCCATTGTTAAACAGGGGTGCTAGATACCTAGGGAGGAAGGCGTTACAATCAGGTTTTAACGCGGTAGAAGACATAATGGGTGAAACTAAACCTAAAGAAGCTCTAAAAAAACATTTAAAACGCACACGGGACGAAATCATCAAAGATACAAAGAGAAAAATGCCTGGTGGCGGAAAGAAGAAGAAGAGGGCTATCAGGAAGAAGGGGTTACCAACACGTGGTGCCAAACGTAAAAGGACATCAAAAAAGAAGTGTTCTAAGCGTATGAAGCCTATGGCTGATCATTTTTTTAACTGATATAAGCTGAGGACACTGCTCCCACGAATCATAGGCTGATTACTACTTGTCGAGAGAGGTGGCACTATTTCTGACTCGTCATAGCTCGTTTCATCCATCCGTTTAGCTCGCAATGTTGTAAATCGGAACTGTCTCTCTTTGATATGTCCCTACACAGGTTTCTATTGAGCATAGCGACTTTATAACAATTAATTCATTAAACACAATTAGTTCACCAAGTGCCCCTATATAATTCGTGATACCGTGCTCAGGCCCATACTTTTTTGATCCAATCTGTATGCACATGTACGCTAAACTGCGTATAGCCCATTCAGATGGAACGGACTGCGATGATAGTTACTCTGCCTACCCTGAAACCAACTTTCTACACTCCATATTCAGCCAGTGTCAGTGTATTTAAATCAGGTTAACATCTCGGCAGGAACGGGTTATTATCACCTACGAGCCTATCTGGTAAATGTCCCCAACTTTTCAAAAGAATCGAAGGATACCATTTTAACTGCCGAGGGCTATTATCAGACTAAAGACGAAAGTAGTATAGAGGATAAATTTAAAAAATTCTAAAAAGAAGATATACGAGTGTTTTGGACGTCTGCATACAGACTTCACGTTCCAGGAGAAGCTGCTTATGAATGGGATGGATATGAAGCTAAAACTCAACCGCACGAATCCTGAGATCTGCATAAATCTGGGACCTGATCAAGAAGAGGGCGCAAAGCCAGTTGTGATTCACATCATGGAAACATATCTGCGCGTACGGCGAATGAAATTAAATTCGCCGAAATATGTAGAAATTGAAAAAAATTTAATACACGCAACAGTAAAATATCCAATTAACAGAGTACAGATCAAACTATACACGGTGCCCACCGGGTTGGCCTCGAAGCAGCTACAAAACGTGGCCCTGGAGTTCTACCTAAAAGGTTATTAATTAGAATGCAGGATCACGCTTCGACGAATGGAAAATATAAAAAGAGCGCCTTTAAATTCGAGAATTTCGGCCTTAAAAATATAACTCAATACGTAAATGGCGTTGCATTGGGCAGGACTGTGGTTACTAGGGTGTGTCAATTTTAGGGAGCAACGTGAGATCTTTAGATTTTCAAAGACTACTAGTGACCAAATGATGCAATTTTATGTGCTAAATCGAAATATGGCTTTAAAATCCAGATTTGACCAATCCTAGCTACTTATATTTGAAGTTGAAGTTTACGAAAAATCAGCAATTTTCGCAAGTATTTTTGTATTGTATATAACTACATTTTACATACAGTAAATACAATTAAAGACATTTTTATTGTATTTCAGTATTAAAACTTAGAAATATAGATAGGCTTCTTGAACTTTGCCAAGGATGCCATGTCTGCATTGCTCTTGTTCCTGGACAGGAGCTCCCTACTGGCCACCTGGCCACTGATGTACACCTCCCTCCTCTCTTGTGAGTAAACATGTTGTGCTGCTTCAGTTGTCATCCTTGCACACCTCTCTACTGACTGTGTGTGTGAGGGCCATGCAGGAACTTCCATTGGTCTTTCCAGAAACTCCTTGATTGCAGCAGTGTTGAGGGGGCAGGTCAGAGGAGGCTCAGTCACGCCAGAGTTTCAGTCAATAAGCTCTGAGAGTTTGGTGGCATCTGGGTTGATGTCAGGAGTCTTCCTGGGTCTGACACTGCAGTCTCCTACCTGTGTGTCCTCATCTTCACCTCTGATTTCCAGCCTCTTCACTGCCTCCCTCCTCTCCTCCTCCACCTCACTGCACAGCATGGCCTGGAGCACAGCCTCAGAGTGTGCATACCAGGCTGATCTCTTCACTGTAGGCATCACTATTCCTATCACCTCCTTCTTCTGACTTCTGAGCAGCTCCAGCTGTTACAGTACATGCCTGGGACCCTCCACCCAGCTGTGATTTAACTTGATGTTGAAGCAGTTTGGCACGTAGACTCCCACTATGAATTCCACAATTATCCTCAGATTCTTCAGGTTGCTACCCTTCAGCCCATGTTTGGAAATCCACAATCTGCAGAACCTTAGAACCGTGGTGACCCACCTACTGTGACAGACTGGCCCAATCTCCAGGAGAGCTAGACTCTGAGGTACCTCTCCCGATCTGATGGCAGTGATGATTCTGTAGCCATATGATTGGTCTGTGCTGAGGTCCTTGACTACCTCCTGACTGAGATGGGGTAGAGGAGGACCAACAGTGATCCTCGTGAAGTTTGGGTTGATCTCCAGCTCAGTGGCAGTGTCTAACATCTTCCCTAGGGGCCAAGACCACTTGTTGTTGCTCAATGTCTTGCCATCCAGTGCAGTCACCAGGTGTTTGAGACTCAGCTCCCCAGTGTGCAAGTCACAGACAATCCACATCAACTTCCTGCTAAGCTTGGTCTCCACATAATGTATTACTCCTCCCTCCCAGTCAGTATTCACATTAGTACTGTCACCTCCTATGGCCAAAAGGGTCTGGTCTGCTCCTCTCTCTCTTAGCCAGTTTACCAGATGATCAGCAATGACCTCAGCATGACTTCTCTCCTCTGCAGCTTTCTCTGGTACAAAATGCCACAAATATTTCCCACCTGGTTCATTGCACACTGTGTAGTGTTCTTCCTTAATGAGGCCAGGAAACTGCCTGTCACTGCTCTCAGCCTCCATCATCACTTTGGTGTCATCTCTTTTCCCATCAAAGAAGATACAAGTGATGCCATTTTCCCAAATCTCTTCATCAAACTTCTTGACCAGCTCCTTAGTCAGTCTCTCCTGAGCCCTCCTCACCTTGTTGTGGTCAATCACCAGTGCTGTGTCAAACTCTGTGATAAGACCAGCATCAATCCAGGCAGCAGTGGCAATCTCTGCACTCTCTCTCAGCACAGTGTGATGTCTCAAGCTAGCCAGAGCTATGTTGGTGATATCTTCAGTGTTGTATTTCTTCTTCTTAGCCACAGGCAAGGAAGAAGTTGTCGTAGCCTCTGATATAAAGTCTTCGTCCTCCTCTCTCCTCCCTGCCTCCTACAGTATATCTCTAGTCTCCTCCAACTCCATCTCCAGCAGTGACTCCTCCCTCAACTCCTCTTCTCCTCGGCCTTCCTTCTCTGCTCCTGTCTCTGCAGCACTGCTTCCTGTCTCCTGGTCTCAGGGTGATTAGCTAGACCCATCTGGTGTGCCCCCACACTGCCCACCTTTTCTCTCTGACCTTTAATGAAGGCAAGCTCCTGCACTGGTATCTTCTGCTCGCTCCTGCAGTCAATGTGAACCTCACTGTTGCAGACAGGGTTGCAACCAAGTTCACTGCAGCTCCTGATCACATAGTGACAGGTCAGGATGCCCACCAATTTGTCCAGTTTCACCATGAACCTGTCTTTGACCTCTAGTTTAACATTGCCAATGGACACCTTCACTGCCTCATCCCACAGTGCCCTCACTTTAGCCCTGATCCTGACCTCAGTGTTGATTACAGGTCCTGTGAATAGAGCGTTGGCCTTTCTCCACTGAGCCAGTAGCCCTGGAACAATGCCGTTGTTAATCAGGTCATTAACTGGGTAATTCCTCCTGTCTTCCTCACTCATCTCTCTCCTCAACAAACCATACCTCAGCAGATCTCTGGCTGTGGGCAGCTCAGCAGAGGGAAGTTCTCTCCCAGTCCCCACCAAATGACTCAGGTGACAACTTCATTTGCTTCGGGTTCTGATTTCTTTCTGACTCATCCTGTGGACCTGTGAACCAAAGAAATGTCATTAAAATTTGGATAGGCCTACTGATTATGATTATATAAAATTAAGTTAATTGAAATTCTTAATATCTTCCTATAAGCTCAGATAAAAGTTTGTGTTGTTATAGGTACAAAACTTAATTATTCAAAGTAATGACAATTTCATATATCTATCATATCAAAATATACAGAAAGTTTGGGTCACACATAACATTTCGAATAATTTTAATTACACAATATTTACATTACGAAGTAATCAAAATTGTCAAAAAGGAGGGAAAACACATGCATTCACAATCAAAACTCCAGCATTTGTGACTATGTGAAACTTAGAAACCATACTGCACACCAAAAATAAACAAAGTTGACCACACATATCAATGGCACATTGATATACGATGCTACAGTCATATTTAGGTTATATTTCAAACCTTTATGGTCAAATATAAGTAGGTAAATGGCTTTTTTAAATAACACTAAAGATATTTCTAAGTTTGCTAGATAATATGACATCATTTGAGCATTAGTAGTTTTTGAATTGTTGATTTACTAAAATTGACACACCCTAATGGTTACGGACTAGTCATCAGACGCGGTGTTCCCGCTCTGCGCGAGAGCTTATAGCAATCTGGCCCTTATTGCCGGTGGCTGTGACGAGCTTGGGTTTGGCGTAACGCAGAAAGAATTTGTCGATCAATTTAACCTTTACCCATTTGATATTACCCCCACTTATCTGCTAGTGTAAATACACACGTAAGTCCACAACAAAGTGGGAACATCTCAGTCAGATTGGAGTTCGCCGACCCTTAGACGCGCCTATTATTGTACTAGTATACCTCGAATCACAAGCTCTAATAGAGCTCGACCGTTTCATGAACGTTGTCACAGACTTTTAAAATGGACGCGAACACACTCCAGAGAGTAATGAAAAGTGACCGAATACACGCTCCAAATTTATCGGTGTGTTTGCGAAGAATGAAACATTAAAATTGCCGACTACGAGAGATTAGTATAGCCTCATCTTGAACAGATGTTATTGGTAGTGAAGGAATTCATTGGTTTGCAATCTATTTTAAAAATAGAGAAAGAATGTACTATTTTGATTCACTCGGCACTCAGCCCTCGAGTGACCCTGTGGTTCTACAAGTTATCGAACAGCTACATGTCCCTGAAATTGTCTAGAATCCTTATCACTTCAGAGGATATTTTAGTAATACTTGTGGCACGTACTGGCTTTCATTTCTCCTGCACATGTCATGTGGGAAGGTATTTATAATTTTTTAAAAATTATTCGATTTGTGCGACACGGAGATGAATGATGAATTGGTATGCAGACAGATAAAAAAAGGTTCCCATTTGTACGCACTCGTATTCTGTAAAGCTTTAAGTGTGTGTATATAATTGTAATTATATTGTGTAAGGTTTTACGTGTGTGTGTGTATATATAATTATAACTGTAAAATGTCTCCATTAATGTTAGTCTTATTTAATAGACGCTAGTTCTGTAAGCCGAATTGTAGTAAAACATGCTTTCTACCATTTAATAAATTGAATGAAAATACAATGTGTTTTGTTCTTAGCCACAAAAAAGCTTACATTAGTTCATCGATGACCTGGCATTCGTTGGACCGGATGTGAGCCAATACCTCGACCTCGGTATTCAGGTCACTGGGTTGGCTGCGCGGTAAAGCCTCCAATTCGTTATCATTTATTTGCCTTTCATCAAAGCTGTCGTGAAAAGTAGCTATAACACGATCAAGTTCCGTATCGGTCCTTTAAGGAGAAATTAATATGATTGGTCATATTGAATCTTTTTTAACTAAAGTTAAACTAAATTAAAGTCTAATTAAAGCGTTACAATAAGAGAAAATGCCGATCGGGGTGTCCGGCAAATTTTAATTACAAATCAGATATCTTGACAGGTTTCAAAAGTAAGATTGGCTGGATGTGCTACGCATCATCTGCCAGCACCGGGTAACGAGCCCGGGACGGCAGGCATCTCTTAAAAGTTTTTAGTAATTCTAAAATCCTACCTGTCCAACTTTCTATAAATTTTTAAGTTATCACTAACAAGCTTGTAATAAACTTTCACTTTCAAATAATAAAATTCACTGTCTAAATGACGTTATCAGGAAGGAAGACTAGCTGGGTTTGCTACACATCGTCTACCAGCACCGGGCCTCGACCCCTGGGCAGATATCCTTTCACTTCGTTTTATTACGGCTTTTTATAAATTATAACATCTGCAATGAATTAAACAATATATATACACATAGCCACGCCTTCCGCTTAAATCACAAACTAGTTTTTGTAAATTAACTAAAACTGGCACTGAATGAAACGAAGTATATAGCCCGAATCACAAATTAAATTAATTACTTACATCTCGAAGGAAGAGGCTTCTGTTGGTTCAAACGGAGGATCATTGCAAATATCATTAACGTTTTGTATGGAGAGATCATTCCGGTCAGTCGCCCCGAAAAGATGAATTGTAGACAGTGCTGCGGCATCTCCATCTTCAAACAACTGCAGGTAGCCGTAAAGGTTTTGTGATTGTCTTATGACGAGATATTTCTGTAACTACTGGTTGATAAATACAACTGTTGTGGATTCCAGATGAAAAAATCCCTTTTATATACGCGAACCTAATTGTAAACACCCCCGATAGCCGAATCACGAGTTTCCTATTGGCTGTCGGTGAAATTTGGGTGGAACATAACGTGTAAGTATTACTATCCACCAACCAGAGGTCCTGGGGCTCCGCCCACTGGGGTGGAATTGGCTGATCCGTGAATTCTGGGGCATGTCAGATATAACTTACCCATTCCATAGATTTCTTCCAGAAATGATTCGTTGAGAGAGAGAGAGAGAGAGAGAGAGAGAGAGAGACGTTTTGTTTGGGAAATAAAACTTTATATGAAGGATTTACAACCATCTAAAATAATTTCTAAAAAAATAATTGTGTAGGGTTATGGAGAGAATGGCCGTGTCATAAACTTTTGTTTTATAATCTTACCTTTGGTGTATATATATATATATATATATATATTTATATATATATATATAAGGGACTTAGCGACGGTAGAAGATAAATTTGGAAATCGGGGCAATACGCATCGGTTTAAAGTTTGTGGGGGATTAGGAATAAAAAAAACAAGCTTAAGATATGCGTTTTAAGATTTAATTAAAATATAATTGTGGAGGGTTATGGAGAGAATGGCCGTGTCATAAACTTCTGTTTTATTATCTTACCTGTGGTATATATATATATATATATATATATACACATACTGTATATATATATAATTATATATATATGAGGGACTTAGCGACGCTGGAAGATAAATTTGGAAGTCGGTGCAATTTGTATCGGTTTAAAGTTGATGGGATTAGGAATTAAAAAAAACAAGCGTAAGATATGCGTTTTAAGATTTAATTAAAATGTAATTGTGGAGGGTTATGGAGAGAATGGCCGTGTCATAAACTTCTGTTTTATTATCTTACCTCTGGTGTGTATATATATATATATATATATTATATATATATATATATACAGGGCGTCCCAAAAAATGTATACACACTTTAAATAATTATAAAGGCAGTGTTTATTAAAATACATTTCATTTTCAAAATGTAATAGAATCTACAGACATTATTTAATTGTTTTGTCAACGCCTGTTTTCAAACAGACGTCCGTTCTGGTCCAGGCACTGCTGATAACGCGAAGCAATGGAATCGCAAACATCACGAAACATTTCGTTTGGCATTTGTGTGCATTCTCGTTCAATGGCTGCTCTCAATTCAGCGACTGTTGCAGGTTTTATAGCGTAGACTTTGTCTTTTAAGTATCCCCATAAAAAAAAGTCTAGTGGTGTGAGGTCTGGTGAACGCGGAGGGTATTCTACGAAACCCTTCGTCCAATCCACATCCACATCGTGCCAAGTACCACTCGCAATACTCCACTCTTCGGTCCGGATCATCTTCATTAATAGCATGGACTAATCTTGGAATGTAACTTTTCCATTGACAGCGCTTCAAAATGCGTTGGACAGACGATTCTGAAATTCCTACCTCACGACTCGCTTGCCGCACAGATTTTCTTGGACTTTGGTGATACGTTTCCAGTACTCTTTCTTGCTTTGTGGGGCTTGTCGATGTCCGTGGTCTTCCGGAACGCTTCTTGTGGACATTCTGAACAGTTCCATCGGCTTCAAACTTATCTCTAATTCGAGTGATGGTAAGTCGCGTTGGTGGATCTGTTTGAAACTCCCTCCTAAACTGTCTTTGCACTTCAACTGCGTTTTCACACTTCCAGTAGCATTTTAGAATGAATTTCCTTTGTTCAAAGCTTAGTCTGACTGCCATTATTAATTCTAATGGGTTTAACTTGGAAAGAAAGAAACATCAATTGAGCTATCAGCTGTTAAAGTAAAGTGTGTATACATTTTTTTGGGACGCCCTGTATATGTATATATATATATATATATTATATATATATATATATATATATATATATAACAATCAAAGATTATGGTATCCAAAGGGTACGCTATCATAGGTACCAGGCACCTGGTAACGTTTCCTATAGGTGTTACGGCACACCTTCGTACCCCTAAGTTCCTTCACACACCCCAGCTCTGCGCCCCCCGAAAATTATGGGTGTATACCTACAGTTAGTTGGGGTGGCTGGACGCCCTCATCTTCCAAGCACACTAGATCCTTCATCGATTCAAAGTTAACGACCAGCCGATTCGCCTGGTTGAACGTGATACCCTTAGCCTTCACGATACATTTCATATCCTTCCCCACCCTCACCCGCACCCCATAAGTTTTTGGCCCTGTTGAGACAAAAGAGTCGGCGTATGCGATGTCTCCATACTCATCCTTGATCTCATCAGTCAACTCTCGGGGGAATTCACCAATAGGTGGCATGTATTCACCCTCATTCGCTGTGAATATCACACTATCTGTATCGGCGTACAGAAACCTCCGCCCAAGAGAAAGCAATAGACCCCAAAGTTTGATGCGTGCATAGGCCGTTGTAAAGCTGGCTACAGGTATGTTTGTAACCCGTGAGGTATGTGTGGCCAATTCGGTGATGTTGTACTATGTTATGTACGTATTACCTACATTCACGATCTTCATGACCTCTTTGTCGGGAGCGTTGGCATAATCCCAGACTTCACTATAACTTTAAGCCAAATGAACGTTCCCCTTGCCAGTATTCTGTGCAAATTTTCCCCAAAGACTGTTTAGACAACTTTGCACTAAAGCGCTTGCCAGGGTTCTTTACAATTTTGGAACGGTCAGGCTGTATCCCTTCACGGTCACGGTAACGCTGAATATAAGCAGATTTTTTATCTTCGGTATCAACTCCTCGCGGATAACCTGATACCTCTACCTTATCCTTCAAAAAAGTGTTTAAATATGGCGTGAAAAGGTTGGGTAGCTTCTGAAACCTCCACACCTCATATATCTTCAATATTCTGTAACTATGGCGAACGGCTAGGTCCAGCTCAGGGCTTGTATATACAGTCTAGGGTTATGACTTTTTAATTTTTTGTCATAAATATTGTTTCCTGTATCATCAATCGATGAACGTTTGCTTGAAAACAATAAAAAAGTGCCTAATTCCTCAGAATTAAAAAAAAATGTCACCCCGAAAGCAAATATAGTAAAGGGTGTCAGGAAATGATTGCCCCCCCCCTGTACAGAAGAAACTGAAAGGAATAGAAAAAAACAGACAAAACCACGCGAAAGAGCGTTTAATTTTGAATAAAAAACACTTGTTTTAATATCGGGTGTTGCCCCCATTTGCAGCTCTGACGGCCATTAATCGACGGGGGTATGATCCCAGAAGTGTCTCAAAGTTTCTCTGAATCGTTCAAAATAGATGATGCCATGGTTTCTGTGAGGAAAAAAATGGTAAGAATTAAAATCACAGGAATAGAATATAATGGTTTTTATTCAGATTTTAACGCTCTTTCAAGTGGTCTCGCCGGTTTTTATCTATCTCTTCTAGTTTTTGCTCTACAGGGGGGGCAATCATTTCCTGACACCCTTTACTATATTTGCTTTCGGGGTGACATTTTTTTTTAATTCTGAGGAATTAGGCACTTTTTTATTGTTTTCAAGCAAACGTTCATCGATTGATGATACAGGAAACAATATTTATGACAAAAAATTAAAAAGTCATAACCCTTTATTATACACACCTCTGATCTTACGCTGGTTGGTTGTGTGATTACAAGCCTCATTTTTTCTCCTCTGCACACTTCACGCATAGGGGAAACATGAGCTTCTGGTCTCTAACGACGGGGAAGATCGGCATCCATAAATCGCGAGGGGGGAGCACGTCTACGAAAGAAAGGCCGAAATAGTACCCGTTCAAATTTCTTGAAAACTCGTTGATAGAGGGTAGGTTAGGGCCCACCATTTTTTCAGGTGCATCTACGGGATACGGATTGTTCTTCATCACTTAGGGGTATAAAGAACAGAAATCGTAGTAATGGAGTTGGACGCCCTACGTAGGCGGAAAGTATAGCTTGAAGGGATTTGTACGCCCTCCGAAGAAGCTATCACCGCATTTGAGAGGATCCAGCACCATTGAACACTTGATCGTGTTTATTTCTTCACGGTATTGTCCGTCTGTCTCCATCAGTGCATCATATTCATGATCCCACAAGACTTTGTGAGTGAACTGGGACCCTATAAGTTGATCGCGGGTGCGGGTCCATGAAAGACTGTCGGCAGGAGTTCTACCGTGGATATCTCCTACGATTCCACACTCAGGACGTGGGCATCCATGCCACCAACAGCGGTTAAAGGAGTACACAGGCTTCTCACCAGTGTCACGGTTTTCGCTTAGACCATCATCCCAAAAAACACGACCATTAATCTTAGTGGGTACTTCCCCCGTGTTGCGAGCATGCTTTATATATACTCCGGTCTGCTGCTGTATGTGTATGAGCCAGTAAATAACCTTGTGCCCATAACTGCGGGGATTGTATCTGTGAATGACGGCTAAGGTATCTTTAGTCATGAAATTGTTCTTGAACACCGTAAAGCACAATGAGACAATCGTAGTTGCGACTTGCAAAGGATCGCATTTGGAACGGTCTATGTACATCCTTCTAAACGTCTGGAAACATACTCTAAGCACGCGCACATCATTCACGCAATAACGTTCACATTCATCAGGTATATTGTAAGGATTAGATTCATTAAAACTGTTGTACTAGCGGTCAAAATCTCCATGTTCACCTGTATTCATACATTCATAGTTAAAGTAATGTTTGGGTGGAGGTAGTCCTATGTAATTTAAAGTTTCGCTAGTGAGGAATGTGTAAGGGAAATATCCTCTTGAAACTTCGGCGGCCACATCCATTACAAGGTGTGAATAATAAAGTGGCTTTAAACTGTACATTACCTCTTATCTGCATCGGTATAAGTTTGTTTCTTCTTGTCAAGGGATTCCCTGTAAATATCTTAGATGACTCGTGCTCAAGCAGCTCCTTACAAAGGAACTGTGTGTCAAATTTTGCGCTGTTATGGGCAAGAATATACATAGTCATTTTTTTTAACTTGTCCGCTAACTTGAAAATATAGGACACAAAGAGTTTCACGGGACTGTCGTGTGCAATCGTTTTAAAAACGTTTGTCCGTTTACCACATTTGTGACACTCATCACATTCGATCTCCATTCACTCATCACAGATAGTGTGACTTACAAGTAGATTTGGGATAACCTCTATGGTTTCAGCATTCGTATATGTTTCTATATCGTAGTACAAAGTTATACAAGGTCTATTTTTAGGCTTAGCGTCTTTCATATAATATACATACTTTACTCCAACCGCCTTATATTTCTTATGGCATGTAGAACAGTGAATTTCATCACATTTATGCTTGAAATTCCCCCAATTATCCATCATATGAAACATACCACATTCACAGATTCTCATTTTTCTGCACGTGCCAATTGACCTATGGAGCTGAAAACAGTTATTATTGAAAAATGTACGCCTGCATACATCACAGTCCTCTTCTCAGCTTCAACCACACGGCTTTCACATTTGGAGCTTTTACACTGCGCACTTACCATGTGGCAATCTTTACAATGTTTCACTATATCATTGCAAACTCGAGACACCCCTTACACAAATCATGATATTTTCAACTTTTATCATAACTCGCGTAGAGAGTCCTTATGTTACGGATGGGGAGATACGTTGTTCCTGACAATCCTAAAATAAGTACGGGTCCTGTACGATTTCTCACACAGCTTTTAAAAACATACACAGTCCTACGACGATCATCCATTCCAAATGCAACTACACGAACATTGAAAATAAAAACCCACTCTAATAGACAGAGTTTATTTCCACGACAGTTTCGACGGCCACTGGCATCCTCCTCGGCGTCTTCCTCGGCGTCGAAACTGTCGTGGAAATAAACTCTGTCTGTTAGAGTGGGTTTTAATTTTCATATTTTCACCTTCACGTAGAAAATAGTGAAGTTTTTTGCATTTACACGATCATTCATTTCCTATTCTACCCTTCTCAGCTCTTCAGGACCCATATTAGACTCAAACTCAAGTTTACAGTCTACAACAAGTTTACGGGCACGCTTCACTACCGTAGGCAACCAAATGTTTTTGGCCCATGTATTTAGCACCGTGAATATATGAGCTAAGACTACTATAAAGCCGCACCCACGATCGGTGTTTATACTTATGCTGCCTGTAAATAACAGGAGAATTGAAGTTAAGAGTATAAGGTGTGGCACTATGACCCGCAACACAGAATACACGGTCAATATTTACCTTGAAGTTGTCCATATTGAAAGCTGTACTACTTTGAGAAACCTGAATTATACTGTCCAAAATATACTCTATGTCTTCAGCTGCCAAGCGTCTGAATGGTATTACAACCCAAAAATCATCTACATCCCCGTCATCTGACCCGAACCCAAAGGACAACCTCGTCCTGACTTCACGTTCTTCGCGGTTCTGAAGGGCAAACTCCACAATACGTTCAATTACACGCTGTAGTCCGTGTTCAACACCATTGCTATACATGGATCTAGGATCAACCGTGAATATATACCGATTTCTAGTCAGGGCTGGGGTAGGGTTAGCGGTGCATACCAACTCGAATGTTATACCTTCCTCTACAGTACGAGAAGCTGCTGCTGCCTTGGAGGATGTACCCGGAATTGAACAGGAATAAGGGGTACATTTTTATTTGAGGAAGCTACTATTGTGGGGTTTGTATCGTAAGACGTAGAGGGTTGAGGCTTCATTACTGGAGCACTCCTGGAATGCTTTATACCTGACGTGAAAAGTTCTTCAACATGCCTCTGCTTTGAATTGTCGCGTGATACAGGTATCGCTGGTGTGGGTGCGTTAGCGGGAGTGGAGTCAGTGACAACAACTACACTGTCATCGGAGTCAACTGTAATATCGATGATGGGGACATGATGCCGTACCTCATCATCATTCACGGTTCTGTGGAAGAGGAAAAACAAAACTGTAGAATATGAGGATCACCACTTAAATTTTTAATATATTTTGTAAATGACCCAATTAGGAGTGTGACGTGTTAGAGAGGGATTCTGTAGAAAAATTCAGGTTCAGGAGCCCATCCACATGTATTACATCTGGCCCTATAGGATGTGGTAAAAAGGTGTTTATGTTTAAAATCATTAAAGAAAAGGGAGAAATGGTCTATCCGACGTATCAATCAGTGTTCAACGAGTACCAAGATGATATTTTGTTCCACAAAAGTGTATATAACGTTAATTCGTTAAAGGGAAATGAACATACAGTCATTGTAATTGACGATCTCATGTTGAAGATGGATAAAACGTTTGCCGAGACATTTACAGTGTTCTCCCACCATCTTAACATAAGCGTCTTCTTCATCAATCAGAATCTATTTTTCAAAAATAGATATATGCGCGATGTGTCGTTAAATACACAATATTTAGTCTTATTCGCGCGACGTAGAGATGTATCACAAATTCGGGTATTAGCCAATCAAATGTTCCCGAATCAGCGTAAGGAGTTTTTGGAAGGTTATAAAGAAGCTACAAGTCAGCGTTATGGATATTTGCTTCGTGACCTTCATCCGCGAAACACGTTTAGGGTGCCTCGAAGAACGAATATATTTCCAAACGAGCCTGAAACGGTGTATATTCCAGAATGACAAAGAGGCTAAAGAAATACCATGAATTAATAAAAATCCATCATCGGCTGCCACGGGCAATGCAACAGATGTTTGCTAAAAATATCGACTCGGACTTTTTAAAATGCATCTGTGAAATCTGTCTTAACGTTATAAATTGCAATGTATTAATGAAACCACCTCCGAAGGCTCGCCTACGCCTTTACAAGAACATAATACGTACACTAGCTCATAAAAGTCAAACTTTATTGAAGAAATAACGAATTTTTATACAAAGAGGAGGGTCATTCCTCCCCATCTTATTTTCACTTTTGGGTCCTTTACTGACTAGATTAATATAATAAAGAAAGTGGTAGTGATTCCACACGAGGTGTATGCTTCACTGCAAAGTTCAAAGAGTCCAGACACGGTTCTAGAACCCCGTAAAAGCAGGCTTAAAAGAATCGAAAGCGAATTGTTAGCCCTATTAAACAGTGAAAAAACATCTGATGAGAAAAGTATCTTATACCAAGAAGCTCTGCAGAAATTTCTTCACGAGTATAAAAATTATAACAATTCGGCAGAGATCACCGTGGTTATTAGGCCCAGCACGGCCAACGATGAGCATGGCGACATAGGATCTGTGTCCGACGATAAAGCTGACCAATCAAAGAATAACGGATCGGCCCCACAACATATCGAGCATGTATTAAAAAGCACCCTCCCACATACATTGAGGAATAAAGGTTTAAGTCTTTATAATCTATTGAATGAGGATCCCAACATACAGTGAGCCGATATAAGTGAGATCATTGTGGAAGGAACAAAGGTACAGGGGATCGAATATCGTAGACATCGTCCATGATCTGGTGAGAAAGTGGGATAGGCCCTCACCATCAGGATGGAAGCATATTAAAGCAAGACTACAACAAATAAATGTCCCCAAAACAATGATAGGAAATCTGAACAGGTTAAAAGACTTGGAACATGCATCGCATGTGCCACAATTGAGAACGTCATCACCCCCGGTGGTCTTAACATGGTAGAATACATAGTGGCGGGGGTTAAACCTAAAGAATCTCTAAAAAAACACTTAAAGCATACACAGGACGAAATCATCAAAGATGGAAACAGATAAATGCGTGGTGGTGGGAAGAAGAAGAGGACTATCAGGAAGAAAGGATTACCAGCACGTAGCGTTAAATTTAAAAGGATATCAAAAAAGAAGTGTTCTATGCGAATGAAACCTATGGTTGACCATTTTTTTTACTAATATAAGTAATGACATTGATCTCATGAATCATAGACTGTTTACTACTTGTCGAGAGTGGTGGTACTATTTCTGACTCGTCATGGCACGCTTCATCCATCCGTGTAGTTCACAATGTTGTAAATCGGAGCTGTCCCTCTTTGACATACCCCCAACTCGAGTTTCTATTGAGAACAGTGACTTTATTACAATTAACCCGTTAAACACAATTAGTTCCCCGAGTGCTCCAAAAGAATTCGTGATACCCAGTTTAGGTTCTTACTTTTTTGACCCAAGCTGTGTGCACATGTACTCTAAATTACATATAGTGCATTCTGATGGAACGGACTGCGGTGACAAATATGCTGTATACCCTGAAACAAACTTTCTGCACTCCATATTTAACCAGTGTGATGTATATTTAAATCAGGTCAACATATCGACAGGAACTGGGTACTATCACCTACGAGCCTATCTGGAAAATGTGCTGAACTTTTCAAAAGAAGCGAAGGATACCTTTTTAAGTGCTGGGGTCTATTATCAAGTTAAAGACGAAAGAAGTATAAAGGACAAATTTAAAATTCTAAAAAGAAGATTTATGAGTGTTTTGGGCGCCTGCATACAGACTTCACATTCCAGGAGAAGTTGCTTGTGAATGGGGTGGATATGAAAATAAAGCTTACCCGCACGAATCCTGAGATATGTTTAAATCTGGGAACTGATCAAGAAGAGGGAGCAAAACCCGTTGTGATTCACATTATGGAGACATACCTCCGCGTACGGCAAGTGAAATTAAGTTCACCAAAAGAAATAGAAATTGAGAAAAACTTACTACATGCCACAGTAAAATACCCAATTAACAGAACACAGATCAAACTCTCCAATTTTCGCTCACATTTTATGGAATTTTTTGAAGTTAATTTTTTGCCAGAATCTTTGGTGCCGGCGGTCAATTGGTTCCGTTACATTGATGATACGTGTGTTATTTTGGAATCTCATGTGGATTTGGATGAGCTGGTAGGATTTCTTAACAGTTTCGTACCTTTAATACAGTTTACGTATGAAGTTGAGATTAGTGGATCTCTCTCGTTTTTGGATGTCTTATTTTAAGAGATCCCAACCAAAGACCTTTTTTAAAAATTATTTAGAAAACCTACGCATTCAGACAGCTACATTCATGCTTTTTCCAATCATTCTCCCTGTACTAAAAAAGGCGTTATTTCGGGTCTCTTTGTGAGAGCTTTCAGGATTTGTGACCCAATTTATCTTGACGATGAAGTTTTACATATTAAAAATATATTTATAGGTTTGGGTTATTCAAAATTGTTCATCGATAAAGCTTATTTCGCCGCTCGGAGATCTTTCTTTTCTCCCAAAACTTGGAACCAGGATAAAGACTTTTCATTCCTTAAAGTACCCTTTGAGGTTAACAAAAGGCTTTAGTCACTTGCCACAGCAGATTAAGTTGGTCTCCTTTGTGCCAAATAAATTGTCTTCGTTCATCCGGCATCCTATTACAAAAGCATCCAATAATTCTGGCTTAGTTTGTGAAATTCCATGTGGAAGCTGCCCTCAAAAATACATCGGAGAGACAATTGATTTTCAGAGAAGGATTAATTCCCACAAACGTAAGCTGAGATCGGGTAATACTTATAGTAGCTTGGTTCAGCATAGGGAACATCGTAATCGTATTTTTAACTTACAGGATTCTAAACCTATCATGAAGGTCAGGGACCAGGAACAGACAAATATACGAGGCATTTTATATTTTAGGAGAAAACACCATTTCAAATATTAACCTGTCCTACACTATTGATAGCTTTATTTTTAACATTTTAAAATATTTTAGGGCAATTTCTGGTCGTGACCGGCTGCCAGATGTACAGGATTGAATTTTACTTAGATTTCTCATCTTGAATGTTTGAAATCTGGGCAATTTTTTGCCTTTGTCAACTGCCAGATGTACAACAGCCACCATCTCTCTGTCCGTGATTATGCCTTAACAAAGTCATTTTAACTTCAGCTCTTCTGCGGGACGGAATTTTTATAACTTTTTTAGACATTTTAACTAGTTTATGGCTTCGAAAAGGGCTTGGTTGTGACCGGCCGAAATTAATTAGCCTTTTTAAAAACTGTTTTATAATTTTTTCCTTGCGGGAATGAGTGATATATATATATATATACATACATATATATATATATATATATATATATATATAAAGTGTGATATATTATATTGCTTGCATTTTCTGCCAATTGTTTTCCATTCAATGTCACGCCTCGGTGGTTAGCGTCGCTGACTACGGATCCCTCGGTTCCGGGTCCGAGACCCGGTGACGGCTGCCGGTGCGCGGTAAAACCCAGCTGTTCATCCTTCCGCACATTAAAGAAAGTGGTTGGTAGATAAATTGGTACCCTGGGTGACCTAGTGGTTAAGACACTGCGTTGGTGGTGTTTCGGATTCCATATTAAACTGTAGGTCTAAGGTGGAGTAAAAAAAGATTAACCTTCGTCAGAATGAACAATTCGGGCGGAAGCTAACCGAAGGTTACCAAAGGTAATAGGAGTATAAAGGCTAGTTAATGAATGTAATTTTACTTACTAATTATTATTATTGAAAAAAATTATTTTCTTCTGA
Source organism: Bathynomus jamesi (assembly GCA_023014485.1). Taxonomy (NCBI): domain Eukaryota; kingdom Metazoa; phylum Arthropoda; class Malacostraca; order Isopoda; family Cirolanidae; genus Bathynomus; species Bathynomus jamesi. The sequence continues at coordinate 629,965 of JAJOZX010000943.1, forward strand.
AAGAAAGCTCATATTTTTTAAAAAGTTTTTCCTTATGCCATAGAAATCGTGAGTTACTGTAAAATTCTCTTTTAAATATTAATGTGTGTGTGTGTGTGTGTGTGTGACATCTCTCGTCCAGCCTTGAGAGAATGCTGGTGGCAGTTACAAATTTGTCAATCGCAGCCTCAAGCGATTCACCTGTGAGTTTTTATGCATATCTCCCCCTTCTTTTTCGTATCACCATAATGTTATAATGTTATGTTATAATGTTAGTAAACTGAAGTTAGAAATAATCCTAAATTTAGAAAAAGCTTAAAAAAATTACTATTTAGAAATGAGAGAAATTCTAATAAGTATCTACAGGTCTACAGAAGCTAAGGCTAACAAAGACCCTAAGATCCACTCTAAGGTTAGCCCGAGAGAAAGGAAAGAGGAAGGGGTTAAAAGAGGAGAATAAGGGGTTAAGTAAGTAGCAAAACCTATCATTCGTGGGTTAACATTCATTCAGGAAAAGAGAAAGAAAGACTCCCCATCATCATCCGCCGGCCACTGCTGACAAGTCGGAAAAATAGTCGAAGAGAATAGGAGAGGGGTGAAAGATGAAAAGTAGTAAAATAAGAACGCTTACAAACCATGCAAACACAGTCTTAACTCACTGTCATACCATGCAAACTACAGACATGCAAGTAAAGAGAGTTACAGACATGCAAGTAAGGAGAGGATTTAAAAAAAAAAAGTAGGTAGAGTATAACAAAAAGTGGGTTAGTTTACTCTATGAGCTACATCTACGTTCGTGTTAGTCTAATTTTTTTTTTTTTATTTTATTGCTGGCATCACAAGCTGGAATGTCACAAGCTGGCATTAATCGTCAAGAGACTCGTCCTCGACCACCACCCCCAGAGCGCCTGTTACTAATTTTTTTTTATTTTAAACAACGTTAATATTTTTAAAATGCCTATCTGAACGGTTCTTAAACATATTAACGCTGGTAGAGTTAACGACTGATGCGGGAAGATTATTCCATTTATCAATTACTTTAAACGTAAAGAAGTTTTTAGCGATATTAGTAATGAAACGTCTGCCACTCAACTTAAATCCGTTATTACGAGTATTGCTATTATCGAAAGTGAACACTTTGTCAAAATTTACGTTATCGATGTTATTAACGATTTTGAAAACTTCAATAAGCTCACCCATTAATTTCCTAATTTGGAGTGAATGCAAGTCTAACTTTTATCCTATATTCATAAGGCTTGTTGCGCAATGACTAGGCTGACCATACGTACCGTTTTGAACGGGACAGTACCGTTTGTTTTATATTTCCTGGCCGTCCCGTCGTTTTAATAAAAATGTCAATTTTGTCCCGGTTTATGTACTTACTTTTTCATGAATACAGAATATTACATAACCCCCGTCCCTTTTTTGCCATCCCAATGTCCCGTTTTTGTCTCAAGGAAATATGGTCAGCCTAGCAATGACGGAATTAGTTTCGTGGCACGACGCTGAACCCATTCTAACCTATAGATATCCGCACGCAAATACGGGCACCAAAACTGAACGGCATATTCTAAATGAGGCCTGACTAGGGACTTGTAAAGGGGCAATATAATATCCTTCGATTCAAATTCGAAATTACGCGCTATGAAGCTTAACATCCTATTAGCTTTTGCGCAAGCCTCCAGGCACTGGTTCCTAACTTTTAAATCCTTAGATACGCGTACGCCTAAATTTACTTCCTCGTCAACGCTCGCTAACTCTCTGTCATCCATCGTGTACGTGTAATTATTGTTACGAGAACTTATATGCAAAACTTTACATTTGTCTACGTTAAATTGCATCTGCCACTTATCCGTCCACTCCATAATCCTCCTATTTCCATCGTCTTGGAGCCTATTTTTATCGTCCTCGTTAACAACCTTACCGCCTATTTTAGTATCGTCCGCGTATTTTGACACGTTACTGGTCAATCCTACATCTACTGTATGTCGTTAATGTAAATTACGAATAGCAATGGGCCGAACACTGAACCCTGTGGGACACCGCTACCTACATCCAACCACCCCGATTCACTACCCATTAACAACGACCCTCTGTCTCCTAGCACGAAGCCATTTCTCTAACCAGTTAGCTACCTGACCGCGTATACCGTGCGCTTTAACCTTCGCAATTAATCTTCTATGCGAAACTGTATCGAACGCCTTTTTAAAATCTAAATAAATAACGTCAGCTGCTCTATGCCTATCGTATTCGCGCACTATTTCGTTATAAAATTCTAACAAATTAGTTAAACAAGATCTGTGGCGTCGAAACCCATGCTGACTATTATTAATCAAATCTCTACTTTCTAAGTGATCGATAAATTGAAGTGGAAACATTAAGATTGAAATTCTTTTGTACAAGTAAACATAAAAATTAAAATAAATAGCGGTATCTGGCAACTCATCTATATGTAAATAAATAAATAAAATAGTGGTATCTGACAACTCTCCTTATATAAATAAATAAATTAAATAACTGGTACCCGTTACAGAAATAAAAATTAAAATAAATTAGTTGTAACTGGCAACTCCAGACACTCTATATAACAGCTGCTGGTCCCCTGGACACGCATAATGCGCCTGACTCCGGTGGATGAAACAACTCTCTCTCCTTTTTAGGTTAAGGCTTACCTTCTTAGGTTAGGGTTTCCCTTTGGGCGGTGAGGCCATCCCACCTCCCCAAAGACTCTCCTCCTCCTTTCTCTCTTAGTTTAAGGTTACCCCTTTGGTGGAGCTCCCCCCCTTCATGAAACTTGGGGGATAACTCCTCCCCCTTTTCAACACACCCTCCCCGTTTTCAACATCGCCCTCCCCCTTCACGCAACCCCTCTTTGCAGCATCACTCTCACACATTTGCAGTTGATCAACATTTGCAACATTTCAATTGCACTTGACCCTTTTTCAGCCATACTACTGGTACACATTCCTCCTTTGTAGTCCTAAATACTGTTTCAAACGATTCCCACATTATTTTTCTGTTGCAATTACTTGAATATCAGTGATAAGCCTATCATCCGTAGTTATTACTAAATCTGAAATACTGCCCAGCCTCGTAGGTTTCCCAACCTTTTGAATAAGAAAGCTATCCTTGAGAAAATTAACTAAACGATTACCTTCCGCGTCTCCCTGCATTGTATCGTAATTCACGTGAGCGCAATTAAATTCACACCATAATTAAGGCCTGCTCACTACCTATTATTCTCTTTAGTTGACGATATCAGCTGTTTGATTAGGGGGCCTATATATAACGGCAACAAAAAGTTTGAAATCGTTCAATTAAGTTCTGCTATAGTCGAATCTATCGGTTATGGAATTCTGTGCTTTAATTCTATAGCGTTCGCAATATTATGTTTGATATACAACATAACACATCCTCCTCGCCAGTTAACATTCTGACGAAGGTCAAGCTTTTCACTCCACCTTAGACCTACAGTTTAACGTGGAATTCGAACCACGCCCCACCAGCAGCCCAGTGTCTTAACCACTAGGCCACCCAGGGTACCCATTTATCTACCAACCACTTTCTTTATCGTGTGGAAGGATAAACAGCTGGGTTTTGCTGCGCGCTGGCTGCCGTCACCAGGTCTCGATCCCGAGGCCGATAGATTCATAGTCAGCGACGCTAACCACTACACCAACGAGGGGCATTTTATATATATATATATTATATATCTAATACACACACACACACCACACACACACACACACACACACACACATGTATATATATATATATATATAAATATAAACTCTTTTGGCATAAAGTAAATAAATGTTTTTGTCGAAGTAGGTAAACCGACTCAAGCGAACCAAAAATAGATGTGAATTTTGTAAGTTTTACAGGATCTTGCATTAACTACCACCCTCCTTTCCAAAAACCCAGGGTGTACAGTGCTTATAAGAAGTCTCACGCCTCTGTCTCGTCCCAAGCTCGTCTGTTAGGTATAAAATGGGCAGTCCTTATGGCAGCGGAGGTGTGTTCGGATTGGTGCACATAACTGCTCTAACCCAATCAATGACGTCCATTATTACGTCACTTCTGCTATATTTTAGTTTTTAAAATACAAATGATTAAGAAGCAGAATGACCAAGTTTCGGGATGTTGGGATGGTTATGGAGCAATCCTAGTCATCATAATATTAGCTGGGCATTACATTATACCGTCTCAATATATAATGTAGACTATAGAGAACGACTAATTCGGCAAATATCCCAAGTCATGGCATGATACCTAAGTTATTTTGACGCAGGGTCTAAATTATTTGCTCAAATGCAATGATTGATATTAAGTAATTGTTGGGAATTGTTGTCAATATTGTTGTTTGTGATATATATCTTACGTGAAGAATCTAATGACCAAATTCCTCAGTTAACCTCTCACGCGCTCGCATTTCGAGGAAGTCACGGTCGTCTCACTAATAGATAGTTTATCCATTGTTTTAAGTGGTAACCTATTCCATCTTATGAAAGTCATTAGTCTAAAGCAAGACTGGTGGGCCGTGAATCAGAGAAATTTGCATTTGATTTGTTCATCGTAATTATTACGTAATATAGTATACTGTATATAGTAGTATATAAGAGTTTATTGGAAGCATATCATATGACAATTCCCATAAACATGTGATGGCCTCGATGTTGCCAGTTTTTATTTTTTTCCTGAAACTATTACTTTCTCATAGTTTGTTTCAACAATGCATATATTATCATCTCCACGAGCGTAGACATTGCAAGAAAAGATTCTAACTAAGGATAAGTAAAGTTCTTTCATGGTCACAATATATACTTTTATAGATGTCAAACATAAAAACATAATAAAATTCTATATTAACATAAATATATATTCGATACACATTTATGTCATGGCTTTAACATCAGTATTTCGTATAGCTTCCTCAGGCATCAATAATTTCTTGCAATCGTTGCGGCATAGAAGAGGCCAGATTGTAGGGAATGTTTGGTGTTCGGCGTAAGCTCTCCCAACTATTCCTCGTGTGAGCTAAAAGTGCTTCAAATGTTCTTTCATTGCTTTGCTCCCATTCGTTAATCATTATTGCCCAAAGGTTTTCAATCCGATTCATATCAGGAGAACGTGGTGGCAGAATTAGATTAATAATCTCTGGGTGATCTTTGTACCACGCTCTCACAACGTTACTCCTATGAATGGGACTGTTATCTTCCATTAAGTAAAATGGTTCCGGTGCTGAAACCAGATACGCACGAACACTGGGTAGCAGCACCTCTTCCAGTATCTGGCAATATTGCTGTCCAGTAAAGCGTCCATCTACTTGAGTCAATTCTCCGACACCATAGCCAGACATCCAGCCCCACACACCGAGATTGATGTGACCACTACGTTTGCTCGGGAAAACATTTCCTTCTTCATAGCGTTTTCCGCGCTGCCTCCAACAATGCAGGAAACCATGACTATCTGTTGAAAATGTTTTTTCGTCACAGTACACAACTTTTCTCCAGAATTCTTCCTCCTGTGGCAAGTATTGCAAGGCAAATCCCATCCGTGCATCTTTCTGCTCAATCGTCAATGCAGGTTTTCTAGCTGGACGGCGAGAAAAATACCCTGCCTCGTGAAGTCTGTTGTTCACTGTATTTGCGCTACAACGAAGGTTCAGGTGACTGTAAATATGCGTCGCTGGAGCAAAGGGATGCTCTCTGGCATGATTAACAATCGCAGCATCTTCCTCTTCAGATGTTGAACGCGGAGGAGCAGGCCTCGGCAAAGTAGCGATTGAGTTTTCTGCTTCATACCGATGAATCCACCGTTCCACAGTGCTTCGATGAACGTCTAGTCGTCTTGATATTTCTCTTATTGGCACACCATATTCATACAATGTCACCATTGCTCCCCGCATTGCCTGGGTCGTCTCGTGGTGCACAGACGGCCTTTCCATCTTTGTGTAAATGACTTATGTGAAGCGTGCTGGGACGATAAAGGAAATTAGGATACCATGCGCCCCTTCTGAAATTGATTTCGGTTGTGAAGGGTACGAACCCTTCGAATGGTAATAATAATCAGCCAATTTCCTATTTTGTTGAACATATGCATAAAAAATTCGTCTTAAAAGCCAAGGATCCAAAGATTGTCAGCAATAGTTTATACCCCAACTGAATATAGTCAGCCATCAACAGTATAATCATATTTTATTTCCATAACTACCCATGACTACTCTGTCATAGTAAATAACCTTATTTTGACATAGATAGTAGTGGTAATTCTGAGTGGCGGCCTCTAGCCACATACGTTAAACCTATCAGTGCGTCTAAGACCAGACTCTTCTGTTTCTGTCAATTCATTGTTAGTTTAAAGTATTTTGCTCTTTGTCTTTCTAGGTCTAGGGCATTAAAATAAATATTTGAGTTTCTGTTTAGCATTTCATATGAATTTCTCTCCTCTCCCTTAACACATCCCCGCGTTCATTTTAACCCCCTCTCTCCCTTTCCTCCTCCCTTCGTAATTCCCCACCCAACCTCGTTTCCTTCGACATAGCAACGCTTACCTCCATCCTCATTGCACTTCCTTCATTAAACCTATTATCGCTTTTACTGTCCCTTCCTTCCATCCTTCAATGCCAGCGTTCTTAAACCTAGCACATAAATTATATAATGTGGAATCTAACACCTTAGATCTCTACGCATTCATGTTACTTGAAGACGCCTGTGTCTTAGGGGAATCTAAGTGTTGAGAGTGGGCTTGAGGAGTAGTCTATAGATTATTACAGATGACCTTGAACGCTCCAACTATTTAAAAATGATTATTTATTACGAACATCATATGGCATAATACACACATGAATTTAAGTATCTCTTACACTATATGAATGGAATTGAATCCTACCAGAGTTAAAAATTCGCAAAATATGATAGATTAGTTTGTATTAAGAGGTTACTAAGAGAAAAGGATTTGGGATAGAGCGGAAGGCAGAGAGTATATTTTCCCCGAGTTTGGGTTATTATTAACGTTATATGGATACATTGCCGATGTCCCTGCTGAAGACCTCTGGTGGGATGCGGTGTGATCAGAGAGAGAGAGAGAGAGAGAGAGAGAAAGAGAGAGAGAGAGAGAGAGAGAGCTTTTCTGTGGAGGTGTTAACGTAACTTGCACTTGGGACTGTTAATTGCAAGACAACTACCATAGCTGGGACTGAGACACGTTATCCCCTGCATACTCTCTTTATATCTATGATGGGGTTAGAGCAATTATGTGCACCAATCCAAACACACCTCCGCTGCCATAAGGACCGCCCATTTTATACCTAACAGACTAGCTTGGGACGAGACAGGGGCGTGAGACTTCTTGTAAGCAATGTACATGGAAGTTTGTCACATTTAGAGGTACCTTTCAACCTTTCAGATATTCCGTGTGATGATTCCTCATTTCATGAAGGTCGGGCTTGTTGCCCCTCCCCCTCCTCTTGAGTTGGCCTGGTGAGATAAAGCGTTGGTTTCTTGCGCTCTTCACTTCGCATAGCTGGGTACTCCCGGCTCATCTGGAATTGTTCTGAGCCAGGCGTTTTGTCTTCTTTTGAACATATCCACCGTTACATCATTCGTGTTCCTTAGTTGCTTGGACAGCTGGTTGAACAGTCTTGGTCCTCGCACAATGAAACTATTTTCCTTCGGGGTTGAGGATGTTCCTCATCTAGCCTTTAATTTGAGAAAACGACACATTCTCCCTCTCCTACATTCCACTGTTGTTTGAGTGGTTTTAGGGTTCAAAGTAGGATTAGGGAGTAGTTACTCTATTATTTTCAAAGTGTAAATAATGGTATACTTTTCTCTCTTCTTTGCAGTGAATGTAGGTTTAATTCACGTAACCTTTCCCAGTTTAGTTCTTTGCAGCCATTGATATTGGCTGTGAGACTTCTCTGAATTCCTTCTAGTTGACTAATGTCTTCTTTTTTTATCGAGACGTTAAGACCAAGCAATACTCCAACTTGGGTATGATCAGTGTTTTCAACAGAGGAATCATTGTATTCCGGTCCATTCTTTTAAAACTTCTCAGCATCTCTCCATTTATTTAGTTATTTATTTTTTTGCTCTGTTCACTGTTATCTTATTTTGTGTTTCAAAATTCACGTCATCAGTCATTACAACTCTTAAATCTTTTGTTTTAGAGTATCTCTGAATTTCCTGTCCATTTTGGGTATGGTAATTCATTGATTTTAGGTCCTCCCTTCTTCCGTACCCTTCTTCAGTGTTAAATTTCATATTATTATCTTCAGCTCAACTGTAGATTCTGTTCGTGTCTGTTTGTAGAGATCCTATATCCTCTAGGTTTATTTTTCTACTGATTTTTGTGTCATCAGGCAAAGGATGTTACTCTGCTGTCACTGGTAACTTCCTCATCTATAGCAGTTAGCAGGATTATGAAGAGTAATGGAACTAATATTGTTGCTTGTGGTACTGAGCTCTGATGAAGATATTCCTTGAACTGTAACGACTTACAGTACCGCCGCTCACTAAGGAAATTATATACTCATTTTCCTACTTTTCCTGTAATTCCTATATATTTCAGTTTATGTGCTATGATTCCATGGTCACACTTGTCGAATTCCTTGGGAAAGTCTGTGTATATCACATCATACTGTAGTTTTTCATAGTTTTCATTGTTTTCAAGTGCATCAGTAATGTTGTTATAGTGTTCCATTAGTTGTGATAGGCATGATCTTCCTGACCGGAATTCATGTTGGTTATCATTTAATTTTTTGCGAGTTTCCAAAAGTCATAAATTTTTTCCCTAACTATTCTTTCAAATATTTTGGTGAGATGAGATGTAAGCGACACTGGCCTATAATTTTTAGCCTTGGATCGATCTCATTTATATAATGGAACTATGTTTGCTCTCTTTAGGATGCTAGGTATTTCTCCCGTGTCTAGTGATCGTCTTCATATCCAGTATGGGGCTTAGCGATTTCATTTTTGCAGTTTTTGATTAGTGTGGAATTCCATTTGCACTGGGCCTGCTGCCGAGTATGTTTTTAATTCCCCTATAGATTGTGTGATATCTGTTCTGAAGTCAAAGTCCCCCTTGTAATTCTTATTCACAGAACATTTCCATCGCATATTAGTTTATTGGTTTTCGGGATACTGAAAGATGATTTATACTGAGCTCTTAATATTTCAGATACTGTTAGATCATCGGTTAAAACATTTTCATTTTTAAAAGGCCCGATAGTCTCGTGATTTCGTCTTCCTTTTTGTAAAATTATGGAAGTATTTTGAGTTAACCTTTATCGCTTCTATAGCGTCACCTTCTTTCTCTCTGTTTCTCAATTAGACCCTGTATGACGCGTTCTGTACTCTCCAGTTTATCATGTAATATTTTTCTGATGTTGTTGTCTTTTCAGTCTCTTAATTTTACATTCACTCTTTTTCTCTTGCAGAACATTGACTTCTTTTGTCTCTCAAACCTGCTATTCTTTCCTCTTTGTTGTTTTTATGAGATATGGCTTCCCACAATTTATAGCGTCTTTTCTTTTAGGGTTATTATCATTTCTTCTGTTGTCTTGTCCTTAAAGATTGTTCTCCAGTCTATTATTTCCATGCTGGGTACAATACTTCCCAATTTATAACCTTGAATGAAAATTAAAAATTTCGAGTTTGCCTCTTTCTGTAGTGCGTGTTCTTTCCTTCCCTGTTGCTTTTATAGTGGTTGTTATTTCAATAATGTTGTGAGCCATGTTGGGGCCATTTTTATGTTATAAATTAGGTTGCTGTTGTTTGTGAATACCAAGTCTAGGCAGTTTTTTTTTTTGTATTTTCCGTAATTTTTTATGTTAACAAATTCATCGACTGGAGCTAGCAGCATTTTTGCCTGCTGCTGGTCTTTCCGTGTGCCTCCCTTGTCTTGCTTTATACATATATTTCTTCCTATCCTTTTATATTTCAAAAATAGAAAATTAAAATCACCACAGAGAATAATATTTGGGGTTGGGGAGTGTAGATCTTTCATCCAGTACCTCTGTAATGGTATCTGAGAATTTTGTAGTTGGAGTGTTTGGGGGTTTATATATTACAATTAGTACCATGTTTAATTTTTCAACTTTTGCTGCTACTAATTGTACGTAGTTGTTTGAAGTACTTTTAGCCATTTCTGCCATATGTTTTTCGTGTGTATAAATAGCATATCCTCCTTTACGCCTTACTGTTCTGTCGGCTCGAAGTAAGTTATAGTTGTCAGTTTGTATTTCTTATTTGTCGATGCAAAACTCACAGTTTTCACAGTTCTTCTGGCAGTCCTTCAGATGAGTTTCTGTGAGGCATTTAAAATCTGCTTTTGTTTCTTGCATGGGTCCTTTCACTTTCAGGTATGTGACTTTGTCCAGGGAATTGTTTAGTTTTAGGTCTTTTAGATCCTATATATTGGCTAGGATTATTTTTAGTTTTTAGTTTTCATTTTCTTCTTTATGTATTCAGATGCGTGACCAATAATTATTAAAGCGTGACAGATAACTCGGAGCAGAAGGTTAATAGGAAGCAATTTTGTAGACTGGCTCCCCAAAAATTACTTTCGTCACGGTACCAGATTTTTGGAATAACTTATCTTATGGTGACAAACAATACATGATTTAGGCAAACAATACATGATACAGAATAGGATTCTATAGGATTGATACCTAGGTCTATTTGAAAAATGGTAACCATGATTTTGGTACTTTACGACCAGTCAGGAAACTCGTAAAATTCATTAATATCATAGGACTTACAATCTAAGCTAATTTAGATCATTATGCACAGGTTAACAAGATTTTGAATAATTATGATAACAGTAGGTACCTGTATGGTACAGTGTGGTATTTAGCCTACAAAATTTTTCCAGTTGTTTGGCCCACAGCTAAATACTTGAAAGACTAAAAGTTTAAAGCCATAGTAAACTGATTTAATAGGAGATAAAATTGTGACTTCAAATGTTTTGAAATAGATGATGAACAAAGATTTTTTTAAGGAATATTTAAAATGTACATAAATCTTGATTTGCAATAAAGTTTAATAAAGGGTTTTCATACACAAAAGCTTTATGTTAGTCTAAAATCTTAGATAGTTTATTCTTCATAATTGTTAATATTAAATTTTTACATGGACTCAGAATTTTTATTCCTCAATCATTTACTTTTCTTGTTTCTCCCTTGTCCATATCAGATCTCTCTGCAGGCCTACTTCTAACATGGGGAGTTGCCCACGTACAGAAAGATTTCATCCACCTACTTAAATAAAATAAGAGCATTTCGCCCAAATGACGTTTATTTTTAAGTTCTTGAAATGCCTACCTAATTACTAAAAACTCATCTGGTAGGGGCCTCGTGTAGATATATTCCTATATATATTTATGGCTATAGATGATAAGAGATATGTACAGGTAAGATGACCGGACGCACTGATTCGATCAGTACAGTACTGACTTTCAGACGGAAAACAATGTACTGACTGATGTTTTGGTTTGTACTGATTTTCTACTGTCAGACTAACGATTCCGTTTTTCTAAATTTATCAATAATAACTGCACACATTCATAAAAAATGAAAGCTTTATTTTAGTGCCAATAGGTGGCCGTTGCGCGCATTATTTTTGTTCAGATATAAAGTTTATAGTGGGTGACACTGTGATTGAGAGCCTGAGAGTGAGAAGTAGGTTTTGCTTGTTTTCAATTTTTATTATTGAAGTGTTATTGTGATTCTGTATATCATCAACATATAAATTTTATTTGATTTGTGTTATTTGTGATCAAATACAAATAAAAAAAAAGCTATTTTAACCACGGGCGACGTCAGGCTTTTGTGGATACTCAGGCTCAAACCTTTCAAACATATACAGGGTTATTACAAAAGAAATAGACAGTTTCAAATATTTATTAAACCAAAACTATTTATGATATTGACATTTACTATGCACAGTTTTATAGAGAAAGTCTTGGAATATTTTACAGCAACTTACAGATGTTCGATGTGTGCACCCCTAGTCACACGGCATATATCAGCGCGGTAGTCGATTTCTTGCCAAACACGCGTTAGCATATCTTCATTAACACTAGCAACAGCTCTTGTGATACGTTGTTTCAGATCATCTAAATTAACAGGAAGGGGAGGGACGAACACCTTGTCTTTGACATATCCCCATAAGAAAAAGTCGCAAGCTGTTAGATCTGGACTTCGTGGTGGCCAACGTATGAGTGACATGTTGTCGGCTGTTGCGCGGCCAATCCAGCGCTTTGGAAGATTTGCATCGAGGTAATGTCGAACTTGCCGGTGCCAGTGGGGCGGGCTCCATCCTGTTGAAAAATGAAGTTGTCACTGTCTTCGTGCAGTTGAGGCATCAGCCAATTCATTAGCATGTCGAGATGTCGCACATGCTCCACTGTTGCTCTAGGATTTTCAGTACCCCATATGCGAACGTTCTGTTTGTTTACCTTCCCACTGATGTGGAAAGTCGACTCGTCGCTGAAAATTAGACGCTCCATAAACCCATCTTCATCTTCACATCGCTCCTGCATTTCTGTACAGAAATCACGGCGTGTGTTTTTGTCCTGGTCACTTAGACTTGCAATATCTGCAGCTTGTAAGGAATCACTTTCAACCGTTTCCGCAAAACTTTCCAAACAGTCGGTTGCTTACGTACGACGTGGCTAAAACTTCAAGAGTTTCTGTACAAAACTGTGCATAGTAAATGTCAATATCATAAATAGTTTTGGTTTAATAAATATTTGAAACTGTCTATTTCTTTTGTAATAACCCTGTATATATATATATATATATATATATATAATATATATATATACACTGTATAATTTGATACTTGTTTCACTGTGATATGTATTATGTATGATAATTAGAATATTTTTAACTAGCATAAATTATAAATTTAGGAAAGAAAATATCGCCTTACCTTATTTATTTATACATGAACTCCAATCTTCTTGGTTTTAATGTAAATTCTTTAATAGATTACTGTACTTATATTCAAGTGCTTCTATTAAGTTTTTGGGGAAATTTTATTTATATATTGCAAACATTAATGAATTCAACAGCTCAAAAAATGAGAAATGAATGCATTCAAATCGTTCCTCCAAGGCTGTTCCAGAGGTATTCAGAATGCTAAAGTAAATTTCTTTAAAGTCTGTCACTTTTCATCCTCAGTCACCACGTGACGTCATGCCAATAGCAATTGGACTATTAATTAGTTCTTTCATCTTTCACCAAATTTTTCCTTGAAGTAAATTAATTTTTGGTACTTTCCTGTTATCCCGGACCCCAGACTTTTTGCCAGATTCGTACGCCACTTGCCAGATTGCCAAATTTTATTGCCAAATTTGTTTTTTTTAAATGTTAAGTAACTAACCTAACCTAACCCAACCTCTGATTAGGTTAAGTTAGGTTTGGTTAGTTAGTTAACATTTAAAAAAAATTTGGCAATAAAATTTGGCAATCTGGCAAGTGGCGTTCGAATCTGGCAAAAAGTCTGAGGTCCGGGATAACAGGAAAGTACCTAATTTTTAAATGTTAAATAAGTTGGACAATTATTTTCCAACCAAACCACCTTATAAAGTATATAATATGCATATTATTGAAAACAAGATTAAGTTTAAAAAAAAAAGAGATTTGGCAATTCAGCGGAGCATTTTGGATTTGTCACAGCAGCAAGTCGTCAGACAAATACGAATTTGACTGACTTCGAACATTAAAAACTTGGTTATTAGCCATATTCGGTGGATACAAAGTAATAAATCAATTAAAATACTAATTAACTTTACGTATATTGAGTATCCAAATGACTCTATAACATTATAAATAAATTATAAGATTTACATCATAACATGTTTCAAAGAGACAAGTCAGGCTTAAAATTGTTTGTCTGACAAGAAGTGGAATTGTGCATTTTTATGCGGGTTGTAAGGCTTTGTTATTTGAGAAGATGCATAATAATACAGTAATAATTAACTTTATATATGCAAATAGCTATATAACCTTATTTATAAATCCTAACATGGTCATTATAGCATGTTTTATAAAGTAAAGATATCTGACTCAAAATTTTTAGCCACATAACTTCCTTCTCTTCCCGCGTCTCTCTCCCCACCCTCACTGGGGAAATGGGGTTTAGATGATAGATGGATGGATGGAAATTTTTTTCCTGACAACTTGACAAGAGATAGGATTGTGTATTGTTAGTTTTTTATGTTAGTTTTTTAAGTCCCTAGCAGGAAAAATAACAGGTCAGGCTCAGCCTGACCTTCCTGACACCCTCCGTCGCCAATGATTTTAACCTACCTACTAAAATTGTCTTAGAAGTAGGCCTGTCTCTCTGTTATGGTATTTGGAAATGAAGATCATATATTTGAGAGAAGACTCATGCATCTTAGCTAAATTTAATTTATTTTATTATAATTTCCATCCTCTATGAAGAGGAAAACTTTGAAATTGCCATGGTGAAAAATTTTATGTTCATTTCAGACCAGATAATGAAGCTTTGGTTCACTCCTGTTTGCTGGCTTCTGGGTTGGGTTGAATTGGTCACTTACCCTGTTAACCCTCAGACACAAGATGATCCTTGCGATGTACTCACTCTCATATTGTTGTGGAAATGAGTTTGCTCAAAATGTTGTGACTACTCCCTCTACCAAGAATGTTATGCCATAATAGCCAAAATTTATATTTTGTGGTTGATAATTAATTTACCAACTTATATAGTACCTGACATAACATCAGTAAGAACTCAGAAAGAAAGAATAATTGTGTCAATTGATCTAATTTTAACATTCCTTGAAGTCCCATGGGGAGGGGACCATAAATGTCCTTGTACAGATCCAGCAACTCAGTGGGAGTGAAGGAACTGCGGAACCGGTACGGCACACGTAACCTCTTAGAAGCTGTTTTGGAAAAAGAGTATATGTAATCTTTTCAGGAAAGATCACGAGAAAAGGAAATGCCAAGAATGTTAAGAGAAGAGAAAGGATTGAGTTATACATTATCGAAGGTAAGGGGATAGTCGTGTGGAAGATTGTGACGAGTAGATAGATAAAAGAACTGAATTTTTGAGACATTGAGAGCCACAAGGTTTTCTCTGCCCCAATCAGAGATACGAGTAGTAGAAAGGTCAGAAGTCAGGTGCATCATAGCCTTCTACGCGAAGCATGGAGTGACTTTTAGGGACGCTTTGGCTTTGTGAAGCGGGTGGAAAAGTGAAGAGTGGAATCATAGGTATTTACGTACTGTAAAATTGTAAACTTGTTAAGAAAATAAAACTTTACAAAATATTGTACATGAAAGCATTGTTCTTCTGAAAAGCAAAAAATAAATGGGAAAAATAACCTTATAATAATTCATATTATTATAAATAATTCATATAATTTAGGCTTTTAAGATATTAATACACACGTGTCTGAGAAATATACGTTCATTAACATCTTATTTACGTGAAATTTCAATAAGCATCACTCGTGAATCAACTTCACCGACCTTCAATCTATAAATTTTTGCATCTTTGACTCACAGTGACAACTATGTGGTGATTAAGTCACTGACTAAAATTTGTGGGAGTGTATCGAAATAAATGACCCACTTAATTGATCATATACATAAAATCCACCGAAAATGAATGACCTAATTATCCATTCACAAGAACCTGAAAGAGAACAAAACGAGTACTAATGTTTACGATCTCATAATTATCCCAGAACAGCAATCTCTGTTGACTGAATACTGAAAATCAATTTCAGAAATTTGAAATGAAAACAGAACTTGCATATTTAGCATGAAAGGCCAAATTACTGACGTTCCAAATTAAAATTATATTAACGTACAAACTTTCTCTACTTGATAACAATGAGACATATAGTGTCAAAATATAAAATGTCACTTACCTAGTAAAGCAACATGGCTTTTCAATATCAGTATATACGGTGGCCAGGAACCATAACTCAGTGAGTAACACCGTTTCTCTGTAAGCGAAGTGAAGACACTGCGATCGGGGGTTCGACTCTCGATGGTACCAGTAATATCGTGATCTGGGAATTTCCGCTTTAGTTGACTTTGGCACTGTGCCAGTTTCTGGTTCTACTGACTCATTATTATTATATACACTGATATAAAATAAGTGTAAATTGACCGATGACCAAGAGATGCTTCAACGACTCACCAGAGTGAATTTTCTTTCTTTACTTAAAATCTGATCGAACAAGTTTGGAATCGGGAATTACTTCGTGAAGGAGATTCAAAATCCTTTAAAATATCAGTGAACTTAAAATCTATCTTTATCTAATAGGATTTTCAAAACGCAAATAAGTTCTAATCCTATTACCAAACTAATCCTAATCCGGACCCAAATTATAAAGTTAAAATGGAGAATGGATGTTAGGAAGGATAATTCAAAAGCGGATTAGGATTGAGCGATGCATGCAGTGATGGTCACAGAAACCAAAAAGAAGAAATAATAGAAGAAGAGGAAGAAGACAAAAGACGAAAACGACGACATAGACGACGACCAAGACCAAGAAGAAGAGAAAGAAGACAAACATGAAGAGAAAACAAAGAAGAGGAAAAGTCGAAAACTAAAAGGAGAAAGAAGACTAAAATGAAAAAAAAGGATGAAGTTATAGATTAATAAAGACCTTAAGAACCATTCTAGGCCAGTCCAAGAAAGAATGAAGCTCGGCGGAGAGAGAGAGAGAGAGAGAGAGAGAGAGAGAGAGAGAGAGAGAGAGAGGTTCCTGTTATTAAACTAGTGTATTTTCTAATTATTCTAACAGTAATAGAAATATGGATATAAAAGCATAAGACTCTCTCCCCACCCTCCGCTCCATCCCGCCAGAGGCGGGTACGGAAAGAGGTTGAAGAAAATACCTTGACCCTAACCCTACAAATGTAGCCGAGGAAATTTTATTGGAAAGAGGAGAATAGGCAAACTAGCTTTACAATTAAGCTATGCACACATAGAAATCGCACACTAGATAGCACCGCTGTATAAACTAACAATATATTTGTGCTGATCCTGTATCAGCTACTTGGTATCGTCACAAAAAATTCGAGCAAATGGTTTTGATTTTATGAAGCGCTCTCAGAAATCTCGCTTACGTCGTTGGAAGAACATAATACACGCACTCGCTCGTACAAGTCAAATTGTAGGGAAGAAGACGCGAATTATTGTACAAAGAGGGGGTTCATTCCACCCATCTTATTTTCAGTTTTGGGCCCTTTATTGTCTAGTTTAATATAATGAAGAAAGTAGTCGTGATTCCACGCGAGTTGTACGCTTCACTACAAAACACAAAGAGTCCAGATGCGATAATGAACACCGTAGAAACAGGTTTAAAAGAATGGAAAGCGAATTGGTGGACCTATTAAACAGTGAAAAGTCTCCTGATGAAAAAAGAATCTTATACCATGAAGCTCTGCAGAAATTTCTTCATGAGTACGAAAATTATAAGAAACCGGTGGAGTTCCCCGTAGTTGTCAAACATGGGGGCGATACTGATCACGGCGAACCTATAGTCGAACAAGCAAAGAACAACGGTGCGAGTCCGTAACATCTCGAACATGTATTAAAAAATAGTTTCCCTCGTACATTCAGGAATAAAGGACTAAGACCCCAGGGCCGACCCCAGGCTAAGCCCAAAACGATTAAGAGAGAGGAAAATGTCGAACTCTTCATGCCTACGCCTATGTACGCGCAAAGCCATTACGCAGAAATAGAAGTAAGCTCCTCTCACTCTTATTTGCGTGGGCCACTACCGGCAAAGTAATGAAATGCTTCTCCAGGAAACGGGTTGAAACAGGAACTGAAAACGGAAATCAGATTTTCCACACCATGCCCTCGCCCATCACGTGCACCAAACCACTCGAGAAAAAAGAAGAGAAAAAAGAAATAGTGACGGCAAAAACGCAACTTTATAATGCAACCAGAGACGTCTCTCTCTAAAGTTGGGGGAGGACTAAGTATGGGAGTAAATGTTTAAATAAACTCCTGCAGGGTTACGTTATAATACTATTCTCAAAATACTTATCTATGCCCACTAGGATCTGGACTTCATAGCACGACTTATTATTTAAAACACAAACACAAAAGTATATCACATAACAATTTTATTCCATAATATATATGCCTGCAGATACAAAAGTGACTTACAACTGAAACTAAACAAGAGCATGCCAGATAACTGAGAAGGAACATTACGCTTATTACAATGTACGTATGACAAAAGCAACAGCAACTACAATTAACTACAATTTACATTACAGTACAGCACTTAACAGTAGAGCACTTATCACGGATACTTTTTTCATATATAAAAAAAATTACATAAAATTTTTCTAAATATATTGGTAATTACTCACATTTGTAGTTTATAGGTTATGAGATTTATTCTATGAACCGAATTTTGCTTGTACATACACTAGACCGCTTTTGGATAGATTAAACCGCATGTTCCACAAAAAATGATATGTCGGATATATCTGCCAGCATGTTAAGTCACAGAGGAGTTACGAGGAGATTCAATAAAGCTTAGCGCAACTTATTAATCAATTTTTATTTAGCAATCATTTATATATCAGCTAATCAATTTCCATAATTATGTTTGATTCTCATTGACTCCGAGTCTGACCTATTACACGAGTCTGACCTATTACAAACACCATAACAAATGTTTTTTGGGACAGTTTTGTGGGAGGAGGGCCCTGGGCAGCTGCCCAGTCTGTCCTGCCCTAAATCCGGCCCTGTGTAACATATCGCTAGCAAACCCCAAAAGACGCGGTGGTTTGCCCAGCTAAGACGCATTTTGACAAGCCAAATTTAAACTAAACAGGGCCAGAACGCGTTCAAAACCCGACTGAGTCGCGGCTGAGTTACCCGGTTGGCTTACTTTTGTCTCCACTGATTTCAATCATTCTTTATTTTTTACCCTTTATATTAATTTTTTTTTGTATTGAAAATGGCACCTAAGCGAAGAATTAGTGATGTTACAAGTGAGAAGGAAAAAAATAAGCGCTTAGCAATTACCTTAGCCCCAAAAATTTAAATTTTAGATAAACTGAAATCAGGGCAAGAAAGCACGGCGCTTGGGCGCAAATATGGCGTGAATGAGTCAACCATTCGTACCATACGAAAAAATGAAAAATCAATACGAACCAGTGTAAGTGCTGCAGCTTCTGCAGGTGACAAAATAAAAAGAATAGCTAAACGAAATGTGCAGTTAAATAGAGTAGAATAATTGCTTAATGTGTGGATTGAAGACCAAATTCAGAAACGATCAGTCATACATGAGAAGGCGTTACGCCTATATGCGAACAAGATGGTGAACCATCCACTAACATTCTTTATAATGAAAGTGCAAGATGGTTTGATACCTTTCCTTTCAAATGTTCCGTGCGATGATTCCTCATTTCACGAAGGTCAAGTTTGTCGCTCAGAAAACTCTACAACTTCCACAACGTGAAATTAGTGGGGGAATCCGCCTATGCTGATCACCAGGCGACCGAAAATTACCCACCAAAATTTTCTAGAATAATTGAGGAGAAAGGTTACAAGCCCCAGCAAATTTTTAATGCAGACGAAACGATTTTTGGGGCTTGGGGGGTAAGAATGCCAAACAGAACAAACATTACAAAGAAGGAGCGAACAGTAACTGGCTTCAAAGCTGTGAAGGATCGTCTTACATTGTTGTTGCTGTGTTCAAATGCATCGGGGGATTTCAAGTGTAAACCGATGCTTGTTTACCACGCTGAAAATCCACGTGCTTTGAATGGCAAGCAGAAGGCATACCTACCAGGAAATCAAACAATAAAGCTTGGGTCAATGCAACATTGTTTACAGACTGGTTCAAATTTTGTTTTGTACCACAGGCAGGGTGGATTGGTTTAAACCATTTTTTTTTGGTTTTCTGATAGCGGGTGCAATTGGAATGCTATGCAGTCTAGGGTTAAGGTGTTGTTGCTCCTTGATAATTCTGCAGCATCCCAATGAAAACGTAGAGGTTTTGTTTCTGCCACCGAATACGACTTCTCTATTGCAGCCAATGCACCAAGGGGTAATTAAAACTTTTAAAAATTATTACACCAGGGGCACTCTCAGGAAACTCCTGCAGACGTTGGAGGAAAACCTGACAGTAGCGTCCGGGACTTCTGGCGTAAGTTTAACATCATGAACGCAATTTACATCATAACGGAATCTTGGGGTTGAAGTCAAGGAGTCGACTTTGAATGCCTGCTGAAATAGCTTATGACCAGATGCGGTGAATGACTTTTGTGGATTCCCCACAATCGCAGAAGAGGTCTGCAAGATCGTCAAGCTGGCGAAAAATATTGGGGGAAAGGATTTGAGGATCTGCAGGAGCATAATGTGGAACAATTGCTGGAAACAAACCAGGAGGAGCTGAATGAAGAGGAATTGGTGGAGCTTCTTTAGTTCAGTGAAAGTGAAAATGTGAGTGAAGACGAGACTGAGAGGCCGAAATTTACAATGAAAGATCTCGAAGAGAATTTTAGGAAACTTGAAGAAGTTCAGGAAAAATTACTACAACTTCACCCCTACATGGAGAGGAGCCTGAAGTGCAAATGAAGACTTTAGAAAGTTATGGCTCCCTAGCATGAAGTTTACAAAAGCATGAGAAACAAGGCAAAACAAAGTCGTATAACATCCTTCTTTAAACCCAGGGCTACTGAACATCACCCTAAACAAAAACAACTGCAACTCCAGAAGTCTCACCAACACGGGCCTCCCGCTCCCACAGGGCTCCACGCTCCATACCATCAGTCGACATGAAGACTAGAAGATTTGGAGTTTGCAGTAGGTAACTTTGAGCCCCCTCACAATTAAAATCACCCCTCCCTAACATCACCCTCACCAGCATTATCATTAGTTCTCCATGTTCATTTATTAAAGTAAGTAAAAAAAGTTTATTTTTATACTCTATTAAATTTTTTACAGGTATGCTTATTATTGTATGCTTATTATTATTTATTATTGTAGAAGTGGTTGTATAAATAATATTACCCATTTCAAGTACTAAAATGTCAAAAAATTACACTGCTCAACAAAGTTTTTCTCCTTTTGATAAATGTGGGTGATTCTTATGTTATTTTTTACACTGATTACGAAAATTAAAACAGATTTTTTCTATCACCCACAGTTTTTGAGGGATTGCAATTTAAAACCCTTTGAGATCGAGATAGCATTCCTCAGTTTGCATCATAATACGAGATTTATTGTTAGTCGTTTATTTTTTATCATATCTTTATATTGTGCATATTATTATTTATATTTACATGTTTACATATAATATGCATATATTTATTTAAGTATACGGCATATATACATCATAACAAATATATATCAGCCATGCGACCTTTTTCACATTGTGACGATTTGCCAGTACCAAAGCCACCAATGACATGGACTTTAGATGGTGATGAATCTAATGATGAAACTCATAATGAATCTTTGGACAAACAAGATGACATAGATATACAATTTCAACCACCTTCATCAGATGAACCTCATTTAATTTCTCAATCAGAATTAAATGATCTTGTCTTGTCAGAGAGTTGAATCTATCTAAAAAATCAGGCTGAGTTCTTAGGTTCTAGATTAAAAAGTTGGAATCTCTTACAAAAGACTGTAAAAATATCATCATTTCTTAAGCGTCAGACACACTTCACATCGTTTTTCTCTATGGAAAGTGATTTAGTCTATTGTAATGATGTGAACGCTTTCATGGAGGCACTTGGTCGAGAGCACAATCCTAAGGAATGGAGGCTTTTTGTCGATTCATCAAAGTTGAGTTTGAAAGCTGTTCTATTGCACAACGGTAATGTCTATCCTTCTGTTCCGATTGCACATAAAGTTCATATGAAGGAATTATATGACAATATGCAGTTACTGTTGAAATATATTGACTATGATAAACACTCCTGGCATATCTGTGGTGATCTGAAAGTGATTGCACTTCTCCTCGGCTTACAATTAGGATACACAAAGTTCTCGTGTTTCCTCTGCGACTGGAACAGCCGAGCTAACGGGAGAGTCATTATACACAGAAAGAGTGGCCACTTCGACAAAATTTGGTTCCAGGACAAAAAAATGTTGCCCATCAACACCTAGTAGATCCAGTCAAAGTTTACTTACCATCTCCATCTCTCCCTATCAAACTTGATTTGATGAAAAATTTTGTAAAAGCCATGAATAAAGACGGACCTGGATTTCTATATCTAAAACAGAAGTTCCCTAGAATCAATGAATTCGCAAAAACAAAGAAGGCGTATTTGTGGGCCCACAGATAAGAGAAGTAATGAAAGACACTGCATTTGATGAGTCTTTGAATGAGCACGGAAAGTTCTTAAAGAAGTGACTACGAATTTCCTCGGCAGCGTTAAATCAGAAAATTGTTTCCCTGGTGGAGCAAATGCTTAGTGCTTACCAAGCCATAGGATGTAACATGTCTTTGAAAATGCATTTCCTGCACTCCCACCTGAACTTCTTCCCATCAAACCTGGCCGCTGTCAGCGATGAGCATGGTGAAAGATTTCATCAGGATATATCAACCATGGAAAAGCGGCACCAAGGAAGCTATAGCCCCAGTATGTTAGCCGACTACTGTTAGACACTTATAAGAGAAGCCCCTAGTACTAGTTATAAGCGAAAATCAGCTGCAAAAACATTTTAGGTAAGGTACTCTTTTTTTCTTTTGTACGATTAAATATACCAAAACAGTAAGAAAATCTGTCAATTTTCATTTGCATTTCCTTCGAAATTGGTGGGTGATAGAAACATTTTGTTTTCAAATTCGTAATCAGCCTGAAAACATACATTGGAATCACCTAAATATATTCGAAGGAGGATAAAAGATTTCATTTTGTTGTTCAGTGTTATTTTAAGAACAATTGACAAATCTAAGACCCCAAGAACCTAACCTACTATTTCTCATTGACTTAATACTTCAGAAGACGCGATTTCATAAGTTGCGGCGTTTCCCAAGAACACAACTACCGCGCTATGTAGGGTTTACTGTATTTACACTTTGGCTTGAAACAACCTCCGAGGGAAGTTGGTTCTAGATATTAACTATTTTACAGAAGAAGAATTTACCACAGATGGAGGTCCTAAATGCTTTAAGTTACATTTAAAACCATTACTTTTTGTCGGATTAATATTAAATGAGAATAATTTCCTGTAGTCTACCCTGTCTATTCCAGTGAACATCTTGAAAACCTGAATACGCTGAACATGCAACCTCCTGGTCTCTAAGGTAAACAGATTTAAGCACTGTAATTTACGTTGGTAGTTTTGAAGTCTCATTGAGGGGATCAATTTTGTGGCCCTTGTTTGTACCTTCTCCAACCTTTCTATATCCTTCCTTCGGAACGGAGACCAGAACCGCACACAATACTCGAGTTGAGGTCTAACTAGTGAATTTTAAAGAGACATTACAATCTCCTTTCCTTGTTTCTAAATTGGAACTGTCTTTTAATATAAACCAATTAATTTTAAGTCCCTCTTTTCGACTTCGGCACACTGTTTTGACGGTTTGAGATCATTACTGATATAAACTCCTAAGACTTTCTTTAGATCAGTCTCAGTCAAATTTCTATCCAAGAGAAGAGAGGAATAGCTTTTTGGGTTTTTGTAACTTGTGTGCATTCGTTCAAGTTGAATAGCACTTGCCAAGTAACAAACCATTCGCTCAACCTATCAAAATGTCCTAATTTGGTATCGTTGGTAAGTTTAGGAATTGTACTTAGGAGCCCAACGTCTATATCGTTAATTTAAGTGATAAAGAGTAAAAGACCCAGAACGTACCCTTTGGAACCCCACTGGTGACGGGGTTCCACTCCGAAGGAACTCCATTTATTACCACTCTCTGTTTTCAATCTTTTAACCAATCTTGAATCCAGTTGGAAACGAGCCCGGTAATTCCTAGTCCTCTAACTTTAGTCATCAATTTTGCATGAGGGACTTTTTCAAAGGCTTTCTCAAAGTCGAGATGTATACATATTATGGAAAATTTCTAACAGACTTGTTAGAAAAGATTTATGTCGCCTGAATCCATGTTGAGAATAAAAAATTAAATTGTTTGATTGAAGTTGATACACAATACGTTCTGTAGCAATATATACCAAGAGCTTGCTGATAATTGACGTTAAACTGATCGGGCGGTAATTACAAGGATTTTGCTTATCCCCCTTTTTAAAGATTGGTGTTACGTTTGCTAATTTTCAATCGGTTGGAACTTTCCCTAATTCAAATGATAGTTTGAATACGGTTACTAAATCATCAACACACACACACACACACACACACACACACACACACACACACACAGATAAAAACTCTTACCATGCCTTCATTTATGAGCGTGTAACCTTTCACACAAAAAATAGGGATCACCTGAAGATCCGTCACCTTAGCCTTTTTTAGTTAGCTTTATAAGGGTAAGTAACGAAAATATCACGACCTAACCTAACCAATCGTCAAGGGCGTACAGTTAACCTAACGATTGGTTAGTTAAGTCATAATATTTTCGTTAGTTACCCTTATAAAGCTAACTAAAAGAGGCTGGGGTGACGGATCTTCAGGTGATCCAAAAATAGTAGCAATAGCATTATTATTACAGTATATATAGGACATACAAGGTTCTTCCACCACCCACTGGTGACAAAAAACAGTAGTGAAAGAATAGTTATCGCAAAATAGGAAAAGCATAATGAAATGAGATTTGCGAATTTTTTCACATGCTTACACCTATCTGGTTTACTCAGTTAGTCAAGGAGGAAGGTGTAAAATAAAGAATAGCATGAAATACTACACCACATTGTAGAAACATCGATAAAAGACAAAAAAGATATTTAAAAAGGAGGTTTGCATTTAGGTTTTATATAAAGAAAGTATTTTAACTCTTAAATTACACACATTTTATGCAAACAATACATTTGCATATATTCACGGTTAGTTTACTTGCAAGAAATGTAAAATTACTAAGTAATCCGTGAATTCAGTGGTTAAAGAACAGTAATTGCATGTTTTTTCAAAGTTTATAATTAATTTGGGACCTTTTCCAGTTTGTGTACCGTTTTTCATATAATTTATTTTTGAGAATATTTTTGTTAAAACTAACGAAAATATCACGACTTAACCTAACCAATTATCAAGGGCGTACAGTTGATCTATTATTAATTATAACATTGTTTGTTTCTGGAATAGTATTTACTATTTACTAATAGATCAACTGTACGCTCTTGATAATTGGTTAGGTTAAGTCGTGATATTTTCGTTAGTTTTAACAAAAATATTCTCAAAAATAAATTATATGAAAAACGGTACACAAACTGGAAAAGGTCCTTAATTTGTTGCCACACTTTGTTAATGACGTAAAGAAGGATTGCATTTTTGTTATGTGAATTTTATGACTTGTTTTCTGTGAAATTATTGTTACATATTACATACCCAAACGTTCCTACATACAAATTGCTCTTTGGAGGACAACACTTTGGTTCAAAGGTATAATATAAGTTAGTCTGTTACCAGTTACGATGAGTGTTCCTTGGTAAGTACTATATAATATGGCATATAGATCACAGTTCAGAGATTTTGAATGTGGCATAATACTGTAGATGGATGGGATCACCTGAAGGTCAGGGCCCCCAGCCTCCTTTAGTTAGCCTTATAAGGCTAACTAACGAAAGTATCACGACCTAACCTAACCAATCGTTAGGTCAACTGTACGCCCTTGACGATTGGTTAGGTTAAGTCGTGATATTTTCGTTAGTTAGCCTTATAAAGCTAACTAAAGAAGGCTGGGGGCCCTGATCTTCAGGTGATCCGATGGATGTCATATCGCAGGTACCCTGACTGTGTAAGATTGCGAAAACTTTAAAGTTCCTTTAAAAAAGAAAAATTTGTGGATGGGGGCTGAAAAAAATGAAAGATTATATGATTAAATTCACATAATATTTTAGTTTGATTCACTAAAATTCAATTTCAGAATAAAAACGATTTTATTTTAAAACTTTTTTAATGTAAATATAAATTTCTTCATCTTAAAGAAGCATATTTTTAAAGCAAAAATTGCTATTAATTTAATAAGAGAAAGTTTCTTTGATGCATAGTTTTCGAACAAATATGAATCGTTTTAAATTTAATATCAGTTGTTTTAGTTTTAAAGACGCGCGTTTTTTAATTTTATTTTGAATGTAAAGTTTTAAATTAAAATATAAAGTTTTTTCTCATAAAAATGTTTCATTCAATTAAATTGTAATGTAAAGAAAAAACATAAATACTATAAAAACTCATAAATTGTTTGGTACCGGTAGAAGATGCCTTTTGTCTCTGGTTTATAATTTGGATGATGAATTCCTCGAAAAGCTCAAGTTCCATTTATAAAATTTAGTGTTGAAAAGGAAAATGGCAAATGGTAATCATTTATGAATCTAAAAATTCGGAAATATGTAAATCAATTCAAATTTGAAGGATTCCGCAATCCTATCAGATAATAATATACGTTGACTTTTATTCTAACCATCGCCCCTCCATAAAATCTTCACTATTTTTTTCTAGATCCTTCAGAGTATTAATAGTTGTTAACCCTCAATTACTGAATGCTAAGTTCTGCATTATTATGAACATTGGTATTAAATTATGTTATCTTCTTCCATTTCTAGAAAATTGGTTAAGTATTAAGTATAACCATCAGCAGTATACCTCAAAAGTGTCGAGTGCAAATCAATTGCATGCAACATGATCAATAATTGCAAAATTGCATGCAACAGGGTATGGGTTAGACCCTCCAACGGGGTGGGAGTTAGACCATCCAAGGGGGGGAGGGAGGTATGCATGAAGGGGGAATTGGGTAACCTAACAAGGGAGAGGGGGGGTTAAGCATGAAGAGTGCCGGGGCTAGACCCTCCAAAGGGGGAGTGGGTAATCAAACAAGGGTAATAAAACAAGAAGGAAAGAGCGGAAGAGGAGAGAGAGAGAGAGAGAGAGAATGTTCTCGCAGTCATGTCTCGGCGCATAATGGAGTCTTCACAAACCATCATAATACAGCTCGTACAGAAGAATTCTATATACAACAAAATCAGAATACACAACACGTGTTTCATATATATATATATATATATATATATATATATATATATAGACATAAAAACTGAGAAAATGGAAATACATGCTTTAAGGTGTTTCACCACGCTTAAATAAAACAGTAAATTCACACGTAATCGAGTCCATATTTACATGCTCATTGCTTTGCACTACACAATAA
This sequence comes from Bathynomus jamesi, assembly GCA_023014485.1. Taxonomy (NCBI): domain Eukaryota; kingdom Metazoa; phylum Arthropoda; class Malacostraca; order Isopoda; family Cirolanidae; genus Bathynomus; species Bathynomus jamesi. Next base: position 657,241 of record JAJOZX010000943.1, read on the forward strand.
ATGCGATTTAACATTAATTCACCACTCAAAGTATGCGGGGGGTCTGTATTCGTTTAACACTGTTTTTTACCCACTTTACAATTGGGAGTAAAACTATCGCGCTCTTTAAACATGGATAGAATACAAGCAAAAGCACGCACAAAGATAACATCGTTTGCTACAACATCACCATTAAATTCAAGTTTATAAACACTCCTTTCCAAACGTGCATTTAATCTTTTCTCGCTGACCTTTTCAACTGTAAAATCTTCTTCACATCTCATATCGGCAATAGAAGTATGTTTCTAAATCGTGCTGGTAACTGCGTCTTATATAAAGAAATAATTCTTCAGGGTGACCAGTGAAGGTGAAAGAAGCTCTGTACCGCTCTAGTCCTTTGTACCAAAGTTCATGATATTTCGTGGACTGTACCTTCTAAATACGCATCCAGTTCCAAACCATTTCTTGCCTTGTTCGTCCCTACACTTGGCAAAATCATCGAGCAGGGCGGTGTACGTGTATTCAAGCACCGTGTCAAAATAAGGTATATCACCAGCACGGGCGTCTAATATAGGTTTTAGTTTACGGAAACCGACGACTTCAAACATTTTGTCGAAAATGAAACGGTTTCGAGTGGAGATAATGGCGTTATTGTCACTAGTATTCTTCCACATCAGCCGTATATCAACTAATCTGTTCTCTTTTTGCGCCTACACCTACAGGTATTTTATAATCGCCCTCACCCCACTTCTCAATCACCACGAAGATTCTGTTCATCTCTTCAACACTTAAATAAATAACATTGCGTCTACCAGAGTTTGATTGTCTACATTTTGTTTCAAGTACATAATTAATAGCACCGGTATTACGCCTGAATACACGCACAGACTTCAACACGGACATGTCGTATATTGCATTGAGGATGCTGCTCAACAGAAGCTCCATCTTTTAATAGTTTTCTATTGATCCGCGAGGAGGGAACGTCCAGTCGGGTCAAGCTCTGAGGCGACTATGAACATGAGCTGCCAGTGCGCTGTTTGACTCGGTGAGACCGTGCGGGGCGGTTGGGGAGGTGGGGGGTTCCAACATGAAAGACTCGATGCACGTTGGTAAATCATCCGAATATTAAAAACTGTAACCCATTATATTGGGTAGGTGTTTAGAGAATTTTTCCATTTGCGATACATGAAGTAACATCGGTTTTAATGTTTTATCACACACACTTCCTGAAATGCGTACCATACATCTTCTACTACAACGTTCAGGGGTAAATGTATTCACCATTGTACTTTCTCAAGTAAGAACTATGCATAGATAAAATTTATTAGCACTCTGGCGATCTATTTGAGAAAAACATGTGTCCATAATTGGCCTTTTTGTTGGACAAACGATACTCGGCTCGAAATTCTACTAAAAATTCGCATAAACTTTTCGCTACAATTTCGCTGGGCACCTCATCATGATATACATGGATGTAGTGGTAGAAATATTTTAAACTGTCCATAATTACAAGATTTACATTCTCAGACGCAGTGTACGCGTGCTCGGTGTGATGTAACATGGCATAATATCTCCTGTCACACCAATCATCAATAAGGTTCACAACCCAGATCGTTTGTTTCTCTTCTGCAAGTGTTGATTCTTTCACTTCACGATATATGTGCTCTTTAACACAGTTTCATCGTACAACATATTCCATTACATTTCCTGTATGTGTTACGACATACAGGAACACATACGGTTGGCCTGGTTAAGAGTGATACCTTTAGCTTTCACGATGTATTTCATCTTCTACCCCACCCTCACCCGTACCCCGTAAGTCTTTGGTCCTGTTGAGACAAAAGAATCGGCGTAGGCGCTATGTCCATACTCATCCTTGATCTCGTCAGTCAACTCTCCGAGGAATTCCCCAATAGTAGGCATATATTCACCTTCTCTCTCCGTGAATATCACATTATCTGTATCTGCGTACAGAACCCTCCATCCAAGAGAATGCAACAGATGCCATAGCTTGATACGCGTATGCTTTTGTGAAACTGGCTACAGGTCTGTTTATGACACGTGATGTATCTCTAGCCAATTCTGTTCTGTTGTACTTTATTATGTACGTATTACCTACATTCACGATCTCCATGACCTCTTTATCGATGGCGTTGGCGTAATCCCACACTTCGTTATAACTTTGAGCTAGATGGACGTTCTCCTTTTCTGTATTCTGAGAAAATTTAACCCAAAGACTATTTAGGCACAACTTTGCACTAAAGCGCTTGCCAGGGTTCCTCACAATTTGGCCGCGTTCAAGCTGTATCCCTTCACGATCACGGTAGGGTTGAGTATACGCCGATTTTTCATTTTCGGTCTCAACTCCTCGCGGGTATTTATATACGGTGTGAAAAGGTTGGGGAGCTTCTGAAGCCTCCACACCTCATATATCTTTCGTATTCTGTACCCGTGACGAAGTGCTATGGATAGTTCAGGACTTGTATATACGCCTCTGATCTTCCTTTGGTTGAGTGTGTAATTACAATCCCCAGTATTCTCCTCTGTGCACTTCACACACAGAGGGAACATGAGTTTGTCGTCTATAACAACGGGCAAGATTGGCATCCATAAGTCGCGAGGGGGTAGCACATCTACGAAGGAAAGACCAAAGTAGTTCTCGCTCAAATTAGCTGAGAACGTTTCGATGGTAGGCAGGGCGGGACCCATGAATTTCTCAGGCGCGCCTATTGGGTACGGATTGTTCTTCATCACGTAAAGGTATAATGAGCAGAAATCGTAGTACTGAATCTTCACCCCTTCCGAAGGTGGAAAGTATAGTTTGAAGGGGTTTGTGCATCCTCCAAACAAACTATCGCCGCATTTGAGGGGGTCCAGCACCATTGTACATTTGATAGTACTTATTTCTTCGCGATAGTGGTCATCGGCTTCTATCCATGCATCATATTCGTGTTCCCACAAAACCTTGTGAGTGAATTGGGAGCTTATAAGTTGATCGCGGGTACGGCTCCATGCGAGCCTGTCGGCAGGAGATCTGCCATGGCTATTTCACATGATACCACACTCAGGATGTGGGCATCCATGCCACCAGCATCCGTTAAAGGAGTTCACCGTCTTCTCATCAGTGGCCGGGTCCTCGCTTAGACAATCTACCAAAAGAACACCCCCACTGATCTTGATTGCCACTTTACCCATGTTGCGAGCATGTTTTATGTATACATCTGTCTGCTGTTGTATGTGTGTGAGCCAGTAAATAGCCTTATACCCACAACTGTGCGGAACGTTTTGAATGACGGCTAGCGAGTCTTCAGTAAAAAATAATGAAGCGATCATAGTTGCGGCTTGGAGCGGATCACAGTTGAAACGGGTTATGTACATCCTTCTAAAGGCTTGAAAGCATACTCTAAGTACGCATACGTCATTCACACAATAACGCTAACATTCATCCGCTATATTGTAAGGATTATCTCCATTAAACGTGTTGTAGTAGTGCTCAAAGTCTTCACGTTCGCCTGCACTCATGCTGTCATAGTGAAAGTAATGTTTAGGGGTGCGATAGTCCTGCATTATTTAAAGTGTCGTGAGTGAGGAAAGTGTAAGGGAAATACCTTTTGAAACTTCAGCGTCTACGCCCACCACCTTGGGTAGCTTAGCTAATTTACAAGGTGTGAATAACAGTCTCTAAACTGAACATTTCTTCTTCTCTACATCTGTATAACCTTGTTTCCTTTTTTTTAAGGGATCACCTGTAAATATCTCGGAGGACTCGTGTTCAAGCAGCTTCTTATAAAGGAATTGTGTATCAAATCTTGCAGCGTTATGGGCAAGAATATGCAGTCATTTTTTTGAATTGGTCCAGTAGCTTGACAATATAGGCCACGAAGAGTTTCACGGAAGTGTCGTTTGCAGTCGTCTTAAAAATGTTTGTTCGTTTACCACATTTGCGACATTCATCACACTCGACGTTCATGCACTCATCACAGATAGTCTGACTTACAAGTAGGTGGGGAATAACCTCGTTAGTTTCTGCGTCCCTGTATGTCTCTATATCGTAGTATACGGTTATACAAGGTTTATTTTTAGGTTTGGTGTCTTTCATATAACAAACATGCTTTATACCATCCGCCTTATATTTCTCATAGCATGTCGTACAGCAAATTTCATCACATTTATGCTCGAATTTTACCCCAACTGTCCATCATATGAAACGTGCCGCACTCGCAAATTCTCATTTTGCTACACGTCCCATTTGATTTATGGAATTCAAAACAGTTATTATTGAAAAACGTGCGTCTACACACATTACAGTCCCTCTTCTCAGCTTCAACTACTCGACTTTCACATTTGCAGCGTTTACACTGTTTGCATACCATGTGGCAATCCCTACAATGTTTCACTATATCATCTGCAAACTCGAGACAACCCTTACACAAATCGTGATGTCTTCTATATTTTCGGCTTTTATCATAACTCGCATAAAGAGCGCTTATATTGCGAATCGGGAGATACATTGTCCCCAACAAACCTAAAATAAATAGAGGTTTTGTACGTTCTCTCACACTGCTTTGAAAAACACACACAGTCCTACGACGATCATCCAACCTAAATACAACTATACGCACATCATTTCCAGCTCTACCTTTCTCAACTCTTCAGGCCCCATATCACAGTCAAATTTGAGCCTGCAGTCTGTGGCCAGTTTACGTGCACGCTGCACAACCGTCCGTAACCAAATTTTTTTGGCAACTGTTTTTAGTACAGTAAACATATGAGCCAAGACCAGAGGCGGGCTGACAGCAACCTGGACCCTCGCGCATAATGAGGTCCTGGGCTCCTTGAAATCACATTCTCACTGTTTTATGATGACTGCGGGCCGGGGCCGCCGAACCCACTAATGGCTCGGGCTCTCGGTCCATGCCCGATTGCCCGGCCGCTCAGTCCGCCCCTGGCCAAGACTATTGCTATAAAGCCGCAACCACGATCGAGGTTTGTGCGGTTCCTGAATATTTGATAGCTACCAAAGTTAAGTGTATAAGGTGTGACTGTACGTCCCGCAACATTTAGAACGTGATCTATATCTATCGTGAAGTTGTTCATATTAAACTCGGTACTGCTTTGAGAGGCCTGCATTATACGACCCAAAATGTACTCTACATCTACGGCGGCCAGACGTCTGTAGGGTATTACTACCCAGAAATCGTCTCTATCTCCATCATCCTACCCGAACCCGAGGGACAGCCGCGTCCTGGCTTCACATCCCTCACTGCTCTGAAGGGCAAACTCCACAATACACTCAACTATGCGCCGCAGTCCGTGTTCAACACCGTTGCTATCCATGGATCGCGGGTCGACCCTGACTACGTACCGGTTTCTAGTCAGAGCTGGGGTTGGGGGTGACGCTGCGCACCAGTTTGAATGATATACTACTGTCTACAGATTCAGGTGTTGCTGACGAGGTGGAGGGCACAGCATGGGGTGGTACTGACTAGGAATAAGTGGGTATAGTTTTATTTGTAGAAGGAGCTACTGTAGGGGTTGTACCGTAAAACGTAGAGGGCTGGGGTTCTATTACATTTTCAGAACTTACTGTGGGTCTAACAGCTGATGTACTCGTGAGAGTTTTACACGCTTTATACCTGACGTGGAAGGTGTTTCAGCAGCGGGTATGTTGTCATGCACCCGGTTTCTTCTCGAATTGTCGAGTGGGGGTGCTACAGTTGTCGTTGCTGAGGGTTCTAGAACGCTAGTGGGGGTGATGGTGCAGTCTGTAGCCTCAACAAAAACTACACTATCGTCGGTGTCATCAATTTCACCTGCAATATCTACGATGGGGACATGTTGCTGGCACAGTACCTCATTCTCGTCATCATTCACGGTTCTGGGAAAGAAGAAAAACAAGACTGTAGAATATAAGGAGCATCACTTAAAATTTTATTATATTTTGTAAATGTTACACTTAAGAGTGTGACGTGTTAGAGATGGGTTCTGTAGAAAAATTCAGGTTCACAACCCCTTCTACATACATTATATCCGGTCTTACAGGTTGTGGAAAAACCGTGTTTATGCTTAAAATCATTAAAGATGAGGACGAACTGTTCTCAAATTTTGTGCATAAAGTTATATGGTGCTATTCGACATACCGAGTCGAATTCAACGAGTACCAAGATGACATTTTGTTCCACAAAGGTGTTTATGATGTTAGTTCGAGAAAGGGCGATGAGCACACGGTTATTGCAATTGACGATCTCATGCTAGAAATGGATAAAACGTTTGCTGAGACATTTACAGTGTTCTCCCACCATCTTAATATAAACGTATTTTTCAGCAATCAAAATCTATTTTTCAAAAATAGATACATGCGCGATGTACCACTGAATACACAATATCTAGTCTTATTCGGACAACTTAGAGATGTAGCACAAATTGAGATATTAGCCAATCAAATGTTCCCGAATCAGCGTAAGGAATTTTTGAAAGTTTATAAAGAAGCTACAAGCCAATGTTACGGATATTTGGTTTGTAACCTTCACCCGCGAAACACGTTTAGGGTGCTTCAAAGAACAAATATATTCCCAAACGAGGCTGAAACGGTGTATATCCCAGAATGACAAAGAGGTTAAAGAAATACCGTGAATTAATAAAAATTTATCATCGGCTGCCACGAACTCTCCAGCACCTGTTTCTTAAAAATATTGACTCAGACATTTTAAAATGCAACTGCGAAATCTGTCTTCACGTTATAAAATGCAATGTACCAATGAAACCCTCTCAGAAGTCTCGCTTACGTTGTTAGAAGAACATAATACTCGCACTCGCTCGTAAAAGTTAAACTGTGGGGAAGAAGAAGCGAATTATTGTTCAAAGAGGGGGTTCATTCCTACCCATCTTATTTTCAGTTTTGGGCCCTTTATTGTCTAGTTTAATGTAATGAAGAAAGTAGTCGTGATTCCACGTGAGCTGTACGCTTCACTACAAAACACAAAGAGTCCAGATGGGGTAATAGAACACCGTAAAAATAGGTTTAAAAGAATGGAAAGCGAATTGGTGGACCTATTAAACAGTGAAAAGTCTCCTGATGAGAAGAGAATTTTATACCATGAAGCTCTGCAGAAATTTCTTCATGAGTACGAAAATTATAAGAAACCGGTGGAGTTCCCCGTAGTTGTCAAACATGGGGGCAATACTGATCATGGCGAACCTATAGACGAACAAGCAAAGAACAATGGTGCGAATCCGTAACATCTCGAACATGTATTAAAAAATAGTTTCCCTCATACATTCAGGAATAAAGGACCAAGTCTTTATAATCTATTGAGTGATGATCCCATTATACAGGGTGTCTCAAAAGTCACTATCTATTTTGAAAAATAATGGGAATTACGAAAAACTGGTTTAAGACATGAAAAATATATTTATTTCAAAGTAAGTGCCACAAAGAATTAGTGCTATTTATTTATCTGTCTCCACATGGCGACCATCAGTGTCTCTACAGAGCTCAAAGCGATAAGTTGTTTCCCGGAACACACTTTCCAGCATTTGAGGTGTTATTTTCTGAACTGCATCGGTAATACGATTTCGAAGTTCGGCTACATCACTAATTCTTCTACCAGTGTACACCTTAGACTTAATGAAACCCCAGGCGAAAAAATCTAATGGTGTTAAATCGGGTGAACGTGCTGCCCATGGTTGCGTTCCTCCACGACCAATCCAGCGACCGGGGAAGCGTCTGTCAAGATAATCACGTACAATTATTGCATAATAGCACGGTGCTCCATCCTGCTGAAAAACTACTGTGTCAAGAATGCCATCTGTAAGAAGTTGAGGTTCGAGGAATTGTTCAAGCATGTCAAGATAATAAACCAATTAACTTTTACACAAATTTGCACCAGAAGTACATATCTTTATGCCAGCATAGCATTTTAAAAAAAACATCTAATGTCACCGAAATAGATAGTGACTTTTGAGACACCCTGTACAATGGTCCGATACATGATTTAGTGAGAAAGTGGGATAGGCCATTACCAACAAGATGGGAGCATATTAAAGCTAGACTACAGCAAATAAACATTCCAAAAGCCCTGATAGATAACCAGAACAGGTTAAAAGACTTGGGGCAAGTAACGCATGTACCACAGCTGAACAACACGCATTCGACTACGGTGGTGGCGTCTCTGAAGAGGAAGAAGAAGAGACCAACCAGCAACGCACAACCCTACCCGAGCGCCTTTAAAATACGAAAATGGTTAACATATTAAGAAAGCACTATTACGATATTTCTAAGCCAGCCTCCTACGGGGGTGTTAATAGGTTGTACAGAGGCGTTTATAATGAAGGAATAGAGGAAAAAGATGTTGATAGGTTTTTGCGTGAGCAGTAGGGCGGATCGAAAATGAGGTTTTTAAACCTTTTTTCGAAATTCAAATATGGCTAGTGCGGAAAATATGTGGGTGCTATAGATAATGACTGTGCATAAATATTAGTCCTGCGAAATTATATCTTCAGGTGCCACAAAGCCGTCGAAAAAAGTGAAATATAATGATTTTCTTATATTCTGCATTAGTACAATAACTGAAACTTACTTGTTATTATTATATATTAAGTGTTCCAATTACCAAAATAGTTACTGAATTACGCAGCTCTTAGTTTATTTAGATCAATGTTCTTTTGATTAATGATCTAAATAATCCAGAACTCACCACGAGGAGGTGGCTGCGTGTCGAGCTCCACCCATGCCCTCCCAACCACCCATCCTTGCGCATGTTTTTTTCTATTAACGTTTTATTTAAACTTTATATTCAGCTTTACTTTCGAATGATGGCATTTTTTAACGTGACTGAAATGTTGATCTTATGAAGCCATCTCGCGCGTTCAATCAAATACTTTTGATGATGCTTCAGTCACTAATTTTACCATTCTTTCTACTACTTGTGTATGACAAGGGAATTTCTCGAATGGAGGGGTACTCTTGTTTTCTATGAATTCTTCAATCTCATTTTCTGTCAGGTGTCTTGTCACAGGTGGTTCAGTGACAATGCATTTTTGCCAATTAATTAAATCAGTATAATCAGTAGCTTCAAATTGAATAACAGGTACTGTGAAACGCCTCACAACTTTTTCCTTGTTTGTTTGCCTTGCTTTCTTTATTCGCCTCCACGCTAATTCTCTTATGGCGCTGCGGTCATCATGAATCATTGATGCTAGAATATTTTCTGGATTTGCAAAAAATGCATTTTTTTGTATGACAGGGTTTACAATATCCTTTACTTCGTCATTCAGTGTTCTTGTTAGTTCAATAGTTTTGAAAACATGTTTTGAGCCATTGACAAAAGACGTACTTTGCTTAATAGAAAACCACATTGGGATGTAGACCTTCATTATAAAAGAAGGAATGTTCATGAGGTTCTCAGATGGACTTACAGTTGAAACGTATAGACGAAGCAAACGATTTGCTGTAGTCAGCCATCGTGAATGTGCCATTTTGCCTGGATTACGATGAGCAAGATCTGGAGAGCAATATCCCTTTGTTATGGCCTGATGAATATCAATTAGATATTTTTGGTCGGTGCTAAGATCTTCACAGTCTACAGTTGGTTCCTCAGCATCAATCCTTTCAAACTCGACAATAGGAAGACTCTCACAGTTCTCTAATTCCCTGCCAATAGGACCGGTGAATCCGCGGGGGCCAGATGTTTTTCCATCCAGCTTTGCAACTAAATGGCGTAATGGCAATTCATTGGCATGGAGCTGGCACACTAAATGTTGAACTGGCTTCTTCAGCTTCAATTCTATAAGCCTTATAACGCCTCCCTTTTCTCCAGTGTTGACTGCTGCACCATCGCATCCAATGGCAACAAGGTTTTCCAGGTTCATGTCATTATTTCCAATATACTCAAACATTCCTTTACATATTTCTTCAGCTGATCCAGAATTCACAGAATAATGGCCAAATAATCTGAACCAGGTTCTCTCACTGAAGTGATATGTTCTTCTGTTACCTTCTTCTGATATACTTTGGACTCTTTTTTTTCTTGGAAGAGTGTAGAATCTTTTCGACCATCAAAATAGATTCCTCTGATTGGGACCTGATTTTGATCTTTCATAATTTCTGATCTCTTCTTTTGTCTTTCTCTTCTGATTTTACTCCTATCCACTACTTCAGATGTATTGTCAATAGAAACTTCTCCAATATCTTGCAATACTGCACTAACAATGAATGCTGCAGCTCGATCTGAAACTGCAGTCCTGTCACAAGCAGTAGCCACTGAAGGTAGATTTGTAGTTTTCCTTTTCTTGAATAATTGTTCTTCAGGTTGTTCGCGCTTTCTCTTCGAGCTAACTGGCTCTGGAAATGTATCGTCTGATATTTCGCCAGATTCACTTTCACTATTTGATGTCGATGATGATAATTCAACATTTGTATCCTGCAATTTCTCCTGTGAAGATTCTTTGGTGAGCCTCACAGCTTCTTTTTTCTTTCTTAGCAACGTAGATGCTTTTTTCTTTGAGAGTGTAATATCTACTCTATCAATAAACAGTTTTCTTTCACTCCTTTGATCTAAGAGGAACGTCACTTCTTCCTTTGGAACCGTTTTTTCTTTGGGACAAGAACATTGTGTTAGTACTTTGCACTTGCACGCTGCAATGTCAAAAAGTTTCGTGTGTGCTTCTTTTTTGAACATATCAATCTTTGCTTTGTAAGCTTCAGAATTTTTTCTGCTTTGGTATGGCTTCATAATGACACGATACTTTTCGTGGTAGCTTCTGAACATTGTTTCAATTCGCCTGTCTGACAGAATTGGGACGGAAGCACTTTCCCAAATTGTTTTCAATTTATCAACAACTTGTTCTAATATTTGAGATATTGAAGGATCTTTATTAGTATTCTGTTTCAAATCGTTTCTTACAAACAAGTAATATTTAAAAACTCCTTCGTATGTAGGAAGATTCCTGTGCCACAAATCTTCCCCCATACCAAACATGGGGCACTCAGTTGAGGCCCTGGTTGATTTTGCACAAACTCGAGACATTTTGAAAGTATACAAATCTGAAAAAGAAAGAGCTAATATCAATTATACGTTAATTTCAGTTAATAGTACATGGCAAACTTAGGGCAACACAATACAGAAATGCAAAATATATAAGAAATATAGTTTAGACTATCTGAGTAACGCCAACAACAGAACACCCACCTGCTACGAGAACGACAGCTACACTGAACCGAGGTACTCACGTGACAGCTGAGTGAGCTGACTATAGAAAACTGTTTTTAGAGAATAGAAACTTTTTTTAAAGGTTGACTGAGCTATTTTTATACAAGTGTGAATAAATTCTTGTCTATTGTGCATCGTGGACTCTTCTGTAATTATTGGTTAAAATCTGCTTTTTTCAATTTTTTTCAATATTGAAGGTCATTGTGGCACCTGAAGATATTAATGTTATGATTTTAAATTTATACCAGCTTATTTCCTCACTACTCCACACATTTTCCACACTAGCCAATTTGAAAATTCGAAAAATGAGTTTTTCACTCCGCCCTAGTGAGCAGGACGCTTATACACTTCATAAACCGGTGAGAAGAAGGTTTAAAACTGCCAAGACAGTAGCCGCATCGATTGATTCTATTTGGCAGGCTGATTTAACAGACATGCAAAGGTATTCGGTTTATAATGGCGACTACTGGTACATTCTACTCATAATACAGGGTGTTCCATAAGTCCGGCATCATAGGAAAAATAATAAAAAAAGGCAAAACAAAAGCTTTTATTTACAGAACGTGCTCAATATGTCCACCATTGTTTTCAGTACACAAATTCAGACGTGATAACCACTCAGCAAGCACATGGTGAATGATGTCAGGAGTAATGGTGTTACATGCCCCAATAATGCGCTGCCGCAAATGTTCAACACTCCTAATTTTCTCTGCGTATACCAGCGCTTTCAAGTGGCCCCAGAGATAAAAATCTAGTGGAGTGAGATCCGGGCTTCTAGCTGGCCATTCTACAGGCCCTCGACGTCCTATCCAATGACCAGGAAATTGTTGGTACATATATTCCCTTACTTGGGTGCTGTAATGTGCAGGAGCGCCGTCTTGCTGGAACCATGTTGGGAAATTTCCTTCTTCGTTCAAGACACTGGGAGATGCTTCTTCCTTGAGCATACGTAGGTAGGTGCCTCCAGTGACATGTTCATCGAAAAAGAGGGGCCTATAATGCGATCCTTCCAAATGCCACACCATACCATCACCCGAGATGCACCTTGTTCCTTTGAAGAGGTATACCAGTGAGGGTTGTTTTGAGACGAGTAGCGGGTGTTCTGTCGATTTATCTCACCATTTCCATAAAAAACAGCCTCGTCACCGAACAGAATGGTGGACGGGAAATTGGCATCCCGAGCATAAATTATGGTTTGTAGAAATAGAAAAATATGAATTTCTCCTATGATGCCGGACTTATGGGACACCCTGTAGATGTATTATCTAGATATTCATGGCTAATTCCAGTGAAACATAAGTCGCCTGAAACAGTTGCTAAAACTGCAAAAGCGCTGATGTTGAAGGAAAATGGACTTCCTGGCTATTTTTATACGGACATGGGGAAAGAATTTATAGGCCGAGCTTTTGAGAACGCATGCATCGCTATTTCACACATAAAAACACATACACACATATAGACATTCTGGAGTCGCTGACTTCATCCTACAACCGTTCACACCACAGAACGATTGGTACACCACCTAACGAAATTTAAAAAAAAGGTACGCATACAGAGCGTGGGGTAAGGAAAGATAATTGTAGAGCACCACCACGGTCTGCGCGTTTCAAAATCAATTATTATGTAAGGCTATCGAGTTCGGGAAATAAATTCGCGAAGTGATTTGAGCAAGGCTGGACTCGTGAGATTTTTAAAGTTAGAACTATGAGGCCTAAAGACGAGGTGATGATGTATTACGTTGAAGATTTGAATGGGGAAGAAATTACAGGTGGCTGGTGAGGGAAGCTATATTTATGGGACCTCTTTGCGAGAGACCCGTTGCCCACGTCGGGCTTGCATCATGAAAAAGAAAAACTATGGTATTTGTCATTTACCATTACTTATTCGGACTATAGTGGATTTAATTTTCCCAGAAGAGTTCCTTGTTCCATGCACGGTCTGTGTTTAACATATATATTATGGATGTCACGGGTACCCGATCGGGTAATTGCTAAAAAATCGGGTACGGGTAGTAAAAACCAAATTCTAATTTAATTTTAATTTTATTGTTTTGCAGGTTTTCTTGATATATTTTTTGTATAATATTTTTTAACAAAACATCCAAATGGAAACTCGTAATATGGTTCCGGACTATTTTGTCATTGATAAATTAGATAATAGTAAAGCCAAGTGCTTGAACTGCACACAGTTAATAAGTCGCAGTACTAAACCAACAAATTTTGGAACGTCTTCAATACCCGATCGGGTACCCGTATCTGCATATATATATATATATATATGTAAGGGAGAGAGAGAGAGAGAGAGAGAGAGAGAGAGAGAGAGAGCTTGTCCCCAAAAATTATTAACGATTCCCTCAGATTTTTTAAAGTTGAATAACAATAATAATAATAATAATAATAATGACAATTTTTTAATATGGAAGTAAAGAACAAATTTTAAACTACCTATCATATAAGACCTATATACCAAGGATACGTTGCTTAAGAATAATTTTGATCAAATTTTTAGTACTATTGAAATTTAATATAAAACTTTGTAATTTGGTATCGGAGTTGTGGGCCTGAGCTATATAATATTCCTTATATATGTATATTTATGCGTGCATAGGTTGTTTCTCGCGCAACTGGTTTCTGATGATATACACACACACACACACACACACACACACACACACACACAGGGTGTCCCATAAGTCTGGAACCATAGGGTAAAATAAGTAATTCATGTTTTTCCGTTTATGCAAGTGCCATGATGTCTTTGAGTGAGGAAGAACGCATCCAGATAATTCTGCTCGTAGGAAATCGGAGCCAGAGGGAGGTCTCTCAGGAATTTAACAGATTGCATCCGGACCGCGCGCTGATAACACACAGCTATGTCGGCAAACTTGTAGCAAAGTTCAGGGAAACGGGATCCATAGGAGATAAACCACGCAGTGGACCTCCGAGGACATCCACCGACGATGACACAGCAGCTACCATCCTCGCTCATTTCACAAACAGTCCCCAAAAGTCTCTTCGGCGGTTGTTCGCTGAGACAGGAGTGTCGAAAAGCAGCATCCACCGCATTCTTCAAGCACACAAATGGCCTCCTTACAAACTTCAAATCCTGCAGAAATTAAGCGAAGATGATCCAGACCGACATATGGAATTTTGTGAATGGGCTACGGTACAATGTGCTCAAAATGCCAATTTCCCGTCCACCATTCTGTTCAGTGATGAGGCTGTTTTTTACGCAAATGGTGAGGTGAACCGACAGAACACCCGCTACTGGTCGCAAGACAACCCTCACTGGCTTACTGCTTCATAGAAACAAGGTGTCGCTCGTGTGATGGTATGGTGTGGCATTTGGAAAGACCGTACATAGGTCCCTTCTTTTTCGATGACACTGTCACAGGAAACGCCTACTTGCGTATGCTCAACGAGGAAGCATTCCCCAGTGTCTTGAACACAGATGGGGATTTCCCAACATGGTTCCAGCAGGATGATGCTCCTGCCCATTACAGCATCCGGGTAAGAGAGTGGCTGCACCCACAATTTCCTGGTCATTGGATAGGACGTCGAGGGCCTGTGGAGTGGCCGGCGAGGAGCCCCGATCTCACCCCGTTGGATTTTTATCTCTGGGGTTACTTGAAGGCGTTGGTCTACGCGGAGAAAATTCAGTGTTGCACATTTGCGGGAGCGTATCATCGAAGCATGTAACACCATCACTCCTGATACCATTCGCCGTGTGTTTGCTGACTGGATATCTCGTCTGTATTCGTGTATCGATAATAATGGTGGACACATTGAACACGTTCTGTGAATAAAAGCCGTTTTTATTGCCGTTTTTATAATTTTGCCCTATGGTTCCAGACTTATGGGACACCCTGTATATTAGGGTGGATCCTTATTTACATGTCTAATTTTGAGGTTAGAAAAGAGGTGGCTCCCAACCCCTGAAATGGTGGCATATAATGTAAAAACGCTTGGGGAAAAATTTCATTTTAATCAATTAATATTTAGAGGTAGTTCAAGGACTTCAAAGTTTTACTCTATTTCCCGATGAGACCATGGCATTTGGAACCCCCCCCCCAACTATATCGTTGGGTATTAGCAGTTCAAGATGAGGGTGTCTTGGTTGCCAAACCACTCACTGTTGCCCAATCAAGGTCTCCTTTTTGCTGTCGGGAAAGCTTCGGCGATGGTCAGCCACAACTTGAAGAAGGAACTGTAGTTGTTCTTCATCTTTTGTATGCCTCTGGTTGAAATTTTGTATGAGAGCTACTGCGCGTTCAGCATTATCATTGACCACATTTATGCTAGAAACATCTCTTGTAGCGTCTTGGAATGAGGGAAAGGAATTCCAGTCATTAGGATCTTTCTCCAAGAAATCCTGCGGCAGGTTAAAATAAACGAATAGCTTCTTCGATTGTTTTGAGGCGAAGGCATCCAGGGTCATTGTCGGCTTGAAAGCTGTTTTGTTGAACTTTTTCGTGCATCCTCATCTCTTTCTTTGGACTCCATAACTTTGATTATAGCCCTCTTCGTAGCCACAGAAACTTCTGGATCAAACAGCGCTAATGCAACCAAGCTCTCAGAGAGATACCACAAGTGGTCACTGAATTTGGCTGTTGTAGCCTTTGCAATTATTGTATGTGGATAACTGGACAGAGCCTTCATCAGATTCAGATCCCCCAGCGGTGCAGCTGCTGGCAATGGGGAACGGAACCAGGCCCTCATGTAAGTGGTGACGGTGAATACGCAGATATCCCGTTGGCTGCGCTCCTCCTTGGCTGTTAATTTAAGCTGTTTCCGGAACATCCATATCTTGAAGGAATACAACACTTTCGATAACCAGCGAGCGTGATGCATTGCGCCAGGAGCTTTAAAAGAGTGATGAAAGCCGTGGGACTCTGCTCGACCCAAGAAAAGAAGAGCTAACTCTAGCAACTCTTTGTAGTCATCCCTTGCATAATCTTATGACAGCTGGTACAAAGCGAAGTTGATCAGACTGGGACGTTGTTCTCTCGTAGATGCTTCAACTTCCTGGTCATCAATACCCGATGAAAACTGACTCGTATCCAATTGAGGCCAGAAACGCTGAAATCATAGTTCCATGATGTGGTGTCTGCATGACAAGTAGAGGAGATCTCTTCCAAGTTTTTGTTCTCAGAGGACGCAAGGCCTGGAGTGATGACCCGTATTTGATGCGGTAGTGTCAAAACTCATTCCAACAACTCTGTCACTCAATTTCCATTCCTGCAGCTTATCCCACACGGCCTGTGCTTGGTGTTCTCCAGTACCAGACGGAATTTTGGGGACTCCAAGAAGCTGTTGCACTCCCAGTCCAGACACTAGAACAGAGAGCCGGTCCACACACTCTTTCCCTATGAGGTCCACGAGGAATTTGCCATCCCAGTGAATAATCAAGGGAACATCGTCAGCTACTTTTTTTTCAAAGTTTCTGCTCTCTTGGCACGATGACGCTCCCGAGCTCGCTTCACTGATGACAGATTAATAGCCAGTTTTCTCAAGTCATGTCCCAGACTGCGGGCAGTTTCCGCTATTACAATTGTTGCTTTTCTGTCACTGATTGAGGAACGGTCTAAAGCTGAAGCAAGTGCCGGAGTCAAAATGTTATTCACTCCACGGCTTCGTTTTGGAAGAGGCTCACCACCACAGGTTTCTTGTGGTTCATCTTCTGAAGAATGTTCGTTACTGCTACTTGATGACGCCAGCGTTCCAACAGAACAGGATGCTTCCGCTTCTTCTTTGGCTTTCCGTAGTTGCATATCTTGAGCTGCTTTTCTGTTTGCAACTTTTTGCTCCGTTTTTGACAGTACGGTATCCACAGAACCCATCGCCCCACGTCTACCTGGCTCCCGTTGGGCTAGCAGAAATTGGCGATCCTCTTCGTTTTTGATCATTTGAATAGCATTTTCATGAGCGATGTCGAAAAGGTTCTCCATCTGAGATTTGAACTCTTCTTCCTTCCTGATTTGGGTTTCTGAACGCCGGTTCTTGTTTTTTCGAAGCAGCTGCCATTCTCTGTTTAACTTCATTATTTTTCCAACAATGTGATCTTTCCGTTTTACGGAGACTCGAGCGCGGGCCCAAAACTCCAAAACTGCTTCACGAATTGGTTTATGAAGCGAAAGATGATTGTGGAGGAAGACTGCAAGGACCTCTCCGATGGATGGGAGCTTTTGCCCTGTCAGCTTCTCCGACGTTTTCTCCACAAGGTAAAGCGCAGCATTGCTTGATCTCGTGTGTTTGCTGTCAAAGGACCTCAGAAACGTTACAGGGGTCAAAGTTGAAGTCTTCAAGAGAAGACTAGATGTCTGGCTCAGGACGGTACCAGATGAGCAGGGTGTACCTAGCTATGTACGGTGGAGAGCGCAAGAGAGCAACTCGCTCCTCCACCAAGCCAGGACTAGAGGCGGGGCCATCAGCTTGACCTTCGTGTGAAGAAAGACCGTCGCACAGAACCCTAACAAGGTTAACAAGGTTATATATATACATGGAACAGATGGATTTTTACACTATCCGGAATTTTTATTTGTAAAGGGATTGCTATACGGCTCCAGAAAGTCTTGAACGGCATCCGTACAGGCGAATCTAATTACATACATAAGGAATTGTTATCAATTTAAACTCTATTAATTAAAAGCATATCTCTTGTCGATTGACATCTTCTGAAATAAATAGAGGCCATAAAAATTATTAGAAACATCTGTCGCGAGTACACCAAGACTTTACTTATTCAATGAACCTTCATGTGATAGGCTTCATGAGTAAAATGCTAACAACTTTCTGTAGGCAACTGCATTAATAAATTAGTTACCACCTGATATATATATATATATATATCAGGTGGCCCCAAAAAAAACCGCCTTGAGATTTGAACATCAATCACTTCAAAAATATGCAATTCACACTTTCAAAGATTACATAACTTTTATCTCGATCTATTGATAAGCCATCATAAAAAATTCAGACCTCTACATAAAATACTTTTTCCACAGATGAGGGAACAATGAGGTATGGTGCCCAAAACGAATAGCATAAACTGAAAAATTTTTATTATTCACATCTTATCAACAAATATGATCAATATGTCCGCCGTCCTGCTTACAAACTAATCTGAACTTTTTCTTCCACGACATGATACATTTTCTGATTTCTGCTAATGTTATTTTGTCCCAACATTCGAATATTTTTTCTTTAATTGCATTTCTGTAAACTTTTCTGTTTGGTCTTCATAAATCTTCTCTGCTAGAGTGTTCCATATGCAATAATCCATGGGATTGCAATCAGGTGATTACGGGGGCCAGTCGTTTTTTCCAATGAAGTTGACTACATTCTGTTGTAGATAATCCTGTGTGAACTTGCTAGTATGAGCTGTAGCACCATCTTGTTGGAGTATGAAATCGTTTCCATAATAGAGACGGCGACAATCAGGCAAAAGATTCTCCTCTAAGAGATTTACATAGGTTTTTAATTAATTTTTTTATTTTCTGAAATGAAATGAATTTTCGTCTTTCCATTCCACGATACGCCTGCTAATACCATGATGTTTTTTGAAAACCGACTTGTCTGGTGGTAAAGTCTCGATGGAGGAAGGTCTTTCTTACGCCGACCATAAACAACATCGTTCCGGGAGTTTCATCTGTAAAAACTATTTGTTTTAACATCATTGGACGAAAATCTATCAAGCAATTTTCTACAACGAATTTTTCTTTTAGCTCTTACATTGCTGTCACGTCTTGAAACATGGATCATTTTAAATGCTTTAAGTCCTACCGTTCTCTGCATTCTTTGTATGGAACTTCGACTGATACCTAAATTTCTTGCAATTTTCCTCTGAGAGCAGTGTGACCCAGGTCGATCATCTTGACATAGGCTCATCATTTCGATCATTGCTATATAGTCTTGAGTGTAAACTGTTTAAGGTCGACCATTTTCACGCTTCCGTGCCGTCGAACCGGTTGCTTTAAGTTTTTTAATTATTTTATTCACAGACGTAACATTACAAGTTTTTCCTGGAAATTCCATCAAAATTCTTGCCCCCAGTCCATCTTTTTTCCAAGAAACACTTTTCAATCACCACTTTTTCACCGTTAGTTAGAACCATAATTTGAAGGGTAAGTTTAAAAAACTGTTTAAGATGGGCGTTTTTCAGAGACTAACAGATTATCCATAGGCTAAGGAAACTACTATAAGTCTTAGACTAGTTGCCAGGTACAGCTATACACAGTTAGGATTTAGGATATGCTTTTTTTTCAACATACCTCATTGTTCCCTCAGCTGTGGAAAAAGTATTTGATGTAGAGGTCTGAAATTTTTATGATGGCTTATCAATAGATTGAGGTAAAAGTTTTGTAAATTTTGGAAGTGTGAACTGCATATTTTTGAAGTTATTTATGTTCAAATCTCAAGGCGTTTTTTTTGGGCCACCTCGGGCTACACCTCGGTGGTGTAGTGGTTAGCGTCGCTGACTACGAATCCATCGGCCCCGGGTTCGAGACCCGACGGCAGCCGGCGCGCAGCAAAACCCAGCTGTTCATCCTTCCACACAATACAGAAAGTGGTTGGTAGATAAATGGGTAACCTAGGTGGCCTAGTGGTTAAGACGCTGGGCTGCTGATGGGGCGTGGTTCGGATTCCACGTTAAACTGTAGGTCTAAGGTGGAGTGAAAAGCTTGGCCTTCGTCAGAATGAACAATTCGGGCGGAAGCTAACCAAAGGTTTTATATATATATATACATATATATATATACAGGGCGTCCCCCTGTATGTCCCCTGTATATATATATATATATATATAATATATATATGATACACACAGACAGTGCATGGAACAAGGAACTCTTCTGGGAAAATTAAATCCACTATAGTCCGAATAAGTAATGGTAAATGACAAAGCTGGATCCTGTCTGCTTTGCAGATAGCTGGTGAGGGAAGCTATATTTATGGGACCTCTTTGCGAGTGACCCGTTGCCCACGTCGGGCTAGCATCATGAAAAAGAAAAACTATGGTATTTGTCATTTACCATTACTTATTCGGACTATAGTGGATTTAATTTTCCCAGAAGAGTTCCTTGTTCCATGCACTGTCTGTGTGTATCATAAAAAACTCAGGGGACCATTCTGAGTTCATTCCCATATATATATATATATATGCACTGTATAATTTGATACTTGTTTCACTGTGATATGTATGATAATTAGAATATTTTTAGCTGGCCTAAATCCAGGATATAAAATATCGCCTTACCTTATTTATTTATACATGAACTCTAACCTTTTTGGTTTTAATGCAAATTCTTCAATTACTTTGTCGTACAACATTTTATTCTTCTCTCGCGATATTACAATTTCTTTCTCTATGGCAATTCTTGCTAAACTATACAGCCTTTCCTCTGACATGGTATTTCGTAGGTATGTCTTTATTCTGTTAAGCGTTGAAAAACTTATTTCCGTTGACACACTAGTTACAAGGATTGTCAAAAGGAGCCGAATTAATTTGATCGTTTCAGGTAAGGTTGTTGTAAGTCCAAGGTGAAGACAAAGCTTTACAATTTCTTTTACATGTTTGCACTGACAAAAATCGGAGTCCTGATAGATTTATTTCAATTCTGATGTTAAAGCTTTTACGTCAGATAGATTACTGTACTTATATTCAAGTGCTTCTATTAAGTTTTTAGGGAAATTTTCGGTGCTGGTTAAGTGTGCGGTCTACCTACGATTCGGCGGTCTACCTTTTAATTATAGCTCCAACCAGATTAGCCTAAACACAACCTAGGCTACGTTGGAGTTGGAAGACCTAGGCCAAAGATGAACTAGCCTAACTATGTGTCCATAAACAGGACTTCCATACACTTTTGTTAAACAATTACAGCTGAAATGTCAGCTTATTTAACCTAAATTTAATAACCGAAGGGAAATTTATGAACTTCTTACCTTGAAACTGTTATAAATTTTTATCTCTTAACACCAGTAAAACATTTTTATTCCGGCTTTTTCCGTCGCTGTCGATATGCTTCATCAGCTTATGCTTATTCAGCTTCTCGCCCTCTTATTCTGCTTATCCCGATCTTTTTCTTCTTCTTCTTAAAACCGTGTTGCTATTTCTAGCCATGGGATCTTTTTTCTTTTCATCCCATATTTGTTTTTTCGTTGGTGTTTATTTAATTTTTCTCAGCAAGAGTTCATGTTCTCCTTCTGAGTTATTTTTTATTATTATTATTTATTTTAATGTCAATATGGCTTATCCAAGATTAGGTGGGTCTTCCATTTCGGTACTCCCAAATTTTCCATAAATTGTTTGTTTACATCCCATTGTCAATCGCCCTTGACGATTGGTTAGGTTTAGTCATGATATTTTCGTTAGTTTTAACGAAAATATCATGATTAAACCTAACCAATCGTAGGTAGACCGCACACTTAACCAGCACCAAATTTTCTTTATATACTGCAAACATTAATGAATTCAACAGCTCAAAAAATGAGAACTCCTGAATGCATTCAAATCGTTCCTTCAAGGCTGTTACAGAGGTATTCAGAATGCTAAAGTAAATTTCTTTAAAGTCTGTCACTTTTCCTCTGAGTCTCTTAGTAGGGGCACGAATGGCCGGACAACTTACTATGTCACATGTCTTTTTAAGAATTTCATTAAACTTTTGTCATTGATATTTCTTCCCAGAAAACTAATAAAATCATTAATTTTCTTTTTTGCAAATTCCATGTCCACTATCCTGCACTGTAAAACATCAAATAGTTTTTCAGCATTTTTAAGTAACTCTTCAAAGCAGCAAATATAAAACATAAATAAAAAGTCATCTAGTTTTGCGTAAAGGTTTTCAGCCTGGTTTAAACTATCTTCATCCACGAGATTTCACCATTCAAAATGTCGTACCACTTCGCATGCAACGCGTTGATCTCACCACGTGACGTCATAACAATAGCTCTGTTTCGACGCAGATTTTATATAAAATTAACACTTTCCATATGTTGTGTATTAAATTTCCTAAAATTTACTGTACTATGCAAAAGTAGGATATATACAGTAGAAATACCCAATTGCCAGTATGATATGCAAATATTGCTTTTAAATGTTAAGTAATTCAAAATAATAACATATATTTGGCAAAGCAGCAAGTCGTCAGGCAGATGGGAATTTGACTAACTTCGAACATTAAAAACTTGGTTATTCGGTGGATACAAAGTAATAAATCAATTAAAATACTAATTAACTTTACGTATAGTGAATATCCAAATGACTTCATAACATTATAAACAAATCAAAAGATTCACATCATAACATGTTTCAAAGAGAGACGTCAGTCTTAAAATTGTTTGCCTGACAAGACGTGGAATTGTGCATTTTATGCGAGTTGTAAGGGTTTATTTGAGAAGATGCATAATAATACAGTAATAATTAACTGCATGTACAGTCACAGTGTATATGAAAATAGCTATTTAACCTTATTTATAAATCGTAACATGGTCATTATAACATGTTTTAGAAAGTAAAGATATCTGACTCCAAATTTTTAGCCACATATCTTCCCTCTCTTCCCGCGTCTCTCTCCCCACCCTCACTGGGGAAATGGGGTGTAGATGATAGATGGATGGATGGAAATTTTTAGCCTGACAATTTGACAAGAGATGGGATTGTGTATTGTTAGTTTTTTTATGTTAGTTTTTTAAGTCCCTAGCAGGAGAAATAACAGGTCAGGCTGAGCCTGACCTGCCTGACCCCCTCCGTTGCCAGTGATATATATATATATATATATAATTATATATATGTATATATATGTATATATATATATATATATATATTATATATATATATATATATATATATATATATATTTAGGGTGTCACTTAAATGCAAAGTTTGAAATTTTCATGCTGAAAACCCCGCGAATCTATTCCATTGGTAAAAAAAACATGGTGACTGAAAAATCTTTTTATTTGAATAACTATAAAAGGTCGCCCCCGCCTTCCAAAGTTTAATGCTTGCGCGGCGTCTCCATAATCGTTCATTAGATATCTATATATCTCTATATATGTGTGTGTGTGTATCTGTGTGTGTCTGAATATCTGAGAAATAAAGTGAACAATACTTAACGATTCACCGTTTCTCATTTCAGCTACGTGATTTCTGGTGATGGAAACCCGGAAGTGTATATACCTATTAGGGGCAGCGGTTGATGAGGTGAAAGGATGCAAGCTTCCTTCCTACAGGCAAGCATTCGGTTACTTCCTTTACCTTCACCATGAAAAGAAAATGACAATACGTGACGCGTTGAGGAAGTCACTTCGAGCAGTGATGTCCTTCTGGGAGAAAGCTCACATTCCAACCAGACTCGAGACACACTGCGTCAGCAAACTGGATAAAGTCTTCGAGGAGTGGAAAGGACTCAAAAAACACGCCTCAAGGACGAGCGATTCACACAAGACGAAAGAAAAAGAATTCATTGAACGCCTCGATCGTCTCTTTGACATCGCCCACGCTGATTGTGAGAAATTGGTCAAGTACCCAGAGGATTGGGAGTTCCTTCAGCAGCAGCGCCAGAAAGGACGTCCAGGTTCAATGGCAGGTTTGGACATGACCCATCAGCGCCAAGTCAAAGATTGTACTCGACGTCGGGAGGAAGAGGAGAAACGAAGAAAGCGATCAGCAGCTGAAATGGAAGCAGTATCCAACGAAGCGGTTTTGGAGTCCTCATCCTCCAGCTCAGATGATAGCGAAGAAAAAGGAGCATGTGGTGGTTCGTTAGCGTCTAAACAAAGAGCAAGGAAGAACATCATGACATCGGAATTGGCGGCAGCGCTTGATCGCACGCAACTCTCGTCAAGAAAGGCCACATATCTGCTGTTTGAGGCAGCTTCCAGCTTAGGGCATGATGCTAGCGACTACAACATCAATCGTGGATCCATTCATCGTCAGCGTGAAAAATTCCGTACCCTTAAGGCTCGGCAACTGAAGAGCGAGTTCCAAGGCAATAGTCCGTTGACTGTTCACTGGGACGGAAAACTCATGCAAGATCTGACGTCACGAGAATATGTTGACCGCTTACCTATTCTTGTATCTGGCTCCGGGACAGAGCAGCTCCTCGGGGTGCCAAAACTTCTGTCAGGAACCGCGCTGGCACAAACAAATGCCATCATAGATTGCCTGAATGAATGGGGAGTGACCGATCATGTCAAATCTATGTGTTTCGACACAACCGCGACAAACACAGGCCACCGTGGAGGAACTTGTGTTCTTCTGGAAGAAAAAGTTGGACGTGACCTGTTACACTGCGCGTGCAGACACCATGTACTGGAGTTGGTGCTACAGGCGGCATTCGCAGCATCGCTAGATTCAGTATCTACCGGTCCAGAAATTCTGCTTTTCAAGCGCTTCCATGATTATTGGACCCGCATTGACCAGCAACAGTTCCAAACTGCGGACACAGATGCGTTCACCAAAGCAGCTATTTTTAAGCATAGAACGGAGCTCATTGAGTTTGCAAAATCACAAGCACTTCAAGTTCGTGATGACTATCAGGAATTCCTCGATCTTTCCGTCATCTTTCTTGGAGGAGTTCCATACAAGGGACTAAACTTCCGCGCCCTGGTGCTATGCCACCGGGCGAGTGGATGGCTAAGGGGCTCTATGCCATCAAGATCTGGCTCTTCCGAAGACAGTTTAAACTGACGAACACTGAGGAACGCGGAATTCGAGATATCTGCCTCTTTTCTGTTCTAGTTTACATGAAAGCGTGGGCAACAGCTAATCTGTCCATCGAAGCTCCGCTGAATGATTGGGAATTGATGAGGACGCTCCTTCGATACCCGCACAAGAAGATCTCTGATGGTACCACCAAGAAGCTGTCTGCGCACCTGTGGTACCATTCGGAGGAGGCAGTGGGTCTGGCGTTCTTTGATGAGAGGATATCGATGGAAGTGAAGTGCAGCATGGTTGCAGCGTTAGATCAAGAAGCCCTCACATGCCGCCAAAACGACCTTTGGTTCTTGATACTATGTTCCTCAGTGACAGCAAAGGACTGGAGCAACTGATCACAAAGAACACCCGAGGATTCTTCTCAAAACTTCAGTTGCCAGATTGCTTTCTGCTCCACCATCCCAGTTCATGGACGTCAAACTCTGAATACGTGCAAGCTCGGGATGTGGTCTCCAAACTTGCAGTGGTGAACGACAGAGCAGAACGGGCCGTGGCTCTGGTGAAGGAGCTGAACGGAATGTGACAGTGAAAGAAGAACAGCTCCAGTTCCTCGTTCAAGTTGTCACTGACCACAGAAAGCAACACCCAGCTCCGAACAAATCAGCATTAGTGAGGACGCGAAAGAACTAATCACTGATCAGCGTATGAGCACCAATTATTCTGCTACTGTATATGTATTTTATTTCTCAAAGTTTTGCTTTTGTTGCTTCTCCATTTTGTACCATTATTCGCCAAATTATGTCTTCTATTTTGATTATATAATAAACTGTTTGTATTCTTTGCGTTTTTAAGTGTCTTACTTTCGTTATTTCACCAAATTGCCTTGTTTTTTATTATCTGGTTCGGCCCAAACTGTGAACACTGAACAGCTTGTTGACGTCAACAAATGGGTCTTGTTTTCAGTGACGAGGGCGACCTTTAAATGATGACCAATCAGGACCAAATTTCTCTTCCGTATGTTTTACACCAAATGGAACAATTTTAGGGGGTGTCATAGGAAAATATCCATCGTTTAATTTTCCCCCTATTACCTAGTGACACCCTAAATTATATATATATATATATATGGAAAAGAGTGATTTTTACACTATGGGCAATTTTTATTCGTAAAGTGATTAATATATGGCTCCAGAAAGTTGTGGACAGCATCTGTACAGACGAATCTCTGAGATAAGTACATACATAAGGAATTGTTATCAATTTAAAGTCTATTAACTAAAACCATAACTCTTGTCGATTGACATTTTCTGAAATAAATAGGGGCGATAAAAATTATTAGAAATATCTGTCGCGAGTACACCAAGACTTTATGACATCTCTGCTTATACTATATATATAAAATATATATATATATAATATATATATATATATATACAATACAGGGTGTCCATAAATGTTTACTCTGAAAACAGTATGCTCTCATGTTTTAATGACGAATCTTACATCCGTTTTCTTTTTACAGGTGATCTCGTACACGCATAGAGTTTCTGTGCTGGTGTGTTTCGTCTACCGCATTCGCCGCTAGGAGCGCTGTAGTAGCTGTTCAGTTAAGATGGCATCTGTGACAGAGAAGGCACAATGTGTTGTGTGGCTTGCAGAAACAAAATCTCCTGTCAGTGTTCATCGAAGGTTCAGAACAAAGTATGGAAAGAATCCACCTGATGTGAAATTAATTAAGTCGTGGCTGAAAAAATTCTTGGAAACTGGAAACGTGGAAAAGGGAAAGAGCAGTGGTAGACCATCAGTTTCAGATGGGACGGTGGAAACACTGAGAACACTGTTTCCGCAACTGTGTACCTGGATATGCTCACCAATTACGCCATCCCCCAGCTGCAGGACAGGCAGCCAACTATCATCTTCCAAGAAGATGGGGCACCCCCTCATTGGGCGCATGTTGTTCGTGAAACTCCGGACGCAACATTTCCAAATCGATGGATTGGCAGGGACGGGCCAATCCCATGGCCCCCAAGATCACCAGATATTACCCCGCTGGATTTCTTTCTCTGGGGTCATGTTAAAGATTTGGTTTATGCAACAGTTGTTCCAGATATCAGGACATTGCGAGAACGCATTACAGATGCAATTGCAACAGTTAACCCACAAATGTTGGAAAATGTGTGGCGTGAGTGTGAATACCGTTTATACATTTTACGTGCCACTAGGGGTGCACATGTGGAAGCTTATTAAGTTCATTAACTATGTATCAAAACTTTGTATGTTTATCTACTTATGATTAAAACTGTGTTTGAATACGAGTGTTTATTTAAAAGTCATAGCATGCTTTAATCAGGGTAATCATTTATGGACACCCTATATATATATATATATATATATATATATATATAATGAGAGTATTTATTTGTTATTAAAAAGTTTTTTCCAGAGGACTTATTATTTTCACTCATGAGTTTATTAATATTATTATTATTATCGTTATTATATATAACACCAAACAGAAACCGACATCGACCAGGAAACAACCATCAGTTAGGAAAATCGAGCACGAAGATTAGAAACCCGGTGAATGTATTATACACAAATATACAAGGCTTCTATATGGACCATGCAGACTGCAAATTACAGTACTTGCAAAATTTAGCTACGGAAACCAGCAGAGATATCATATGCCTGACGGAAACATACTTACAAAAGTGCGAAAAAGGCTGTGAAAACTGCATCGAGAATACTGAACTAGCATTGCTGGACTACAACATATACAGAGCAGACAGAGTGACTAGATGAGGGGGAGGGTGTTGTAATACTGTTGTATCTACGTGAAAAACACATACACATGTGAGGTGAAGGTAAACAAATCAAACAGCACAGTCGAAGTTCTTATATTAGAAGTAAAAGAACTGAACATAACCATTACGGACGTCTACAGACCACCAAACACCACAAAAAGTGAATTCCAATTTGCCACTAATGAAATACAAAGCATGTTACAATTACTTGAAATTTCAGCAACAAATATTCAATTTTCGGAGATTTTAATTTCCCATTCATAACATGGAAGGAAAATGACGAAGTCATATATGTTGAGAAGTTTCATGGCAACATTACAAAAGATGATAGAACCCAAGCAATAATGCTATTAGATATGATGGAACATTATGCCCTTACTCAGGAAATCTCTGAAGCCACTAAGAAAGAGAACGTTTTGGATTTAATTTTGACAAATAACGATCAGATAATAGTAAATAAAAAAGTAACGCACACATATTTCCCTACCAGAACCTAATCGATATACAATTGAAGTTAGCACCCAGAGGTCCGAAAACGCATCCCAGAGAGGCAGAAGGAATACTTGAAGGCTTAAACATAAATTCAAAGAAAGTAGATTGGGAAAGTGTAAATAAAGATTTAAAGGAAGTAAATTGGGAATTACTACTTCACGAGAAGACTCCAGAAAAAATACTAGGTATAATGGAGTCTGAAACCAAACCTATATTACTGAAGCATGCTGCAAAACTGATGCAAGGAGACTCAAACTAGAGAGGAAACTAGGCGAAATAGAAATGGACCTAAAGCAAACATTCATACATAAGACAAACGAGGAGGAAAACAAGGTAGCAGAAAACATGAAAGATAACCAAAAATACTTCTACATATTTGCGAAAAGGAAAATGCAGTGCAAAGAGAGTATTGGTCCGTTGATAGACGGGGAGGCCAAACACACAAATAACCCCAAAAAATGAGCGAACTGCTTAGGGAACAATTTAACTCTGTGTTTAACACCCCTAAGTTCGAGATGAAAGTAGAAAACGCAGACGAATTTTTCGACATTGATACAAATCAGCCAAGGACAAATTCTGGCACAAACCTATTAATGGACTTAGAGTTCTCGGAAGGAGATGTAATTAATGCTCTATCACAGATGCGAGACAATTCGGCACTAGCGCCAGACACATGGAGTGCCACATTTCTGAAGAAATGTAAAGAGATTATTGCCAAACCCCTATACTTACTATGGAGGAAATCACTCGACACAGGACAAATTCCACTGCCATTAAAGAATGCGAACATTGCCCCTTTATTCAGAGGTGGTAACAGAGCAATGCTCAAGAATTATCGGCCGGTAGCTCTCACCTCACACCTTATAAAGTGCTTTGAACAGATAATTAGAAGCGAAACTACCTACTACCTAAAAGAAAAGAACTTATACAACCCAAATCAACATGGTTTCTGAGCTGGAAGATCATGCCTATCACAGCTATTAGACCACCAGGAGAAAATATTGGAAACATTGTGTCGAGGACAAAACATAGATGTAATCTATACTGACTTTGTTAAAGCCTTCGATAAATGTGACCATACCACATAAACTTAAGAATACAGGAATTACTGGAAAGCTGGGAAGATGGATATTTAATTTCTTGACGCAAAGAACACAAAGAGTGGTGGTAAATGGAGTCAAATCGGAAGTCTCGAAAGTAGAGAACTCTGTCCCACAAGGGACAGTACTAGCTCCCTTGCTGTTCATAATAATGATTGCAGATATTGATGCAGATATCAATGACAGTATTGTATCATGTTTCGCAGATGACACAAAGATAAGCAAGGAAATATTGAGCGAAGGTGACACAGAAAGATTACAAAACGACATTGGAATACTATTCCAGTGGCCAGAAGACAACAATCTGAAGTTCAACGAAGAAAAACTCCAACTTCTAAGATATGGTAATAACAAGAACCTACTGAAAAAAGGATACAAAACAATGCAAGCCAAACAGATAACACCAAATCCACAAATCAGGGATCTTGGAGTAAGAATGTCGTTGGATGCAGAATTCAGAGAGCACTATAACATCAAAATTACAACGGCTAGAAAAATAATGGGAATCATCTGGAGGAGCTTCCACAGCAGAAAAGCAAACATCATGCTCAAATTATGGAACAGTCTCATCCTACCAACAATTGAGTATTGCTCAGTACTCACAAATACATACAGAAAACAATACATTGCGAACATTGAAGCTATACGAAAGACATTTACATCTAAGATAGAGGAAACGGATGGTGAAGACTACTGGTCTCGTCTACAATCACTGAAACTCTACTCTCTCGAAAGAAGGTGCAAGTAGTACACAATAATATACATATAGAAAATACTTGAGGGCTCTGTCCCTAACCTTAGAAATGAAATAGAAACAAACTGGAATGAGAGAAGAGGCAGATTTTGTACGGTCCCAGCTGCGGTGGGACAAGGGGCCATGGAAACGAGGATGGAAAATACCCTCTGAATAAGAGGTCCAAAGCTTTTCAATGTCCTACCTAAAAAAGTGAGGAATCTCCAGCACACCGACCTGAATAACTTCAAGAACCAGCTGGACAGATTCCTGTGCAAAGTCCCTGACCAGCCATGCGTGGCTGGCTACGTTGGCAGGAGGAGATCAGACAGCAATTCCCTCCTTTAACAAATCCCACAAATGAGGCGGGATGCTGCAGAGGGGTCGACCGTAGGTCGATCCTGAACCGTCGTTCGAACTCACCTAAAGTATGCACCTAAATTAAGTATATATATATATATATATATATATATATATATATATATATATATATACTTTACGGATTTATGGATAATATATATATATATTTAAATGCTACAGGGTGCTGAGAGAGAGAAAATACTTTATATGGGATATATATAAACGAAACAGTGTGTGTATGTGTGTATGCACATGTGTGTGGGCGACTGGCTGTATTCTCTAGCTGTTTCGACTGGCGTGAGTTCGGGAACCGACCAGGATGGCCACCTTTTACTTTAAGAATTTGTTGTGAGAGGTGGTGCCGCTCCAGTTAGCCTACATATGTATATATATGTCACTAAACTAAGGTGCCTGGCTGTATTCTCTGGCTGCTTACCTTCTAAAGAAACTGCCTAACATCCGATTACGTCAAAAGAAACTGTCTGACAGCCGATTACGCCATACGATTGGCTGGCTTCTATGCCAAATGACTGTGATGCTAAATCCCCCCAGGAAGGCTTGTGAAGACTCCATTATGCGCCGCGACATGCCTACGAAAGGATCTTACTCTCTCTCTCTCCTCCTCTTCCTCTCTTTCCTTGTGTTTTATTACCCTTGTTAGGTTAGGTTACCAACTCCCCCTTTGGAAGGTCTAACCTCGGCCCTCTTGAACCCCCATTCTCCTCCCTTGTTAGGTTAGGTTACCCACTCCCCCCTTCATGCATACCTCCCTCTCTCCACACCTTGTTGTGTGCAATGTTGCAATTATTGATCATGTTGCATGCAATTGATTTGCACTCGATATTTTTGCGAGTATACTACTCCACCTTTCGAACCTCCCACAATACGATAGGTCGCGCGCAAAAGCAGAAGGGTTTTACATTTTTTGTTTCGCAATGCAAGCCGATGAATTTAATCTCTTCTCACTAAATTAAAAATGTCGCAATCTTCCCCAAAGCTACTAAAAATCTAGGAATGTATCCCCAAGTAGTTTCCCTGAAAGTAAACATTTGTATTCGGAGGTTTTGACTTCTGAGAATCCCCATCAAGCTTCCCTTCTCTACCAATGGAATATCATCTGCGATCTCTTACTGATTTGAAATCATACCCCGCCAGCACTTACCACTGCATTTATTAGCAAAGGAAACATTACTCTTTTACGCTTTCCTAACTAATCTTCCCTTTATCTTGAATTAAAATAAAATAATAAAATTGTAGAGAGAGAGAGAGAGAGTGTGTGGGAGGTAAGTAGGTAGGTTCCCTAGAATTCTCAAGAATTCCCACCAGTGAACTAAAGGAAGGTACTGTGAATAAAAGGATATCAAATGAGAATTCTCAGTGCCCTGATACCAGATCCGACCAGCGTCTATACATTTACGATTAATATGGAACATTACCAAACCCCACTCTTCCCCTATAGGCTTCTGTGGAGGTTTTAAACGCCTGAACTAATTCATCCTTTAAACGCCTAGTTTCGAGAGTATACAAAATGGAGGTGGGAGATAGTATGCGACATTGGTATGATTACACTGGTATGCATCAATTTTGCTGTCAAGGGTTTTGTAAGTGATTCTTATAGAGGTTTTCCTGCTGATTTCGAATCTGCAATCCGTTTTTCTCAATCAGCTCAGGTTATCCGGCTATGGCCTCATAAGTAAAATAGAATTTTTCGTGATTTTGTCAAAGCGGAAGTGGAACAGTAACATCTATCATCACTTGTTTCACTTGTATAATATCTTTTTTTACTTTTCAGGCATATAGATAAAATATTTCATAATGAATAGAGCGTGTAAAAATGATCCTAATAGATTCTGCTACATATGTGGGACGGTTACCATGCCAAATAACCAGTCATAAATCACTAAATTTGTGAAGACAATGTATACAGTGGCGGATAGCCCTATAGGCTGCACAGGCTGAAGCCTAAGGCCCGGATTTCTTAGGGGTCCGCCAAAAATATGTGTATAAGTAAAAAAAAACAATCAAACAAAAGTATTTATTTCGGAAAATGAGATACATAAAAATTGATATACATATATAATAATAGAAATATTTAAAATTGTAATTTGCGACATTTTTTGCCTGCGAATTCATTAATAATATCCTGACAGTCAATTTTATGCAAATGCTCCCACTCGATGTGCATCAATTATGATATTTGTAGCCTAGCCACAAGTCACAGCGCTGTAAACACGTTCAACCACGTTCACACTTGTTTTGTGCGCTATTGTGCATTACTCCCTCAATGAAAATTTAATTTTTATAGTATATGAATAAAAGGGCCAGATCATACATACTAAGCCTAAGGCCCAGAAAATGTTAATCCGCCCCTGAATGTATAGAGCATACTTTGGAATTAAGCTAGGGGACCAGGACAAAAATTTCGCCCCTCATATGTGCTGCAATACGTGCATTGAAAATTTGAGAAGATGGATCAAAGGCAGAGCGAAATCTTTGCCTTTTGGAATTCCCATGATTTGGAGAGAAGGAAAGGATCACATGACAGATTGCTATTTCTGCATGACAAACCTCCAAGGTGGGCTTATAAATTTATTTTTCTTAAATATTTTGAAATCCTCGTATGAAACTTGACATAATATTCACCATAATGTAATATTCACCATATATAGCATAATATTCACCATAATGGTAATCATACATTTACATATACATATTGTTATAGAAAATACATTTACACATACATATTGTTATACAAGTTACATTTACATATACAATGATTGTATTTTTCTTTCTTTTTCATTCATATTGTCCCCGAAGGGACAATATGAATGAAAAAGAAAGAAAATATACAGACTCCATCGACCTATTTCATATCTTACAGACCGCAGCCTTCCCTCACGAGCCGCCACTGTCTGAATGCTTCTTCTATTTCATATACAAGTTTTATATCCATGTTTCTGTGTTTCTATTTTCAGGAGTTAACAAGAAGAATAAACACATTGTTGTATACCCTGACATTCCTTCTGCTATGAGACCTGTACCCCCATGGTCCTGGAATTCCAATACCCGACCCACCTCAAACCCTGGACTTCGATGATTCTGATGATGAATCAATGACTAATGCCAATGACCAGTCCCAGTCGTATATACCTCAAAATACCGCTTCAAATGAGCCGAGGCCTCTCAACCAGGCCAAACTTAATGATATTACCAGGGATTTAGGACTTTCCAAATTAGCTGCCGAGATCTTGGGCTCACGACTTCGAGAGGACAACTTGCTGGCTCCGGGAACAACATTCTCCTGGTATAGGAAACGAGAGGAAGAATTCCGCAAGTTTTTTGCAGTGCACGAAAATACCTCTTCCTTAGTGTACTGCTGCAATGTTGAGGGGCTAATCGAATCCTTGGGCCTGCCATATAACGCATCAGAATGGAGGCTATTTATAGACTCGTCTAAACGAAGTTTGAAAGCAGTACTTCTCATTGGGAATAGGGTTGAATCAGTCCCTGTAGCACATTCCGTACAACTTACTGAGAGCTACGATAACATGAAAATTTTACTGGATGCTCTCGTATACGACCAACATAACTGGAGGATCTGTGGAGATTTGAAGGTAATACTAATATCATAAGTAAACTATTGCTATTGACTATGTTGTTTTTCAGATTGTGGCATTTGTATTGGGAGTGCAAGGGGGATACACGAAATACCCATGTTTCCTCTGCAAATGGGATAGCCGAGCGGATGAGAAGCACTATGCACAGCGTGAATGGGCATCCAGAGAGAATTTTGAACCTGGGTCGCATAATGTCGTTTCAGTGCCCCTTGTACCACCAACAAAAATTTTGCTCCCACCACTTCATATTAAGCTGGGCTTGATGAAAAATTTCACCGAATCAATGAATAAGGAGGGTTCAGCATTCCGATATCTCGAGAGTAAATTTCCTCATATATGATGCTAAACTAAATGCTGGGGTTTTGATGGTCTTCAAATTCGAACTTTGATCAAGGATACTCAGTTCGAAAACGCAATGACTCTAACTGAGAAGAATGCCTGGCAGGCATTCAAATCAGTTGTCACTGATTTTCTTGGCAAGCGTAGAAGTCCAGAATACGAGTCCGTTGTCGAAAACTTGATGGAAGCTTTCAAAGCTCATGGGTCGCGCATGTCCATAAAAATGCACTTTTTGTGGTCCCACTTGGACTATTTTCCTGAAAATTGCGGGGATTATAGTGAGGAACAGGGTGAACGATTTCACCAAGATATCAAAATAATGGAAGAGAGGTACCAGGGAAACTGGGATATCAATATGCTGGCGGACTATTGCTGGTGTTTGAAGCGAGACGTGCCCGAAGAAAAACACAGACGGAAAGCCAAAAAAACTTCATTCCTTCCTCAATAAACTTTTTTCCATATTCATTGTATGAATAAAAGTATTTATTCACACAATGTTTTCATTTTTCACGAGTGTTCTTATAATATTACTCGTATCTACAGTGTTTAAGCTAAAAAAATCAATAAATTTGGGGATAAAATTGGACTTATAATAAATGGCCAATAGAGAAAAAACCTGACCTGATTGAGGAAAACCAATGTCATTTTCGAATTCAGCATGGTCGAATTATATAATATGAGTTGAAAAAACCCTCACAGCAGACAAAAACATTTCATATGCATACCAGTGTTATATGGAGAAAACGAATAATGACGGAATTGTAGTAAAAAGAGCATGAGTGCGGAGGTGAGAGAAGTAGAGGAAGACCAAGTAAAAGATGGAACAGTATTATTAATGAAGTACATAAGCATGAAGTTTATATAAATGTGGCACAAAAGCCAAAGAAACCGATGAATGAAAACAATTTGTGAGCTGTGTGAATTATGGTGTGTAGATTATGGTCTCATCTGATGCACTATTAGAGGTGTGTGTGTGTGTGTGTGTGTGTGTGTGTGTGTGTGTGTGTGGTTTGCTTAAACGTTTTTGATCTTAAGCTGAAGCGCTATGCCCACGCGGTTTAGAATGGGGAATGGGAAATGAGTTCGAAGATAATATATGTACAATATGTAGTAACAATAACTTTTAAATCTTGTTCCTCTGAGACCACATTTAACACCTTATCAGCCATAGTATAATTAAATTGTTTAGTCAATATTTACGAATAAATTCTTGAAATTATTCCATGTGATAAGAACGCCATCTCCCGTTATTTTGTTCATGCTATTTATTAAAATTAAAGACGTTTTCAAATCATTTAGGTTTGTTCGCTCGAAATCAGGTTCCTTAAAAAGTATTTAAGTTTTTATTAGTTTTGACATTAAACGAAGAACATATCGTGTCATGGTCGTCAGCGTCCGTGGCTCAGTGGGTAACACAATTTTCTATAAACGAAGTGAAGACACTGAAGTAGGGGGTTCGAAGTTAGAACAGTGGGCAGCATTAATTGGTCTGAGCTCTGTGCCAGTTTCTGTCCCTCCTCAGTGATTATTATTATCATGCCATGGTTACTTATAAACTTTCGCTGAATTGACTTCTGCATTGTAAACCGAGTTACTAATAGTAGTTGTGACCAAGACTAACATTTCACACTTATTTAAAAATAATATTAGCTTAGTTTTTACCCGCAGCGTAGTAGTATGACTGCAAAAAGGTCGCGTGCAATTGCAATGCAACATTGCATGCAACATGATGAGAGTGTTTTTGAACTCCCCCCCTTCAGCCTCCACTCCCTTCAGCAACCCCTCCAAAAAAAGTTATGGTTAGAAGAATGGCTTCGTGCTAGGAGACAGAGGGTCGTAGTTAATGGTAGTGAATCGGGGTGGTTAGACGTAGGTAGCGGTGTCCCACAGGGTTCAGTGTTAGGCCCATTGCTATTCGTAATTTACATTAACGACATAGATGTAGGATTGACTAGTAACGTGTCAAAATTCGCGGACGATACTAAAATAGGCGGTAAGGTTGTTAACGAGAACGATAGTAATAGGCTCCAAGACGATGTAAATAGGATTATGGAGTGGACAGATAAGTGGCAGATGCAATTTAACGTAGACAAATGTAAAGTTTTGCATATAGGTTCTCGCAATAATAATTACACGTACACGATGGATGATAGGGAGTTAGTGAGCGTTGACGAGGAAGTAGATTTAGGCGTACGCGTATCTAAGGATTTAAAGGTTAGGAACCAGTGCCTGGAGTCTTGCGCAAAAGCTAATAGGATGTTAGGCTTCATAGCGCGTAATTTCGAATTTAAATCGAAGGATATTATATTGCCCCTTTACAAGTCCCTAGTCAGGCCTCATTTAGAATATGCAGTTCAGTTTTGGTGTCCGTACTTGCGTGAGGGTATTGATAGGTTAGAAAGGGTTCAACGTCGTGCCACGAAACTAATTCCGTCATTGCGCAACAAGCCTTATGAAGATAGGATTAAAGAGTTAGACCTGTATTCACTCGAAACTAGGAGATTAAGGGGGGAGCTTATTGAAGTTTTCAAAATCGTTAATAACATCGATAATGTAAATTTTGACAAATTGTTCACTTTCGATAATAGTAATACTCGTAATAACGGATTTAAGTTGAGTGGCAGTCGTTTCATTACTAATATCGCTAAAAACTTCTTTACGTTTAAAGTAATTGATAAATGGAATAATCTTCCCGCGTCAGTCGTTCATTCTACCAGCGTTAATATGTTTAAGAACCGTCTTGACAGACATTTTAAAAATATTAACGCTGTTTAAAATAAAAAACAAATTTAGCAACAGGAGCTCTGGTGGTGGTGCTCGAGGATGAGTCTGTTGACGATAAATGCCAGCTTGTGACATGCCAGCGTGTGATGCCAGCAATAAAAAAAAAAAAAAATATTAGACTAACATGAACGTAGATGTAGCTCGTAGAGTAAACTAACCCACTTTTTGTTTAACTTTACCTACTTTTTTTTCTTTTTTTTCTTATCCTCCCCTTACTTTGCATGTCTTTAACTCTCTCTTCTTGCATGTTTGTAGTTTGCATGGTATGACTGAGAGTTAAGACTGTGTTTGCATGGTTTGTAAGCGTTCATATTTTACTTCTTTTCATCTTTCACCCCTCTCCTATTCTCTCCGACTATTTTTCTGACTTGTCGGCAGTGGCCGGCGGATGATGATGGTGAGTCTTTTTTCTCTTTTTCTGAATGAATGTTAACCCACGAGTGATAGGTGCTCCTCCTTACTTAACCCCTTATTCTCTTCTCTTCTCTTCTCTTAACCCTCTACTCTTTCCTTTCTCTCTGGCTGACCTTAGAGTGGATCTTAGGGTCTTTGTTAGCCTTAGCTTCTGTAGATCTGTAGATATATCTGTGAACTCCAAGTGTAACCTAAACTGGGTGCTCAGGCCACCAAAAAAATATATGTATACTGTGCAGTGGCGAGCAGTCAGGATAAGCGGGGCATGCGCCGCCGACCCAGTTAAAAGTCAAATTACAAAAAGACTGTATATTACTACAGTAATCGAAAACTAAGATAAAGTTATGATGATTGAACCGTGTGACCACAAAAATTGTCCCTGTTTTTAATCGCTTATTACTCAGTCATTATTGCAGCTTCGCAAATTAAATAAAAAGCATTCGAAAGAGAACATTTTAAAGTTTTATTTAATTTTTTTCGATATCCTGGATACGAAATCAGTACTTATAAAAAAATGACAGTTTTATCCACCACAATCATGGGTTATTTGTCGGACATGCAACGTGTTTTCATCGCAGAAGAGATGATCAAACATGGCTCGGTAGTTGCCACCCAACGGTCTTTCAGACGACAATACGGTCAGCAAAGGACCATAGATCCTAAAACGATTCGCAGGATTTTCGTAAAATGGAAACATCACGGCTCAATCAAGAACATGCATAAAGGCAACTCTGGGCGCAGCAAAGGTGTGCGAACCGCTGAAAACATTGATTCAGGTGCAAATCAGCTTGAAACGGACAACAAGAAATCTGGGAGACGACTATCAGCTGTGACAGGAATCAAACGGGAGAGCATTCGGAAAATAATCACGTTGGATTTGAGAATGAAGTCATTCAAAATTATGTGTTTGCAACAGCTTAGCGAACAAGACTACCAGCGTCGTTTGATGTTTTGTGAACGCATTGAAACAATAATTGAACAAAACCAGATAAGATTAAGTGACATAATATTCAGTGATGAATGCCACATCTATCTCAATGGGTTCATCAACAGACAGAATTACCGGTGTTGGTCACAAAACAAGCCAAATATACACTTGGAGAAACCTCTGCATTCACCAAAAGTTACTGTCTGGTGTGGTTTGAGTAGCAGCAAGGTTTATGGTCCTTACTTTTTTGAGGACCCAGAGACAAGGAGACCGCTTTCAGTAACTTCAGAAAGATATGTAGAAATGCTGAACACTGTTTTTGAACAAGAAAACTGCAGCAACAAGTGGTTTCAGCAAGACGGAGCAACAGCCCACACAACTAGGCAATCACTGGAATGTTTAACAAGATTTTTTGAACAAAGATTCATTTCTCATCGCTCGCAGGTTCCCTGGCCCGCAAGATCTCCCGATCTATCACCTATGAACTTTTTTCTCTGGGGATTTGTCAAGGACAAAGTATTCAGGCAAGAGCCATCCTCTATCGAAGAATTAAAGCAAGCGGTGGTAGAGAGTGTACAGTCCATTGAATGCAGCGTTTTGGAAAATGTAATAAATAACTTCCTTTCCCGTTGTGTGAAATGTAAGAATGTCCAGGGACGTCACTTTGAACACATGTAGAATAAATTAAAACTTTAAAATGTTCTCTTTCGAATGCTTTTTATTTCATTTGTGAAGCTGCAATAATGACTGAGTAATAAGCGATTAAAAACAGGGACAATTTTTGTGGTCACACGGTATAATATATATATACTAGTACAGTTCCCGTCGCTTCGCTGACGGTTAGACAGGCTAAACTACAAAAAAAGAACCCAGCCGTGAAAATTTTGAGCTTCACATTGTGTCAACATTTCTGAATCTGGTATCTCCCAAAACCTCCTCACCCCCATTCATACAACTTGGGGGCTAACCCCCTCCTCCATTACCCCCACCCCTCCCCATTACCCCACCCATCCCCCATTACCCCCACCCCCACCCTTCACCCTTCACCCCATTACTACCTCCCCCATTACCCCCACCCCTCCCCATTACCCCACCCCTCCCCCATTACCCCCACCCCCACCCTTCCCCCATTGCTAAACTACAGAAAAGAAAAGAACGCAGCCGTGAAAATTTTGAGCTTCACATTGTGTCATTTCTGAATCTGGTATCTCCCAGAACCTCCTCACCCCCATTCATGCAACTTGGGGGCTAACCCCCTCCCCCATTACCCCCACAGACAGGCTAAACTATAGAAAAGAACACAGTCATGAAAATCTTGAGCTTCACATTGCCGCCCGTAATACAATTTCTGAATTTTTTTCTCACAATTTTTTCTCACAATTTCTGAAAGTGTGACGGACAGACGGACAGACGGACAGACGGACAGCTCTCTTATAATAGTATAGATTTGCAGCTACCGCTTACCCTGTGGACACACCCACCGCACGCCACTGATACTGTGTATATATGTATATATATATGTGAGTGTGTATGCATGTATAGAAAAGTTTCTTTTATATATATGCGTGTATGTGAACTCCAAGGGGGATCCTAACCTAAGGCAGCTCAGGGCCACAAAAGTATATGAAATGTACGTATGTATGTGGGTGTGTATGCATGTACGTTTGCCAGTAACACAGTATAAATGAAGACTTCTAGGAGCTCCTCCCATCAACAATACGTAGTCGAGATGAGGGCTACGCCAATCGTCTAAGTATAGACGTTAAGACCTCCAGTATAGACATTAGGAGCTCTCCCATCAGCAGCACGAGGCCGAGATTGGGGTATACCAATCGTCTACGTCTAGACTTTAAGACCTCACAGCATTAACACAGTATTACATATCCGACTTACTAACCAACGCCTGATAGACCAATATGGTCTCAAAATACGACACAGACAATAGTCAAAGCTATTACTCTTCTCAGTAACGTATTAAAATACGTTTATGAGGCCATAATAGACCAGTAAGATCTCAGAAAACAGCACAGCCAATAGTCAAAGCTATTGAACTTCTCGTGGTAGAAAACCACCACGAGGCCATGTGTTGTCGGCTTGGCGCTCTCTTAAACAAAAACTCAAATATGGTAAACCAAATTTAAAGCAAAAACAAATTTTTTGTCTTAATGTACAAATATATCTTTAAATCTTATTATAAAAAATATTAATTTAATTTTAAAATAAAACTAGATTTTATTTTACGGTAATTTATCCATTTTTCGCCGTTTATCCCGCATTAAAGAAGAATTATTTAAAGCATGTTTTTGTCTT
Organism: Bathynomus jamesi; assembly: GCA_023014485.1. Classification (NCBI taxonomy): domain Eukaryota; kingdom Metazoa; phylum Arthropoda; class Malacostraca; order Isopoda; family Cirolanidae; genus Bathynomus; species Bathynomus jamesi. The sequence goes on from JAJOZX010000943.1 coordinate 697,967, forward strand.
AATATAGCCAAATTTATCTTTAAATTATATAAAAAATATTAATTTAATTGTTAATGCAGATTTTACACCATGGGCCTCACTCGAACAAATGCCGTAATTCTCCTACATACGCGCAGAAATCAATGCCCCAAGGGGGCACCTTCCGCATGCCGTACATTATATACATTTTAACTGCAAACACGCAGTATAATTAACGTAAAGAACGACGCTTGTATAGAAGAATATTCCGCGCAAGATGAGGAGGAAGAACGAAACAAATGAAATTACGGCATTTGTTCGAGTGAGGCCCATGGTGTAATGGTTATCATATCTGACCGGCAATCGGAAGATCCCGGGTTCGATTCCCGGGTGGTTACCTCATTTTTTCATTTGTTTCGTTCTTCCTCCTCATCTTGCGAGGAATATTCTCCTATACAAGCGTCGTTCTTTACGTTAATTATACTGCGTGTTTGCAGTTAAAATATCTATAATGTACGGCATGCGGGAGGTGCCCCCTTGGGGCATTGGTTTCTGCGCGTATGTAGGAAAATTACGGCATTTGTTCGAGTGAGGCCCATGGTGTAATGGTTATCATATCTGACCGGCAATCGGAAGATCCCGGATATATATATATATATATATATATATATATATATAAAAGATATAATGTTCAAACACTATTTTCTATATTTATACCCAATTGCGATTTATATAGGGCTGTGCTAAAAATTCCATTCTTTATGTACATAAAGAAAACTGTATAAAGGATTTTGTGGGGAATGGTAACATTGTTACTGCCTTTTCAGTAAAATTATTGACGCTAAATTTCTTCTCCACGATGTAAAAAATAGAATAAAATAATGTAAAACTAAACTTAGTTTAGCAAATAAAATACATTATCATGAGAAAATTAACCGTTACAAAAAGAAGTGATTTAGAAGTTTTCAAAGCGTGCCGGCTTAATTCAATTTAAACTTGTAACGGTTATAAACGTTAACTACTTTAACTTGCGCGATGCTGTCGCAGAAAGGGACGTGTGCTTAGTGTGGGATTAATTGGTGGTATACTGATTTTAAAGATTAAAACGGCGGTCCTATGGCGATTACCGAGAGATCGGTTTGTTTCTTTTGCGAGTTGAGTAAAGAGATAGTGAATTTAAAACGTAGTGTACGCGAGGTGACGAGACGACTTGCAATGCTTGAAGAGGGCAGGGGTAGGCAATACTAACGTTGAAGGGTGATGTTAGGAATCTAGTTTCTAGTATAGGTAGCTTATCGGGAAGGGTAAATAGAGTTGAGGAAGGGGTTAAGGTAGGCCCGAGATTAGTAGACGGGGAGGGATTTACAGTAGTTAATGGTAGACCAAGGCCACGTACGTTAGGTGATAGGAATTCCCCTCCTATCGAGGTCTCGAACCCTTTCGCTCAGTTGGATAGGGATGTGAACGAGGGGGAAACGATTTTAATTGGGGACTCCTTAGTGCGTCATATGGATAAGGAGTTCGTTGAACGGAATCCAACCAAGAAGAGGGTCTATCTACCAAGGGCCAGGGTTGAGAGAATTAGAGACGAAGTAGATAGGATTGATGTTGCCCCCCGTCACTTGATGTTCGTGACGAGGGTAGTGGGCAACGACTCGTATAGACCCGATATGAGAGAACCTTAGTTTTTGGAGAGATACAGGGGGTTAATTAGGTCACTGAAGGTAAGGTCAGACAGGTCTTCAGTTCTAGGTATTATCCCGAGGCACGGTTTAGGTTTTAAGATTACGTCCAAAACAATATTTTTGAACACTAAGCTAGAAGAGATTTGTGCTCAGGAAAATGTACACTTCGTAAAGCTGTGGTCAGAATTTAGTGATCCTAGCCTTTTTATAAAAGATGGGGGTGCAGTTCAATGAAATAGGGAATGCTAAGCTAGGTAGGTTAATCGATGAGAACGTTCGAAAGCTGTATAGGTCGAAGCCCTCTTTAAACGTTGTGGGTCAGGGAAACGCCGACCGGACGTGAAAAATAGTTTAAAATACCGATCCGTGGTAAAAATAATTTAAACGTCTTTTATTGTAATGCGCGTAGTATTAGAAATAAATTGAACGAACTCAAGGCGATAATTTATTCCGGGAACTACAATATAGTTGCTATAACAGAAACGTGGTTAAATACCGCGACTCGGGACTTTTTGGGGAAACTTGATATAGGAGGTTTTAAACTTTTTACTAATGACAGATTACATAGGATTGGTGGCGGCGTTTTGTTGTACATTCGTAATTCCCTTAAGGCTACCGAGGTTACGATAGACTTCCCTACAGCAATTAATGCGATATGCGTTGAAGTTAGGGCGCGTAGTATTAGATTTAATTTCGTTGTTGTTTGTAGACCTCCCGTTCAACCTCTCGATACCGATACTAGATTTTACACACTTCTTGGTAACTATTAATAATCGGGATAGTATAATTGTCGGAGACTTTAACTGCCCTAACGTTAATTACGAGACTTTTACTGGTAATAATGAGGGTTTGAGACTGAATTCATGGGAGATAATTTTTTACGACAGATGGTTACCGAACCAACGCGCGGTGACAATATTTTAGACGTGGTGATGACGAACGACGAAAATATAGTCGAAGGTTTGGAAGTAGGTGAGAGTTTGGGATGTATTAATCACCAAATTATTAGGTTTAAGCTATTGATAGAAAACAGTAAGGACAGTAACGTAATAGAAGTCCCTGATTTTCGTAGGGTTAATTTTGATAATTTTGCGGACAGGATGAGAGTAGTGTACTTGGATAATTTTTTTATGGCTAATGACGCAAATTTTCATTGGGAGACGTTTAAAGGTTTTTTTTAATATCGAAAGGGAGTTTATTCCTCGTAGGCCCAAACGCGCTAGAAATCATGGTAGGCCCAAGTCGTGGACTAGGGAAATAGGTGAGTTTATAAACGAGCGTAACAGAACGTATACAATTAATAAGCACAATGGCACGGTAGCTACCGTTAGTAGATATATCGAGGTTAGACGTCATGTTAAAAGATCTGTTAGGAATGCTAAGCGTAATTTAGAGATACTTATAGCTACAGATAGTGAACATAATCCCAAAAAGTTTTTTGACTACGTCAATAAATCGTAAGCCGATAAAAGATAAGATAGGCCCTCTAGTAGCGAGATTATTTTGAATGAAATAACTATTTACGAGGGTGAGATTACGCATTATATCGATACGCTAAAAGTTAGCAAGGCTCTAGGCCCTGACGCACCTTATCCTAGACAATTGGAAGATTTGAATGAAGTTATCGTAGGCCCATTAACAAAAATTTTTAATAAGTCACTGGAATTGGGGATTATTCCTGAAGACTTCAAATTAGCTAACGCTACACCCATTTTTAAAAAAGGCGACGGCACAGTAGCTAGCAGTTATAGGCCTATTAGCTTAACGTCAATTGTCGGTAAACTTTTGGAATCCGTAGTTAGGGATCGTATCGTCAATCACTTAGAAAGTCGCGATTTGATTAACTAACTTTTTAGAGTTTTATAACGAAATAGTGCGCAAATACCTTAGGCATAGAGCGGCTGATGTTATTTATTTAAACTTTTAAAAAGCGTTCGATACAGTTCCGCATAGAAGATTAATTGCGAAGGTTAAAGCGCACGATATACGCGTTGAGGTAGCTAACTGGTTAGAAGAATGGCTTCGTGCCAGGAAACAGAGGGTCGTTGTTAATTGTAGGGAATCGGGGTGGTTGAATGTAGGTAGCGGTGTCCCTCAGGGTTCAGTGTTAGGCCCATTGCTATTCGTAATCTACATTAACGACATAGATGTAGGCTTGACCAATAACGTGTCGAACTTCGCGGACGATACTAAAATAGGCAGTAAAATTGTTAACGTGGACGATAGAAATAGGCTCCAAGACGATGTAAATAGGTTTATGGAGTGGACGGATAAGTGGCAGATGCAATTTAACGTAAACAAATGTAAAGTTTTGCATATAGGTTCTCGTAACAACAATTGCACGTACACGATGGACGATAGACAGTTAGTGAGCGTTGACGAGGAAGTAGATTTAGGCGTACGCGTATCTAAGGATTTAAAAGTTAGGAACCAGTGCCTGGAGTCTTGCGCAAAAGCTAATAGGATGTTAGGCTTCATAGCGCGTAATTTCGAATTTAAATCGAAAAATATTATATTGCCCCTTTACAAATCCTTAGTCAGCTCAGAATATGCCGTTCAGTTTTGGTGCCCGTATTTGCGTAAGGATATTGATAGGTTGGAAAGGGTTCAGCGTCGCGCCACGAAACTAATTCCGTCACTACGCAACAAGTCTTACGAAGATAGGATTGAAGAGTTAGACTTGCATTCACTCGAAACTAGGAGATTAAGGCGGGAGCTTATTGAAGTTTTGAAACTCGTTAATAAAATCGATAACGTAAATTTTGACAAATTGTTCATTTTCTATAATAGCAATACTCGTAATAACGGATTTAAATTACATGGCAGACATTTCATTACTAACATCGTTAAAAACGTTTTTACGTTTAAAGTAATTGATAAATGGAATAATCTTCCCGTGTCCGTCGTGAGCCCTACCAGCGTTAATATGTTTAGAAAAGGTTTAGATAGGCATTTTAAAAATATTAAGGTCGTTTAAAATAAAACAGTTAGCAACAGGAGCTCTGGGGGTAATGGTCGAGAATTGAGTCTGTTGAGATTAATGCCAGCTTGTGACATGCCAACGTGTGATATGCCAGCAATAAAATTATATTATTAAGGAAAAAAATTAGACGAACACGAACTTAGATGTAGCTCGTACCGTAAACTAACCCAGTTTTTGTTATATTCTTCATACTTTTTTGTTTCTTTTCTCATCCCCTCTTTACTTGCACATCTGTAGTGTGCATGGTATGACATTGTTTCTTTGAGTTAAGACTGTGTTTGCCTGATTTGTAAGCGTTCTTATTTTAATTCTTTTCATCTTTCACCCATTTCCTATTCTCTTCGACTATTTTTCCGACTTGTCGGCAGTAGCCGGCAGATAATGATGGTAAGTCGTTCTCTCTCTTTTTTTGAATGAATGTTAACCTACGAATGATAGGTTTCGCTACTTACTTAACCCCTTATGCGCTTCTTTTAAATCTCTATTCTCTTCTTTTAAAACCCCACTCTCTTCTTTCTCTCGGACTAACCTTAGAGTGGATCTTCGGGTCTTTGTTAGCCTTAGCTTCTGTAGATCTGTTCTGTAGAATGTTATTATTAATAATTTCAGCTTACTACATTAATCCGCCTTGACCCCCTCCTTCATGCATTAAAAAAGTTCTGGGACTGTTTAATTTCCTTCGTATCGACAAAGGTCATATGGCAGAGAGGACCTACAGTTTTATGTGGGGGTCCAGCTCTCTAAGCTGCTATATCATCTAAACGTGGAAGATGAGGGTCACCCATCCAACAACTTAACAGACCCGACGCTGCTTCACAGCTCAAATCTATCTATGAAGCGTCGATGATGCAATGGCGTGACATCGCTTTTCTTACTACGAAGGAGCGACAAATAGTTGTTTGTAGATGTACAATTTAGATCGCTGTCAAATTATTATTTGTAAAACTAAACTGAGTTTAGCAAATAAAATACATTCTCATGAGAAAATTAAGCATTACAAAAGGAAGTGAATATAGTGTTATTATTAATAACTTCAGCTTACTACATTAATCCGCCTTGGCCCCCTCCTTCATGCATTAAAAAGTTCTGGGACTGTTTAATTTCCTTCGTAACGACAAAGGTCATATGGCAGAGAGGACCTACAGTTTTATGTGGGGTCCAGCTCTCTAAGTCAATATATCATCTAAACGTGGAAGATAGGGGTCACCCATCCAACAACTTATCAGACCAGCCGCTGCTTAACACCTCAAATCTAACTGTGAAGGTCGGATGATGCATAGGACGCGACAGCGCTTTTCTTACTATAAAATATTATGAAATGTATATTAAGTTCATATACAAAGTCTAAATGCAGTTGAAATATTGTTTTCTTTAATTTTCATATAATTTTATTGACTTTCTTCTCGCATTTCAGATTCTATCAGAAAATGTTAAGCTATAAAGGCCCAAGACATCATTACAAACAGACATAATCGATTTATCTAAGTACGATAGAGTTTTGATATACGTTGGCTCCAGAAGGATGAGTGAGTTGCCCACCTGGACAGGTGAAACGTCACGATAAGAAATTTCGTACTAATAACAAATGTTTTAAATTATTTTCTCTTCCTCTCTCTCTCTCACACACACACACACAACACACACACACACATACACACACACACACACACACACACACACATATATATACATATATATATATACAGGGTGTTTCAAAAGTCCCTCATTATTTTTAAAATTTTATTAAAATAGCAATTACAAGAGGAACCAAATGACAATTTGGTTGCTGGGTCTACGATTCATGAGAATTTTGGTGGCATCAAATTTGGCTTCATAAGTCTACTGGAAAGTCACTGGTACACCTCAACGTGGGCACCGTCTTTTTCGAAAAAAGCGAGCCACCGTTTTACGCATTCTTGGCCGACATTGGACAACATTTCGGGAATAACAGAAGCACACGCATTCCTGATCCGTTCTTCTAGTGTGGGGAGGACTCGCGGCTTGGTGGCGTACACTTTGCTCTTAATGTAGCCCCACTAAAAGAAGTCGCATGTGGTAAGATCAGGCGAGCGAGCAGCCCATTCGATGGGACTACGGCGACCAATCCACCGATCCGGGAACTGCTTATTCAGAAATGAGCGAACCTCACGCGAGTAAAGAGCAGGGGCACCGTCTTGCTGGAAAATGACTTCTTGCATGTCAGCTACAGCTGACAGTTGGGGGATGCAGAACTCCTGAAGCATACGAAGGTAATTGTCTCCGTTGACGTTCACGGAATTTCTATCTTGATCCCGGAAGAAGAACGGACCAATCAGCCCAGCTGAGGAGCTGGCACACCAGACGACCAATTTCGGCGTGTCCCTTTCATGTTCACGGATCTCCGCAGGATTGTGAGTTCCCCAGATGCGGGTGTTGTGCCGATTGACGCGACCAGAAAGGTGGAAGAGAGCTTCGTCGCTGAACCACATGTGCTCCAGGATCGATGGTCTCTTTCGTAGTGATGCAGCAGTGTCTCACACAATCTCCACCCGGCAATCGTAGTTGAGGTTCCAGCTTCTGAACCACCTGGATCTTGTACGGATACAGCTTGAGACCAGCCGCAAAATCCGTTGGATAGATGTCGCGCTGATGTTCAGTTCCGCAGCAGCTCGCCAAATGGACTTTCCTTGACTCTGAGTAAACGCCTCACGGACAGTTTCGACATTCTCCTCACTCCGCCCACTTCGAGGTCTTCCTGATCGTGGTTTGTCCTTTACGGATCCGGTCTCCATAAACTTCCGGTGGGTGGCGACGATGGTGTTCCTATCCGGTGCATAATGCTGTCCGTAGACTGCCCGGAATCGTCGCTGCACTTCGACCACAGATTGAAAAACCTCCTGCCATGCAGCGATTTTACACCTCTGCTCTAGAGTCAGCATGGTAGCAGAAAAAAACGGAGCAAAACTTCAAATGTAGACTCAAAAACATTCTCAACTACTGAGTAAGAGTTTACCACAAGATGAACGTCGTTGGTCGATTAGCTGCAAAGAAAATTGAAAATCAAATTAGTGAGGGACTTTTGAAACACCCGGTATATCGGGTGGGCAATAAAAAAGGGAGACCTTGAACTTTGACTGTAAAATCCCAAGTTATGATCAGATTTCAATATTTTTTTCACACTCCACAACTAAGTAAATTTCCTATCCAATGAGCGGATTTCAAAGAAAACTAATGAAAATTCTGGATTTATTGAGCATTTATTTAAGCCACTGGAAATTCTCCATTGACACTACTACTACATTGTATGTGTAGATAAAAAGTTACAAAGTACTCACATATGGTGCTACCTTGATGTTAAAAAAATTGCTCGATATGTTTACCACGAACTTCTACAACCTTTTTCAGTCTTGGACGGAACTCATCTATGGCTTTATTGATTTGTTATTGTGGTAGCTCATCCCATTTTTCCAGAAGAAGCTGTCGTAAATGAGCGACATTTCTTATTTTGACCCGATAAATTCTCTGTTACAAATTTTCCCCAAGGCCGTAATCGACAGGATTTAAATCAGAACTGTTTGGTGGCCAAATTTAATACCGCTACCTGGTATTCTTTCGATATCTCCTATTTTATCGATTTTCATTTTCTTGAAGAAGCTTGTCCAAACCTCCTGCAGTTGGCTTACGTTATTTAAAATCATTTTAACTTATGATTAGCAAGATTTTTCGCCATAAATGCAATTTTTTAGCTAAAATGCTAAAAGATGGCATACAAACCACAAAATGACATAGTACTAACATACTAAAATTTCATGGTTCCATGTACCGTATCTGCCGAGATTTGAAGGATTTAAAAGTTCTCCCTTTTTTGGGGCCGACCCGTCAATGCAGTAGTAGTGTAAACGGAGAATTTCTAGTGGCATGAAGAAATGTTCAATAAATCCGTAATTTTCATTAATTTTCTTTGAAATCCGATCATCGTATAATAAATTTACTTAGTTGTGGGGTGTAAAAAAAAATTGAAATGTGACCATAACTTTGGATTTTACAGCCAAAGTTCGAGGTCTCCCTTTTTTTTTTCCCACCCGATATATATATATATAATCTTAAACAAAGATCGTTACAACGGTCAAAGTTGAAGTCTTCAAAAGAAGACTAGATGCTTCGCTCAGTACGATATCAGATGAGCCGGGTGTACCTGGTTATGTGCGTCAGAGAGTGCAAGAGAAGGACTCGTTCATTCACCAGGCCTAGAGGCAAGGCCCACCATTAGGGCCTGTGTGTGAAGACAGACCAACGTACGGGGCTGCTACGAAGTTACGATATATATATATATATATATATATATTGACGTGTTTTCTACCTCGTGGTGTACGGACGTTTTGGTTCCGCTCTGTGTAATATCGAAATAACTAGTGTTTATAAGTTCAGCAGTAAATGCTATCTTATACCAGTGTGTATTAAACATCAGTAAATTCGTGATAATAATTTATTAAGTGAAAGCCGGTGGCATATAACGTGTACAAAGAAAAACTACATCAATTGAAACAATTTGAAAATAACTTGAACGGAAAATCAGCCCCTGAGATTTTAAATTAGGCCTATACAGGGAAAGAAGGTCAGAGAAAATTCGAAAGAGCCATAAAAGAGGAAGGTCAAGTTTACCAGACGAAATTTGAGAAGTGAGAAGGAAAAAGGCAAACTTAGGAAAGAATAAATATTAAGGGAAAAAGGAATAAAGAGAGAATAAAGAATAATAAAGAATAAAGGAAGCAGAAAGGAAAGAATAAACGAAAGAATAAAGGAAAGAATGGCAAAAAATACGAAGAACTGTGTAAATTGCGGAAAATTCAGAAAGCTGAATAGAGCTGGATTATGTTTAATGGAATGCGCTGAGCAACAGCTTTGCGGTTGCAAAAATAAAGCGAACCAGGCCACGGGCTTAAAATGCATTCTGTGCAATACCTTTAAACACTAAAAGACAAGAAAATGATAAATAGAATAAATAACAAAATCATAGGCATTTAAGACTTCCTGTGCATCACATGCATGGAAAAAAATAAGAATATGTTACAAAGAACAATGAATATGGGCAATACAATCAATACATGTTTACCGACAGATGACAAGGAAACAATAGGAAACGCTGACACAAACAAACACGAGGAACAGGAAAACTCAATACAGGAAAGCATGCTTCAGCAGGAACACGAGGCTCAGGACAACACAATACAAGAAAGCACGCTCCAGCACGCTACGATACAGGGAGATGCAAAAGTAGCCTCAGAAAATTAAATATCCCCTGCCAAAGAGAGAGACAACAGAAACACAAAAGAGAAAGAGAGGAATACCAGGAATACAAAGGAGAAAGAGGAAAGTACCAATGAAAATTCGTCGAAGACAGAAAAACCACTGAGTAGGGAAGAAGTTGTGGCGTAACAGAAAAAAGCAATTGAATCTCGTAAGGAGATTAAACGACGGGCCATATGTGAATCCTCTAAAATAGGGTCGTGCATATATGGTGCAAACTGCAAATACAGTCATCCAAAAAAATGCCTCGATATGATGAGGAATCGAAAACTTTTTCCACCCTCCTATGCGCAGACAGTCACTGACAGAGAAAATGCCTAAATATAGAGTGCCCATATTTTCACATAGAGGGTATCCAAAGAAGAGAACGGGGAAGAATAGACCCTATCCGTATTAGAAGTAACAACAGAAGCAAGGAAACAAATTTTTTGGAGGAAATGACAACGATAAAAGCACAGCGACTCCGCAGGTATAATCCCCACACCATTACATACATCACCCCTCTATCCAGCATCACCCACCGATAATACAACCACAGTGGTATCAAGTGCCAAACCCCAATTCTCCCAAATGCAGCGGAGACGACCACTATATAGGAAAACTGAACACAGAAATTAGAAACCCAATAAATATTTTGTACACAAATATTCAAGGCCTCTACACGGACTATGCAGGCTGCAAATTACAATACTTACAGAATTTAGCTACCGAATCCAGCATAGATATTATATGCCTAACGGAAACACACTTGCATAAATACGAAAAATGCTGTGGAAACTGTATTGAGGATACTTAGCATTGCTGGATTACAACATACACAGAGCAAATAAAGTGGCTAGATGAGGGGGGGGGGGTTGCATCTATGTGAAAAACACATACACATGTAAAGTGAAGGTAAACAAATCAAATAGCACAGTTGAAGTTATTATATTAGAAGTAAAAGAACGGAATCTAACCATTATGAACATCTACAGACCACCAAACACCACAAAAAGTGAATTCCAATTTGCTACAAATGAAATAGAAAATATATTAAAATTACTTGAAACTCCAGCAACAAATATTCTAATTTTCGGAAATTTTAATTTCCCATTCATATCATGGAAGGAAAATGACGAAGTCATATATGTCGAGAAGTTTCACGGCAACATTACTAAAGATGATAAAAGCCAAGCAACAATGCTATTAGATATTATAGATCATTACTCCCTTACCCAGGAAATCTGTGAAGCCACGAGAAAGGAGAACGTTTTGGATTTAATTTTGACAAATGACAACGAGAGAATAATAAATAAAATAGTAACGCACACAAAGTTCTCCGACCATAACCTCATCGATATACAATTGAAGTTAGCACCCAGAGGTCCCAAAACGCATCCTAGAGAGGCAGATGGAATATTTGAGGGCTTAAACATAAATTTAAAGAAAGTACATTGGGAAAACGTAAATAAAGATTTAAAGGAGGTAAATTGGGAATTGCTACTTCACGAGAAGATCCACAAGAGATACTATGTATAATAGAGACAGAAACCAAACCTATAATACTGAAACATATTCCAGAGAGACAGGAAAGAAAACGTAGCAAGCTCGAGAGAAAAATCAGGACACTATTCAGGCAACGAAGACAAACCATGAAACATCTCCACAGATGTAGAACTGATGCAAAGAGACTCAAACTAGAGAGGAAACTTAGCGAAATAGAAATGGACCTAAAGCAACCATTTATACATAAGACAAACGAGGAGGAAAACAAGGTAGCAGAAAGCATAAAAAATAACCCAAAATATTTCTACACGTTTACGAAAAGAAAAATGCAGTGTAAGGAGAATATCGGTTCGTTGACAGACGGGGAGGCCGAATACACAACTGACCTGAAAGAAATAAGTGAACTGCTTAGGGAACAATTTAACTCTGTGTTTAGCACCCCTAAGTCTGAGATGGAAGTGGAAAACCCAGACGAAGTTTTCGACAAAGATACAAATCAACCAAGAACAAATGCAGCACCAGGGCTAGAGACATGGAGTGCCACGTTTCTGAAGAAATGCAAAGAGAGCATTGCCAAACCGCTACACTTACTATGGAGGAAATCACTCGACACAGGACAAGTTCCACTCCCCTTAAAGAACGCGAACACTGCCCCCCCCCCCTATTTAAAGGTGGTAGCAGAGCAATGCCCAAGAATTATCGGCCAGTGGCTCACACCTCACACCTTCTAAAGTGTTTTGAACGTATAATTAGAGGCAAAACTACCTACTACTTATAAGGAAAAGACTTGTACAACCCAAATCAACATGGCTTCAGGGCTAGAAGATCATACCTATCACAACTACTAGACCCCCAGGAGAAAATGCTAGAAACATTGTGTCGAGGACAAAACATAGATGTAATATATACGGACTTTAATATACGAGTGTCCCAAAAAAATGTTTACACATCATATTAACATACTGTATATATCAATAAGCAAAATAGGCGGATAGTAAATAGATAGCAAATAGGCTTCTTTAATGTTTAAATGTTCGAAATATCAGCCAGCAGCGTCAATACCTTCATGGTTGTGCTGCTTACTTTAATGTTTTAAATGTTCAAAATGTCTGCCACTAGCATCAATACATTCTTGACAACGGCGCGCAACAGATCGGCATACTGTTCGGATTGTTCGGAGTGGAATGTTGGCACAGGCTATTTCAATTTCGTGTCTCAAGGCCTGTAGTGTCCTTGGTTTTTCAGCAAACACACTGTTCTTCAGAGTGCTCCACAAGTAAAAGTCTAAGGGTGTTAAGTCAGAAGATCGTGGAGGATACTCCGTACATCATCTACGTCCTATTCATCTTCTAGGAAAACAAACATTGAGAAAATTTCTAACCTCATTGTGATAATGTGGTGGCGCGCCATCCTGTTGAAAGTAACACTCTTCCAAAAAAAGAGCTCTGATTGAAGGTACAATGTTGTCTTGCAGCATTGATAAGTAAGCAGCACCTGTGATAGTGTCCTCCAAGAAAAATGGCCCTATCAGTCCTCTGGAAGACAGACCACACCACACTGACACCCCTGGTTGATTAAGTGCTCGTTCTTCTGTTACGTTTGGATTTTCGGTGGCCCAGTACACACAGTTGTGTCGATTGATAGTACCATTAAGTTTAAACGTGGCTTCATCGGACCAAACAATGAAATCAGGAAAAGATTGTTTTTCATCACACATGTGCAAAAACCACTCACAAAATTCTTTTCGACGATCTGGATCGTCCTCATTCATTGCATGGAGCAGTCTAGGTATGTACGGTTTCCACTTTTCACGTCGCAAAATGCGATGAACGCTGGATTTAGAAACACCAGTCTCACGAGAACATTGCCTTGTAGACTTATTTGGAGAGTTTGTGAAGGCCTGTAACACGGTCTCAACACTTTCATTGTCAGTTGAAGTGCGACGTCTTCCAGATCGGCCTTTGTTGACGTTTTGCACTGTTCCGTCAGTCTCAAACTTATCATGTAATCTTGTAATTGTTACCCGTGATGGTGGTAATGTTCCAAACTCATTTCTCCAATGTCTCTGTACCTCAGCCACATTCTCCGTCTTCCAGTAGTGCTTCAGAATCCACTTACGTTGCTCAAACGATAACTGCAATGCCGCCATTTCCTGTAACAAGGGATACTACTGGTATTTAAGTACAATACACCATTACTATACTACTATACTACTATTACTAAGTACTATAAATATACTAATACATCAGCGCATATTACTATCATCTAAAGTGTGCATGTAGAGATATATATATATATATATATATATATATATATATGTTAATATGATGTGTAAACATTTTATTGGGACACCCGGTATACGGACTTAGGAATTACTGGAAAGCTAGGAAGGTGGATATTTAATTTCTTGACGCAAAGAACACAAAGAGTGGTGGTAAACGGAGTTAAATCGGAAGTCTCGGAAGTCGTGAGCTCTATCCCACAAGGGACAGTATTAGCTCCCTTGCTGTTCTTAATAATGATTGCAGATATTGACGCAGATATTAAGAACAGTATTGTATCATGCTTCGCAGATGTCACAAAAGATATGTAAAGAAATATTGAACGAAGATGGCATAAGAAAATTACAAAACGACATTGAAACAATATTCCAGGGGACAGAAGACAACAATCTGAAGTTCAACGAAGAAAAATTCCAACTTCTAAGATATGGTAATAGCAAGGAGCTACACAAAAAAAAAGGATACAAAACTATACAAGCCAAACAGATAACACCAAATCCACAAGTCAGGGATCTTGGAGTAAGAATGTCGTCGGATGCAGAATTCAGAGAGCACTATAAAATCAAAATTACAACGGCTAGAAAAATAATGGGAATCATCTGGAGGAGCTTCCACAGCAGAAAAGCAAACATCATGCTCAAATTATGGAAGAGTCTCAGGATAAGATTCGGTAGAACACATCCACCAAACTCGATACTGATATTTATACAGCGAGATAGAGCGAAAAGAAAACAAGAAAACTTTTTTCTATACTAATTTTGCCGGAAATTCATATTTATCGAGATATTTACTTTCGAAATTATTAAATTTTGGCGCCATTATTCACTAGTCCAACCATTTCGTCCTATGTGTATGTAGTCATGTTATTATCATTAGCCAATCAGCGCCTGCCCGATTGTCACGTGATATTCCCGCGCAGGTCCAGCGGCTGAAATTTGAATCCAACAGTCGCTTTAGAATGGCTGTCTGTGATGGAAGCTTCCACTCCGAGTGGGACGTCATCTAGACCTAGGTTACGTTAGGGGTACTACTTGCCTTTCTGGGTCCCGAATTCATTATGGGGTATCCATGCCCGGTTAGGTCAACTGTATGCCTGGTTAGGTTAACTGTATACCCTTTACAATTGGTTAAGTTAAGTTGTGTTATTTTCGTTAGTTTTAATGAAAATATCACGACTGGTTCTAACCTAGGCCTAGATATGACGTCCCACTCGGACTGGGTTAGGTTAGGTTACTTTTGCCGTGAATATTACTGACGAAAATAGGTTTTTCTGGTGTATTTAATGCTGTTTCAATTGATTCTGGCCTTTTTAGCCCACAATTTCCCTCCTCTTCAAAGCCTTGTGGGTGAGGGGGTATCTCCATAACGGTGCATTTGCGGCAAAAATTAAGGTCAGATTCAATTGAAACAACCTGAAATACACCAGAAAAACCTATTTTCGTTACCAGTTTGGGTGGATGTGTTCTAGTGAATCTTTACCGAGTCTCGTCCTACCAATACAGTAATTGAGTATTGCTCAGTACTCACAAGCCCACACAGTAAACGAGACAATGGGAATATTGAAGCTATACAAAGGACTTTTACGTCTAAGATAGAGGAAACGGAAAGTGAAGACTACTGGTCTCGACTACAATCCCTGGAAGTCTGCTCTCTCGAAAGAAGGCGCGAGCAGTACACAATAATATACATATGGAAAATACTTACGGGCTCTGTCACTAACCTTAGAAATGAAATAGAAACAAACTGGAATGAGAGAAGAGGCAGATTTTGTGCGGTCCCAGCTGCGGTGGGACAAGGGGCCATGGAAACGAGGATGGAAAATGCCCTCAGAATACGAGGCCCAAAGCAGGTCGATCCTGAACCGTCGTTCAAACTCACCTAAAGTATAAGTATAAGTATAAGTATATATATATATATATATATATATATATATATATATATATATCCCCGCAAGGGGGTTCTAAGCTCGTGCTCTTGAGTGCTCTTTGTGCTCGTTTGTACGTGCTTGTTCCTGGAGGTTTCACGTGCGCCCTCCCGGCCCTAGCACCCAAGGATGATGGGGCTCGACCCTGCAGTCCTTGTCATCCTTGGTCTTTTTCCACTTCGACTGTCCCCTCCACCCTTTCTTTTTCCTCTGTCTTTCCTCTCACTTTTTCTTTGTTTTTCCGCTGAGATATGCCCTTTAAATAGAGGCGAATCGGTTCTTCCTGAACTAAAAAAAAAAATATATATATATATATATTACTTGCTTTATGTGAGTTAGAATGACGGTTCAGAATCGGCCTGCATTCAACCCCTCTACAGCACCCCGCCTCATTTATATACATACACCGTATATATATATATATATATATATATATATATATATATATATATATACACGCAAAGAAAACGGAAATGGTAATACTTTATTAATGAAATTTCTGCAAACAGTAACTCATTCTTCACAAGCCGTATAATGATGACCAGGATACCCAAATTGAACCACCTTCATCGGATGAACCTCACTTAATTTCTCAGTTAAATGATCTAGTCATAGAATTGAATTTATGTAAAAATCAGGCTTCGCTCTGCTCTTAGCTTCTAGATTAAAAGGTTGGAATCTTTTACATAAGACTAAAAATATCGTTTCGTAAGCGCTGGGTACACTTCACATCGTTTTCTCTATGGAAAGTGATTTAATGTATTGTAATGATGTGAACGCACTCATGGAGGCAGCTGGATGAGAGCACAATCCGAAGGAATTGAGGCTTTTTATCGAATCAACAAAGTTGAGTTTGAAAGCTGTACTATCGCACAGTGGTGATATCTAAGCATCGGCTCTGGTTGCACATAAAGTTCATATGATTACAGTGGCGGCTCGTGACTAAAAATTCTAGGGGTGCTGTCTCTAAGAATGGGTTGAAATAATTACTGAAATAAAAGGATGAGCATTGAGCAATGAATAAAAGCTTCAAAAGTTATTGAAAAAGTTATTGTTCTTGATTATTTCAATTGTAAATAAAAAATTTAGGGGTACTGCAGTTCCGCAGTGACTACCGACGAGCCGCCACTGCATATGAAAGAATCATATAGCGATATGCAGATACTTTTGAAACATATTAATTATGATAAACACTCCTGCTTATCACATCTCCAGATCGAGCCTGGTTTGATGAAAAATTTTGTAAAAGCCATGAATAAATTCGGATCTGGGTTTCTATATCTAAAACAGAAGTTCACTAGAATGAGCGAAGCAAGAGCCGGTAACTTGGTCATCGGAATGGGTAAAAGGAGGGAAAGAGGAAGAAGACGTAGTAGAGCTGCTGGAGAGGTCGTTGGGTGGATGCCAGAGAGAGCAAGAAGAATTAGAATTGGTTGAGGTTTCACATTTACCACAAATAATCTAGCTCAACGCCGAAATTATGCCTCTTAACAATACTTAGCACTTTATTGAGCTATAGCTTCCCTCTAAACACCGTTTATAAAGTTTATATATATATATATATATATAATATATATACCTTCGTAACCTTTGGTTAACTTCCGCTCGAATTGTTCATTCTGACGAAGGTCAAGCTTTTCACTCCACCTTAGACCTACAGTTTAACCTGGAATTCGAACCACGCCCCACCAGCAGCCCAGCGTCTTAACCACTAAGCCACCCAGTGTACCCATTTATCTACCAACCACTTTCTTTATTGTGTGGAAGGAAGAACAGCTGGGTTTTGCTGCGTGCCGGCTGCCGTCACCGGGTCTCGATCCCGGGGCCGATGGATTCGCAGTCAGCGATATATATATACGGGTATGCATATACACACGAGTATATATATGTGTTTAGATTTGACTCGTGTAAATAAGGATTTGTAAATATACATAAGGAATTATTATTAGCCACAAATTCGACAAACATTACGTGCCTTTACCTAATTTTGATATGCTGATTTAAAAAATGCCATAAAAAAATATGTCACACCCTTGATTAATTTAATAGGTCATTTTTAGTGTGCAGTAGGAAATCACGTAGTACACGACACTTTCCAGCTAAGAAATCTAATTAAGCTCTGTCTGTATGTCTGTACTGCCTATTTCATGATCTTTATATCATTTAACAATTGTATTTTCAAATGCATTCCAGTTTGTATGTATTCTAGAGACTTGTGTTCCATTTTATGAGAAGTAAAAGCAGTCGTAAGTTTATAGAAAACTGCTTATATCCGAAAATTTTGTCAGTATCATAACTAAAAAACTAGACATGACGGAGAATTTTGAGTATTGTCATTGAAATCAACATGACCAAATTAACCAAGTGAAGTCTCTTTTGTATAGGCTAAAGACAAAAAGTTGAAAGTTGTTGTCTAGTGCAAGTGTTTGCGGAGAGACAAGCGACTGCGAAAGCATGCGAAAGGGACTGAAAGGTATACATGGCATTTAGAGATCTTGAAAAATCGTATGATAGTGAGCAGAGAAGCATTGTGGCAGATTTCGAATATTTATGGTATTAGTGGTAGCTTCATGAATGCGATGAAGAGGTCTTATGATGGAGGGTCATGTGTGATAGTAAATAAGGAACTGAGTGAATGGTATGATACAAGTGTAGGCAAGACAGTTCGTAGATTGTATATAGTGTATGTTCTTAGTTTAAATTATGTAGGCTACTTTGGTAGCTGTGTAAATAGTTGTATGTTAATTAACTAACTTGAGATTGGCAGTTTCCAAAGTCTTCTTATGCCTTGGATAACCTTGATAGGCCCGAGTGGCTTCATGTTTTCCAAATGAAATGTAAATCATTAGTGTCCATCAAGGATGTGTGATGTTCGTCGCTGTTCAATCCGTTTATGGATGGAGTCATGAACGAAGTGAAAGTACGCATGCTAGAAAGAAGAATGAATCCGGAGTGTGATGGGGTTAGGTGGGGCCTCTCGATTCTGTTGTATGCGTATGATGCTGTTGTAGTGAATACTCTTATTTTAGTTTCAAGATAAATGTTAATTTTACCGTCTTGAATTTCGGAATAGTATAAATTCATTTTAAATTAGTTACCCCATTATAATTCAATTGTGAACCACATTAATACTAATTTTATGTATACTATATTATTTTATTGTATGTAAACATAATTAATTATATATCACAATTGTCAGTTAATTATTTATATTCAAATATTTATTTTAATCTAATACCATGTCCATTTTACAAATAAAAATAGAAAACCAAGGTTATATTTTCCACCTTTGGTACTGTCGCAGTTTCGCCTAACGGACTCAATACGGCTAGTGAGATAATCACTGGTTGGCACTTAACTAGCGGCAGTGCTTATGGCTACATCATCCAGGTTAACCTATACCGGATAGATGCGCTACGGTCCCAAGCCGTAGCTTGCCTAGGCCGACGACGACGACGTAAACCAACAATTGGTGACCCCGGAGCTGGATTACCCCTTTTACCCGAACGACTAGGACTAGACTGTAATGTCGTTCGTGCCCATCACCCCCTTCACCCGAACGACTAGGACTAGACTGTAACGTCGTTCGTGCCCATCACCCCCTTCACCCGAGCGACTAGGACCAGACTGTAATGTCGCTCGTGCCCTCTGCCCCTCACCCCTGCCCGTGCGCTCTGTGCCTGCGCTCGTCTCAACCTCCACTCCTTCGTTGGTAACTTGTCGTCTTGCTTGTACGTCAGCAAGCATAGGAGAAGATGCCTGACGACGCTGGTGCCATCTCCCACTTGAGCGTAAAGCTCCCCGTCTTCTGGCCGGGTGATCCATTTATTTGGTTCCACCAAGTGGAATCACAATTCAACTTGGGAAGGATCACCGCTAGCAGGACGAAATACGATCATGTTTTGTCCTCTCTACCAGCGAGCATCATCTCTGAAGTCCGTGACGTCATCGTATCTACTTCCACGAGTGAGGACCCATACAACGATCTGAAGTCTGCCATCCTGTGCCGCACCACTGTCTCCGAGCGTGAGAAACTACATCAGTTAATCTCAAAAGAAGAACTTGGAGACCGTAAGCCCACTCAAATGCTGAGGGCTATGCAGTGCGCTCTAGGCGAACGCGCACAAACCTTCGATAAGGACATCTTTAGACAGTTGTTCTTGCAGAAACTTCCTCCATCAGCTCAGCGTGTCTTGGCCACTATGGATCCTGCTACTCCAGTTGATAAACTAGCAGAAACTGCCGACAAAGTAGTGGAGATTGACACAGCTCCGGTCAACAACGTGAACACACAATCGGAACTGGAGTTGAAAGTGAAGAGTTAAGTCAACAACTCAACCACGTTTGTTCTCTGCTACAAAATCAACGGCAAAGAAGCCATTCTCGGTCAAGATTTACGAAGAGGCATCGTTCGAGTTCCGGGAAGATCTGCTTCTACCACTCGAAATTTGGAAAGAAGGCTAGGAAGTGCATCTCCCCTTGCAATTTTTCGTCGGAAAACCCCAGCAGCGAGTCCTAATGGCGTCTAGTACTCGCACTGCCAACCTGTTATTCATAAAGGACAGGAACTCTGGTGTCAATTTCTTGGTCGATACCGGAGCGTCAGTCAGTGTATTCCCTCAAAAATCTGGTCATACGCACTCGGAATCTCCGCCTCTATACGCTGCTAACGGTTCACGCATACCCACGTACGGTACTCAGTCGCGTGAACTAAACTTGGGCCTTCACCGATCCTTCAAGTGGATTTTCATCTGTGCTCAAGTGCAGCATCCCATAATCGGCGCTGACTTCCTCCAGCATTTCAAACTCCTGGTGGATCTTGACAAGCGACGCTTATGCGACCAGGCCACACTGCTTTCTGTTCTTGCCAAACAGGTTGCCCTTCCGGACGCCTCGAACTCTGCACTTTCCCTCGTTCCCCCTAATTCCATGTACCAGTGCCTTTTCCAGCGATATCCAGGAATTCTTCAACCGATGCAGATGGGTGATACCATTAAGCACACCATTACCCATCACATTACAACAAAAGGTCCCCCTGTGTTTGCAAAACCCAGACGTCTTGCCCCGGACAAACTGAAAGCTGCCAAATCGGAATTCCAGCTTATGATAGATCTTGGGATAATAAGACCTTCCAAAAGCAGTTGGTCCTCTCCCCTACACCTGGTCCAGAAGAAGTCAGGAGACTGGAGACCATGTGGGGATTACCGGTTTTTGAATTCGACAACCATCCCGGACCGATATCCGGTACCAAATGTCCAAGACTTTACTTCTCTTCTCCACGGCAAATCTATCTTCAGTAAAATAGATCTCGTTAAGGCTTTCCACCACATTCCCGTAGAGCCTTCGGATATTCCCAAGACTGCAGTTTGTACACCATTTGGGTTATTCGAATTTGTGAAGATGCCGTTCGGGCTACGGAATGCTGCGCAAACCTTTCAGAGGTTTATAGATGAGGTCACCAGAGGCTTAGACTTTGTTTATGCCTACATCGATGATTTGCTTGTGGCCAGCTCAACGGAAGAGGAACATAAGGAACATCTTTCACTCCTCTTTCAACGCTTAGAACAATACGGTGTTACTATTAATGCATCTAAGTGTGTGTTTGCACAGCCAACCTTGGAATTTCTTGGTCACACGATTTCGCAGCACGGAATTACCCCCCTTCAGGACAAGTGTGAAGTGATAAAAATTAAAAAAAAAAAAAAAAACCCTATGCCAAATAATCAGCGTGAGTTACGTCGGTTTCTAGGTTTGGTAAATTATTACCACAAGTTCATTAAAAACTGTGCCAGTGTTCTTGCTCCTCTACACGCTATGATCACACACAAACGCAAGGTAACGAAATTGGTATGGTGTAGCGATAGTTTACAGGCGTTCGACAATGCCAAAAATGCTATCAATAGTGCATTGTCTCTGTCATTTCCTATCAGTGATGCCCCCCTAACTCTGACGGTCGATGCATCAGATGTTGCGATCGGTGGGTGTTGGAACAAACCATTAACGGTCAACAAGCACCCATCGCGTTTTACTCGAAAAAGCTGCAGCCAGCCCAAACGCGTTATAGTGCTTTCGGACGTGAACTTCTTGCTATTTACTTAAACGTGAAGCATTTTCAACATTTCCTTGAAGGCCGAGAGTTTTGTGTTTTTACCGACCACAAACCTTTGGTCACTGTCTTCAATAAAAACAGCTGTAACCACTCTCCCAGAGTCATCAGGCAACTCGATTATATCTCGCAATTTACCACAGATATCCGCCACATCAAAGGTGTCTTGAACACTCCAGCGGATGCACTTTCAAGAATAGAGATTACTTCTGTTACCCTCAGCTCTACACTGTGGAATGCTATTGCACAGGATCAAGATAAGGATACGGAACTACAAGACCTGCTCAGAGAAGACTCCACTCACTCACTTTCCCTCAAGAAAATGAGTATGCCAGGATTGTCTGTGCCCCTCTATTGCGACGTATCAACAGCTGCTATTCGCCCTTATGTCCCTCCATGTCACAGACAAGCAGTCTTCACGGATCTTCATAAGCCCTCCCATCCTGGTATCCGTGCTTCGCAACACCTGGTTACCTCTCGCTTTGTTTGGCCCTCGATGCGGAAGGATGTCAAACATTGGACCAAAACGTGCCTTGCCTGCCAGCGTGCCAAAGTCCAAAGGCACACCAGGTCCCCCTTTGACGCATTTCCGCCCCCATCCCAGCGATTTGAGGTAATTCATGTAGACATTGTTGGCCCTCTTCCAGTGATTCAAGGCCAACGTTATCTGCTCACCTGTCTCGACCGCTTTTCCAGATGGCCTGAAGCCATCCCACTTCCTGATATCCAAGCGGACACTGTTGCAAGAGCCTTTCTTCATGGATGGGTATCAAGATTTGGATTGCCGACAAAAGTCATCACTGACCAAGGTCGCCAATTTGAGTCTTCGCTTTGGAAGAAGTTTACCAGCTTGTTGGGTACAGTACATGCGCATACCTGTGCGTATCATCCGCAAGCTAACGGCCTCGTCGAACGCTTCCATCGCCAGCTGAAGTCATCCCTTATGTGTCACGAAGACTCCCATTGGATGGATAAGCTTCCACTCGTGTTGCTTGGTATTCGCTCTGCATTTAAGAGTGATCTGAAGACTACAGCGGCTGAACTAGTCTATGGAACAACACTGCGGCTACCAGGTGGCTACTTCACTGCAGGGGATAAGTCATGTGATCCTACGGAATTCGCTCAAACACTTTCCTCTCACATGCAGTCCCTTCAGCCTGTTCCCCCTCGATTGACTAGCCAACAGAACATCTTTGTTTCCCCAGCCCTCCAGTCTTGCACCCACGTTTTCGTTCGTGTACCTGTCCCAAAACGGCCTCTCCAATGTCCATATGACGGGCCCTATGAAGTTCTCCGACGTACGCGCAAATCATTTCTCATCCAGCGCGGTTCCAAGGTCGACAAGGTTTCTATCGATCGTCTTAAGCCTGCGTTTTTGGAATCAACCTTAAGTGAGGTACATGTAGCTACCAAAAAGGTCAGCGGAAATCTGTGTCGTTCGGAACTCTTTGAACTTCCTCTCTGGTGGGGGAGTGTGTAGTGAATACTCTTATTTTAGTTTCAAGATAAATGTTAATTTTACCGTCTTGAATTTCGGAATAGTATAAATTCATTTTAAATTAGTTACCCCATTATAATTCAATTGTGAACCACATTAATACTAATTTTATGTATACTATATTATTTTATTGTATGTAAACATAATTAATTATATATCACAATTGTCAGTTAATTATTTATATTCAAATATTTATTTTAATCTAATACCATGTCCATTTTACAAATAAATAATAGAAAACCAAGGTTATATTTTCCACCTTTGGTACTGTCGCAGTTTCGCCTAACGGACTCAATACGGCTAGTGAGATAATCACTGGTTGGCACTTAACTAGCGGCAGTGCTTATGGCTACATCATCCAGGTTAACCTATACCGGATAGATGCGCTACGGTCCCAAGCCGTAGCTTGCCTAGGCCGACGACGACAACGTAAACCAACACTGTGCTATTTGCCCATGGTGAGTGTAATATGCAAGGGGCTGTTGAGTTTTGTGACGGTGGTAGACAAAATTGTGGAAAGAGCAAATTTCGGACTGTCATATGATGGTTGATGGTGAACGGTAGATTTAAAAAAAAAACATTTGGGATGTATTCTGTACGAAAGAGGCAACAGTGCAGATGAAGTTAACAGTAGAGTGAATCAATAAAGAAAAGCGAGATGCTGAGAGATGTTTACATGAAGATGTGTTACAGGCACTTCTGTATGGTTTTAAAACGTTAGCATGGCACGAAAGGGAGAAGACAATTGTAAGAGCAGTTGTCATTGACAATCTGAGTAGACTAGTATGTGTAGCGTACGTCGGACTGATAGAGTAAGAAATCGTGTGGTGTTCAGAAGTCAATGGAGATGAAAATTGAGGAAAGTGTGCAAAGGTGGTCTGGACATGCTGAAAGAATAAAAGATCATAGGTGTGTTTGTGTTTGCAAAGGTGAGTAAACGTGTATTTGATCTGGGTGAGGCATGAGAGGTAGCTGCAAGTAGGTTGAAATGGAAGAGGTTTGTTCGAAGTATGTAAGTAGGAGTCTGACTCTTTTGGCAAATCCTGGAAGCGCCACCATGCATGGTGTATAAAGGGTCGCTTAGTTGTGGAATTTAGCTATGTAATCGTGGGAGCTGATCCATCAGGATGTGTATGTAAACAGAAGTGCGCGATTTAGTCAACCTTTTCTCTTATTCACTACCCTCTGTCTTTCGCATGGGAGCTGTTTCTGCCTTCTCACCCCAATACATTAGGAAATGAGGTTATTTCATTTGATCGGCTAAAAAGGAAAGGTGTCTTCAACAACATGCGAATATTCTGAAAAGGATGTTGAATTTACATTACATTAATTGAAAAAAATATATACACACACACACACACACCACACACACACACACACACACATATATATATATATATATATATATATATATATATACATATACGTATATATAATGAAGAATCACTTCTTCCGATCCCGAGTTTGAGGGAGAGAGAGAGAGAGAGAGAGAAACTAAATGTGAATTAGACTTTGTTATATGGACTTAATGTACATTTTACAATGTTTAGGGGACTATTTTTTAAATTAATTTAACAATATATTTTCTGAAAAGGCATAAATGGTATTCAAAATACGCAATAGGGCCTACCCAATTATTCAATCATATTTTCACTCCTTATTTCGCGGGAGCGGAGTAAATTTAATAACAGGGGATCTATCAGTGTATGTATATGTAAGTACTTACGTATTAACGGGGGGCCACCACATATTGATGATTGTTTAGGTTAGGTTGTAATATTTTCGTAAGTTGAAAATTTCTAATACATCATATTTTTTAAATAGCAATATTTTTTAAAATATTTTTTTATACAATTTTCTGAAAAAAATATATTTTTTTTAGGCTTATTCATGATGAATCAACTTCCACAGCAATGGATATTTGGAGGCATTTGTCGTCAAACAAATGTTGTTTCTAATGTGTAACATGTATTAATCATTGTAAATATTTGAAATATAAATCATTGTAAATATTTAAAAAAATATTGCTATTTAAAAAATATGATGTATTAGAAATTTTCAACTAACGAAAATATTACAACTTAACCTAACCGGTGCTACTGTAGTATGCGGTCTACCGTTAAGTTTCTACTGTAGTATGCGGTCTACCGTTAAGTTTCTACTGTAGTATGCGGTCTTCCGTTAAGTTTCTACTGTAGTATGCGGTCTACCGTTCAAAATATTTAAAATGAATTGAAAATGAATTGAAAGGAATTATAATTTAATTTACACAATTAAGGAATTATTAAAGAAGTTAAACATACTACTACCGCATACTTAACGGTAGACCGCATACTACAGTACGCCCTTGATGATTGGTTAGGTTAAGTCGTGATATTTTCGTTAGTTTTAACGAAAATATCACGACTTAACCTAACCAATCGTCAAGGGCGTACAATTAACCTAATAATAAAATAATAAGAAGATAAGAAGCTATAATTAAAAGGTAGACCGCCGAATCGTAGGTAGACCGCATACTACAGTAGCACCACCTAACCAATCATCAATATGTGGTGGCCCCCCGTTAATACGTAAGTATATATATATATATATATAGTCGGCATATTTCAACTCATCGTTCAATTCTGACTGTAACCCTTTTTGCATAGGCCCAGCTCAATTGTCTTAGCGTGAAACCTCGAAGGATAAAGCGAGTGTTTAGGTTAAATTACTTTTCTGATAAAAGAATACTTATTACTCTTAAATCATGGGTCCTATTCTAATATCGTTTCAGATTGCAATAACATGCTAAGTTAGCCTTAAAATTATTGCCTAATTCATGCTGAACTGCAGCAGTTAGGTGTAAATGGTCGGTCCTCAAATCAAAGGTACGTCCATACACCGACAATATTATGGCTGTTTCGAATAGGCTACCCAGTGTACAATGGAATCCTTGCTTAAGACTACTTTCAAAATGTGTAGAGAAAGCGGGTTAGAGAGCTATGAACTCCTTCAAGGAAAAGAAACATGCATACCGGAATAAACATGCATAATTGAGACTGCATTCCATCACATACCACAGTTATAATAGCATTAGATTGCTCGAACGAGAGTATACTGTGTCAGTAGCCCACAACAACAAAACTTGAGGCACTAACTGTACCTTTTCACTTTCCTGAAGTGCCTTTGATTTTTTCGTGAAATAATTTTCATATATATATATATATATATATATATGTTTTTGTGTGTGTTTGTGTGCACGCGTGTGTGTGTGAGAGAGAGAGAGAGAACATAATTCAGAATATTTGTTACTAATACGAAATTTCTTATCGTGTAGAATCACTGAAATGCGAGAAGAAAGTCAAATTATATGAAGATTAAAAAAAACAATATTTCAGACGCATTTAAACTTTGTATATGAACTTAATATACATTTTATAATATTTTATAATAAGAAAAGCGCTGTCGCGTCCTATGCATCATCGGTTCTTCACAGTTAGATTTGAAGTGTTAAGCAGCGGCTGGTCTGATAAGTTGTTGGATGGGTGACCCCTACCTTCTACGTTTAGATGATATAGCGGCTTAGAGAGCTGGACCCCACATAAAACTGTAGGTCCTCTCTGCCATATGACCTTTGTCGTTACGAAGGAAATTAAAAAGTCCCAGAACTTTTTTAATGCATGAAGGAGGGGGCCAAGGCGGATTAATGTAGTAAGCTGAAGTTATTAATGACAACATTATATTCACTTCTTTTTGTAATGGTTAATTTTCTTATGATAATGTATTTTATTTGCTAAACTCAGTTTAGTTTTACATTATTTTATACTATTTTTACATCTTGGAGAAGAAATTTAGCGTCAAATAATTTTACTAAAAAGGCAATAAAAATGTTACTCTTCCCCTCAAAATCTTTTATACAGTTTTCTTTGTGTACACAAAGAATGGATTTTTTAGCACAGCCCTATATAAATCGCAAGTGGGTATAAACATAAAATAAGGAACAAGTGTAGTTTACGTACCCCTGACGCAAAAAAGGACAGAAACTACACTAGGTTAAAGTTGGGGAATGTAAACTACACTAGGATCATTAGGAGACATTTTGTAAATTAATCCATCAAATAAAATGTTAAAACTAGCGAAAATTTTACGACTTAACCTAACCAATAGTCAATTTATGTGTGTGTGTATATATATATATATATATATATATATATATATATATATGAAAATTATTTCACGAAAGTAACACGTGAAAAATATTTATGATGAATAAAACCACGAAGGAAAGGAAACACAGATGGTGCTCAAGCGCTTTCGTCTAATGACATCCTCAGGAACACTGAAGTACATAAAGAATTACAGCCTATATATAGGTTACAAAAAAAGGAGAGGAGGGGCAACCCCTTGTCGCCCCTCCTCTCCAATATTTATATGGAGTTTTTCGAAATTACTTACATTCCGAGAATCCTGGGGGTTGGCATCCCTTGGTTGCGGTACGTCGACGATATTTTGTGTATCTGGCCCATGAATCATGACCTGGATAACTTCCTCCTTCAGTTAAATGATCAAGTCCCCTCTATTAAGTTTACTTTAGAAGTGGAACAAGACAATTCAATCCCATTTTTGGATGTGCGTGTACATAGGGAAAGCCCAGGTTTTAAGTTTAGTATCTATCGGAAAAAAACAAACAATTTGTCCTACGTACACTTTTACTCGGGACATGACACCCCCACTAAGAAGGCCATTTTTTCTTCAATGTTTCTCCGCGCCCTTAGGATCGCCAGTCCGGAATACATCGATGCCGAATTAGAAAAAATGAACGGTATCGGAAGTGATCTGTGTTATCCATCTGCGTTTATGGAATCTTGTCTCAACAAGGCAAAACGAACTTTCTATCGCGTCAATAATAACACTCTTACTTTGTCAAAAAATATTTTAGTACTTCCATTTTTCCAAGGCTTTTTAGGCATTGCTAATGTACTTAAACTTTTGGATATTAATGTAGTATTTTCATATAACAGTATTGTGAAAAATATCATAGTAAAAAATAGCCCTACCAATAATTCAGGCATTATCTATAAAATTGGTTGTAAACAATGTGATTCCTTTTACATAGGTCAGACGGGAAAGGATTTGCACACACCTATAAAACAGCATCAATATTCCGTTAGAACAGGACAATTGTCCAGTGCCATTTTTGTCCATTTGTCAGAGTTATCCCACTGTATTGATTGGAATAATGCTTCAGTTTTATTCCACTCTAGCAACATCGTTAATAGAAATATTCTTGAGTCTGCCATTATCCAACTAACAAATAACTTCAACATAAGCAAAGGTCTTTTTCAACTCGATCCTGTTGTTTTGAATTCCTTCAGAACAGATTTAGATAAGGAAGGTAGAACGCTAAATCTTTGGTAAAAAATTTGTATGCCACCCTAATAACTTTTATTTTTCAATTTTTATATACAAAAAAATAGGGCAGAGTGCTAAAACCCCGGCAGATTTCCAGTATAAATTTGATATATATATATATATATGTTTTTTATCTATAACATTGTTTGGAAACAAATCTTTTAATCTTGTGCTAAAAATCGATAATTGTTCAATTTTTATATACAAAAAGAGCAGAGTGCTAAAACTTGGGCAGATTTCCAGTATAAATTTGTATATATATATTTTATTTTATTTTTTTTATCTATAACATTGTTTGGAAACAAATCTTTTAATCTTGTGCTAAAAATCGATAGTTTTTCCTTATAAATTTATAAATTTGTGTGCCCCCTTCCACAATCCTTTAATTTCGTTTCTCCGTTTATTGTATATATATATATATATATATATATATATATATATATATATATTTTTTTTTTTTTTTTTTTTTTTTTTTTTGTAACCTATATATAGGCTGTAATTCTTTATGTACTTCAGTGTTCCTGAGGATGTCATTAGACGAAAGCGCTTGAGCACCATCTGTGTTTCCTTTACTTCGTGGTTTTATTCATCATATATATATATATATATGTATATAAGGTTGTAACATATATTCTGCTCGATTTTTTAGTTCATTCAGAACAAAAATTAAATGACTTATAAGGACAAATTTGCTCCAGTTTTTAGTTTATTCACAACAAAAATTAAATGACATAATGACAAATTAATCATCAATATAATTCTCTTCTTTTTCTATAACTTCCTCCCACCTGTAGAAAAGTTTTTTTATGCCACGTTCCAAGAAATCCCATTGGTTTCGAGTTAAAAAAAGCGATCACTTCGTTTTCGATAGCTTCCCTGGATTGCAACTTTTGTCCATCTAGTTGGTGTTGCAGACTTCTAAATAAATGGTAGTCTGAAGGTGCGATGTCCGGAGAATAAGGTGGGTGAGGCATTTTCTCCCAACCAAATGTCTCTAATTGTGCAGTGGTGATTCGAGCAGTGTGAGGGCGCGCGTTATCCTGTTGGAATAGAACACCTCTGCGATTAATTAATGCAAGACATTTTTCTTGTAATGCCATCTTCAATCGTTGGAGTTGTTGGCAGTAGACTTCAGCTGTGAGTGTTTGGTTATCTGGCAGAAGCTCAAAATGAATAATTCCTTGCATATCCCACTAAACGCATAGCAAAATTTTCTTTGGATGGGGTCCATTCCTTGGCTGAGGTTCAGGCTTTGTTTCACGACTAAGCCACTGATGTCGACGCTTAATATTGTTATAGAGGACCCATTTTTTATCCACAGTGACGATGGAACTCATACAACATCACATGTCGAATATGCTCTTTCAATTACTGTAATATTGTAGGGGTGGCGTTGTAACTGTATGAAAAACATCAGAAAAAACATTCATTAGCCTAATCCTCCACTAGCCTAAGCCTACACTAGCCTAAGTCATTCTGTATCGTGATAAAACATGTGTGAACGTGTCGCCGCGTATATTTTGCAACATTTCTAAAACTATTTAACATTATCTTGAGGTTATTCTATTATCTATCGCCCGTTTTCTAATCGAGCAGAATTTATGTTATAACCTGATATATACACAGTATATATATATATATTATATATTATATATATATATATATGCTATACATGAAAGTCGCCCATCAGCACAAAGCCCTCACGCGAAACACGATACGCAATGCGAGATATCATTCGCTCGCTGCTCACGTGTTTGCCTTTCAACCAGCCCCAAAGTGCTCAGCGTGTTCTCACGTCCACTTAGGAACTCCGCATGAAAATTCAGCTACCTTGGATACAAAATGCTTTGACTTTGAAAACTTCGCACTCTCTTGCTAGCTGACTCACTCATGTGAGAATGGATTCCTTCGTATATAAGGAGGGTTCCAGCGTTTGAGAATCAGATACTTGAACAGATCTCCGCGGGTGAGATGTTTGAATGGATCTCCGCGGGTGAGATTCTTGAATGGATCTCCGCGGGTGATGGGTGCGAGTCACTCCGTATGAAAATAGCTTGTGCTTGAGATCGTAGAACGGGCCGGCGAGT
The DNA here is from genome assembly GCA_023014485.1 of Bathynomus jamesi. Lineage (NCBI taxonomy): Eukaryota > Metazoa > Arthropoda > Malacostraca > Isopoda > Cirolanidae > Bathynomus > Bathynomus jamesi. Next base: position 728,652 of record JAJOZX010000943.1, read on the forward strand.
GCCTTAGAAGAGGATCTCCCCTGGGTGGAGAGGTGCATTTCACCCTGTAGGGAAATTGCTTTGAATTGGAATATCGGGTTTGAGGATCTGACTGAAGGAAATGCCAGCAGACTCAAACATTATTTAATTGAACGTAACCTTAAATGTCAATTCTAGAATTAAGAATTAAATCATTATAACTCTTATAAACTTGCTAGAAGAAATATTTTATTATAACCAAATCTTGTTCTGTGAAGAAATACCTGGTTGTAATCCGCTTTTAATCCACTCTTGACTTTGCGGAAGTACGGGTTAGGAAAAGATTATAGGACCCTTAAATGAAATTTATTTTCGGCGTGCCTTGTGGTCACGGTTGGGTCAGACATTGATGCCTAGTCGATCTAGGAGTGCTATATTATACTCTGTTGGAGTAAGTCGATTCTACCCGACGCGTCCCGACCAAGAGCCACAGGTATAATATAATGGTGTCAGGTGTGGGGGGTCCAGGTAAATATTTCCTGGCTCATTTCCTACAGATACCAGTCAAGACACCAGAAGTATATATATATATATATATATAATGCCTCTCCCAGAGTTCAGGCAAGGTCAGGATGTTACTCGAGAGAGGGTATTACTTTAACACTCCTGGATTCAGAAATAGTTTACTCTTCGTATTCCCACAATCGAGGAGTACTGTGTGGGCTCGTGATTTTCTTTTTCCCAGTTATCAAAGTCCAAAAAGTAGAAAATAAACACAACGGCTTACACGATTTTTAATTTGAATATAGGCGAGATAAATAGAATTGATTAGAGTGAATGAAATGTTTCTTTTGTACAAAACAGAGAGTTAATAATAATCATACTAATAAAAGTTTCATAATTATAATATGGTTACTTTTTCTTCATTGTAAGATATGAAATAAGCCAGAGACCCCTCTAAGACACCCTTGTCCGTTCTGAGACCCCAAGCTTATATGAATCAATTCTAAGCTACTGATCTTTTTCTAAACAGTCAGGCTTAATTTGAAACCTCATAAATCTTCCAAATTCGAAAAGCAATTCCCGTTAACGGACCGAAACCCTTTCAGCTTGGAGACCCTCTCCAGGGATCTGCCTTAAGGGCGCTGATCGCCTTCTTATATAGTCAAAGGAACGGAACTTGGCTCCGCTATCACGCAAGCGGTTGACGTCACCTGAGAACATTGTAGAACCGAGCTTCTTAACAACTGTTTTTCCCAAGTGAAATCAAAGAAACTGTCTGCGTCACTGCATATAAATTGACGATTGATTAGGTTAAGTCGTAATATTTTCGTTCGTTTTAACGTTTTATTTGATTAGGTATACGCGGACAAAGTTAGGGAACCCAAACTGCACGAGGATAATGTAGGGGACCGGAAACTACACTAGTATAATGTAGGGGAACGTAAACTACACTAGGCACCACAGGGGGACGTAAGCTACCTTGCTCCGAAAATAATGTTAGAACATTATATATATATATATATATATATATATATATATATATATATATATATATATATATATATATGGGAGAATCACTTTTATATGAAAATGAAAAAGTTTATTGGTCCCCCATACCCCATATCCCAAATAATAATAATAATCATAATAAGAATAATAATAATAACAATAATACTAATATTTGGGGATATGATAGAAACTTTAATGCATGGTGAAAGGTGAAAAAGTAAATAAGTTACTACTAAAGCTAAAATCTGGATTAACAATTAAATTAATATTTTTTTATAATATAATTTAAAGGTAAATTTGGGTATAGTAAGACAAAAACATGCTTTAAATAATTCTTTAATACGTTGTAAAAGGCGAAAAATGGATAAGTTACCCTAAAATAAAATCTAGTTTTATTTTAAAATTAAATTAATATTTTTTATAACAAGATTTAAAGATATATTTGTATATTAAATAAAAAAAATTGTTTTTGCTTTAAATTTGGGTTACCATATTTGAGTTTTTGTTTAAAAGAGCGCCGAGCTGACAACACATGGCCTCGTGGTGGTTTTCTACCACGAGAAGTTCAATAGCTTTAACTATTGGCTGTGCTGTTTTTTGAGACCTTACTGGTCTCTTATGGCCTCATAAACGTATTTTGAGACCACATTGGTCTATCAGACGTTAGTAAGTAAGAGGCGTAGGTAAGTCGGATATGTAATACTGTGTTACTGCTGTGGTCTTGGAGTCTATACTTAGAAGATTGGTGTAGCCCTCATCTCGCCTACGTGTTGTTGATAGGAGGAGCTCCTAAAAGTCATTTATACTGTGTTACTGGCAAACGTACATGCATACACATCCACATACCTACATTTCATATACTTTTGTGGGGCTGAGCTGCCTTTGCTTAGGATACCCCGTGGAGTTCGCATACACGCATATATATAAAAGAAACTTTTCTATACATGCATACACACCCAAATATATATATATATATACACATTTCAACTGCAAAGAACACGCAGTATAATTAACGTAAAGAACGACGCTTGTATAGGAGAACACTCCGCGGAAGATGAAGAGGGAGAAAGAACAAATGAAAAAATGAGGTAACCACCCGGGAATCGAACCCGGGTTCGATTCCCGGGTGGTTACCTCATTTTTCATTTGTTCGTTCTCCCTCTTCATCTTGCGCGGAATGTTCTCCTATACAAGCGCCGTTCTTTACGTTAATTATACTGCGTGTTCTTTGCAGTTGAAATGTATATATAGGTGCGGCATGCGGAAGGTGCCCCCCTCGGGGCATTGGTTTCTGTGCGTATGTAGGAGAATTACGACTTCTGATTGAGTGAGGACCATGGTGTAAGTGGTTATCATATCTGACCGGCAATCGGAAGATCCCGGGTTCGATTCCCGGGTGGTTACCTCATTTTTTCATTTGTCCGTTCTCCCTCTTCATCTTGCGCGGAATGTTCTCCTATACAAGCGTCGTTCTTTACGATATATATATATATATAATTTAGGGTGATTCAAAAATATCGATTGTTAGATTTTTTCTGGGCCATCCTATAATTATGTTTAATTTGGTAAAAACTTAATGTATACAAAATTTCAGGTGATTCTAATGTATTTTAGGGGTCGCTACCGTAATCTAAACTATTACTTTTCTGTTTACTTCAGGAAATTAAGTTTTGAACTGTGACGTTTTTCTTATAATATCTGTTCCGTGTTATAAGTGCGTTAATGCACATAGAGCTAACAGTGCTGAGTAAACACAACACTCTTGTAACCATTTACACTCTGTTGTGACCGAATATTGAGGGCAACCGGCACTTGTACAATGTACTGTCTGTACAGCTATAATTCAGTAGTCGTCTGACTGTCGTGAGTGCAAGAGGTTCTGCTGTCGACTCTTGTCATAGAACCCCCGCCATCTTCTAGCAGGGGTACTGCTATGCACAAAAGAAAAGATACTGATGTTTGGCCTATTGGACAACCATCAGATACACTTAAAACAACAGTTCTTCCATCAAAGCGAGAAACTATGGCTTTGTTTATGGCTTACAGAAACAAAACACAAACAATTCGAGAAGCCTGCTCGTCTACTGCAAATGATGTGTTGGCAGTTTGGGGAGGAGGACGAATTCCAACTAGAAAGAAGTCGCACGTTGTTGACAAAATTGAGAAACTGTTCAAAGAATGGCAAGGATTAAAGAAAATAAAGAGAATAAGGCGAAACAATAAAAAACTCTATTAGATAAGCAAACCAAATGGAACCAAGAATTAGATAGCCTGTTTGATATATAGTTGTTTCGCATTCATTGCCTGCATCATCAGGACCTGATATTGCAATTTTCAAACGATTTAGAATGAAATGGTCAAAATTAGACACAAAAAACTGCAGAACAGCATTAGATGATCCAAATGCGATACCCAATCATTTATGCCATGAAAATTTGGTTGTTTAAAACAATTTAAATTAACACCCAGAGAAGAAAAAGGCCTTAGAGATATCTGCCTCTTTGCTGTACACATATATGTTAAATCCTGGTTTACAGCGTCAGTTTCAGTTCTCGCTCCTCGTCTCGATTTAGAGATGTTGAAGAAACTGCAACTGTACAAACTAAAAGATGAGCGCATTGCAACTGTTGCCCTGAAGAAAATGATGAATCATTTAAGGTATCTTTCAGAGGAGTTCATAGCATTTGCTTTCTTTGATGATAGCGTGCTACACCAAACTAAAAACCGAATGAAGCAAGCATTGCAAAACGGCGCCGAACCAAATCCAAAGCAAAAAGCGGTTATTGACCCTGAAGTTATTGAAAACAGATAACTGGAAGACTTTGTTAGTGCAAATACAAAATAATTTTTTAATAGACTTGGTTTACCATCAACGTTTCTTAATTAATAAGAACTCTGAAGAGTGGAATGAAGATGACTGCTACAACAACGTAAAACAAGTCATAAGAAAAATTCAAGTTGTTAATGACAATGCAGAAAGAGGAGTTAGATTAGTCGATGAATACAACAAACTAATCACAAATGATGAAGAACAGAAACAGTATCTCCTCCAAGTGGTAAAGAAATATAGAGCTGCTCTTCCAAATAAAAACAAGAAGACAATATCATCATTAAGAAATTAACAGTGAAATATAATGAACAAAAGGTTATTATTATTACGGAAGTCTTATTATTATTACAGAAGAACTGTCAATTTGAAAATGTAGAGTGGTTATGATAGGCCTACCGGGGAACTTCCACTTAAAAAAAGGTAACGCGCCGTATGCTTTACCTCAAGGGTGGTGTGGAAACAGCATATATTTCTTATTTTGTGTCTGATTTTCAACTTATGGTAGCTACCCCTAAAAATTAATTTTTTTTTAATTCAAAATTTGCATGCATTATTTTTTTACCAAATTAAACATAATCAGAGGGTGGCCCGAAACAAAATTCCCAAAAAAAATTTTCGGTCAATTTTTTAATCACCCTAAAATTATATATATTAATGGTGGACCGGATGTCAGTTTCTCAACATCTGCGGATGCGGATGCGGATATTTAGCTAATCTATCAATGTAATATAGAATTATGAATATGACATAATTTTTCAAATTTCGTGATATTACTATTATGGCAGGCAATGCATAAGAATTAAAATTAATATTAATGTTTTCATTATGATAAAAATAATAACTTTCTCAAGAGTTTCAGCCACAGAAAATTCAATGAAACAATTTTTATTCAATTTTCTGTGTTACCAGGTATTTATATTTTGAGGTTTATATATTTGTTTGTTCATTAATAATTATAATTAATACTTTACATGAAATGTGCATGACTGGGCCTTACAAGCTACGTTATAAGCTAATTTAATTGTAAATTGCATAATTTATTAGAGGTAATATCCGCATAACATCCGCAGTCAGAAGTGCGGATGCGGATGCAGATGTTAAAAATGACGCGGATATCCGGTCCACCACTAATATATATATATTTGTGGCCTGAGCAGCCACGTTAGGTTACCCTTGGAGTTCACAGGGTTTACAGGGTGGCGCAAAAGTCAGGAACCATAGGCACATTTTAATAATTTGTGTTTTAATATGTGTTTTGTTCTTTTCAGATTTGTTGTTGAACCTATGGCGCAGAAATTGACAATAGATGAACGGGTGGAGATAGTTTTAATGTGTACAAGGCGTGGTAACACACACCGATCAGTTGCTACTGCTTTTAATGACAAACACCCTGAAATGCCTCCAGTTGTTCAGGCATCAGTTGGAAAACTGTTCACTCGCTTTAAAGAAACGGGAAGTGTTCATGATCGGCCGCGTAGTGCTGGCCAAAAAATTCAACCGATGTAGCAACATCACTAACGGTACTCACTTACCTCGACAACAGCCCACGTAAGTCCTTAAGAAAGTTAATCCAGAAAACGGGTGTCTCCAGAAGGTCCATTCAACGAATTCTTACAACGAATCGTTACCACCCCTACAAAGTTCAACTCGTTCAGGAACTGCATGGTGACGACACAGACCGTCGTGTAGAGTTCTGCCAGTGATTTCTACAACATCGACAGCTTCATCGAAGGATCATGTTCAGCGACGAAACGATATTTCACCTTACCGGTCGTGTCAATAGACATAATGCACGCTATTGGGTCAGTGAGAACCCCCACTGGATGGAGGAAGGACATGTGCAATTCGATCCACGAATTATGGTGTGGGCTGCGCTCTGTGGGAATCGGTTAATTGGTCCGTACTTTTTCGACGGCAGTGTAACAGGTGAAACATATCTGCATATGCTGCAAACATTTCTAATGCCCATACTGGACGACATTCCATTGGTAGAACGGGCGGAGATGTGGTTTCAGCAGGATGGTGCACCACCACATTTCGCAACCATCGTCCGGAGCTCTTTAGATGAAACATTCACAAGCAAGTGGATCGGACGGCGAGGGACCGTCGAATGGCCACTTAGGTCTCCAGACCTCACGCCTCTTGACTTTTTCTTGTGGGGCCATATCAAGTCGGTAGTCTTAGCTGATCAACCCAGAACCATACGTTCTCTAAAGGATAAAATCGCATCTGAGTGTGCCAAAATCAGTACCAATGTGTTAAGGAATGTTCAAACATCATGCATTCAACGCGTCAGAAAGTGTCTCCAAGTGGAAGGCTACCAATTTGAACATTTATTATAATTTAATATAATGTGCCTATGGTTCCTGACTTTTGCGCCACGCTGTATATATAATTTTTTTTTTGTTGGGGGGCTGAAGTGGGGTGGAGGCTGAAGGGGGTTCAAAAACACTGTTGCATGCAACGTTGCGATGTTGCAAGGTTGCATTGTAATTGCACTCGACTTTTTTGCGGTCATACTACTAGCATTATTGTTTTCGGTATCTTACTCAATATCTGGTCACTCAAATCCTGAACCACAACTGATTCTTCATGCATAACTACATTACTTAAAATGTACTCACTCATATAAAGACTATAAACAACAACAACAACAACAACAACAACAACATCTAGACGAAGACAAAGATTTACAAGAAAAAAAAGAAGACAAAAATTTAAAAGAAAAAGAAGAAAACAAAAATTAGGTGTGACGTCATTAGTATTGTTTTCAGTTTAAACAGTTTGGGTTAAATTTGAAAAATTTAGAAAAATATCTAATTTTTTCCTCAAGAAAAGTGTTGTGAATTTATTCTCGAGTTCTGGAAGCAGCACATAATTAATACATGTCAAAGAAACGAAATTTTTACTTTCTTCAATTTCTGCTAATATATATATATATATATATATATATATATAATTAGTAGTGGACCGGATGTCAGTTTTTCAGCATTCGCGGATGCGGATGCGGATATTTAGTTAATCTAGCAATATAATATAGAATTATGAATATATGACATAATTTTTCAAATTTCGTGATATTACTATTATGGCAGGCAATGCATAAGAATTAAAATTAATATTAATGTTTTCATTATGATAAAAATAACTTTCTCAAGAGTTTCAGCCAGAGAAAATTCAAAGAAACAAACAAGTTTCATTCAATTTTCTGTGTTACCAGGTATTTATATTTTGAGGTTTATATATTTGTTTGTTCACTAATAATTAATACTTTACATGAAATGTGCATGACTGGGCCTTATAAGCTACTTTATAAGCTAATTTAATTGTAAATTGCATAATTTATTACAGGTAATAACCGCATAACATCCGCAGTCAGAAGTGCGAATGCGGATGTTAAAAATGATGCGGATATCCGCAGATGCGGATGCGGATATCTGGTCCACCACTAAATTTTATATATATATATATATATATATATATATATATATATATATATATATATATATTAGTGATGGATCGAATAACCGCAACCGCAACCGCAACCGCACTACAACCGCACAAAAATTCACAACCGCAACCGTAACCGCAACCGCCGTTCCATAAGTGCGGTTGCGGTTGTAAAAGCTTAGTTAATTTTAATTTTAGGTTAATTAGAAATATTTCTTTTTTTAAAAAGAAAATGATGGGTCTCCTTATGCGTGGAGCGGGAACGTTGTACGATGAGAGGCGTTGCCGCTTGAAAGGTGAAAATGCAGCAAAAATATTATTCTTGAAATTCACACTGCCTGTCATTAAGTTTGATATCAGTTTTTCAAATGAATAATAATCCATTACTTTCCAATGGGTGGAGGCTGGGGAAAGTGGTAGGTGGGATGAACAGTGCGATGGGTCCTCGTCCCTCATCCTGGTAACACACTTAGTGCAAAATATGGTTTTAATTAATTTGACCTATTCTTTCATAATAGCTATATAAGTTTAGAATATACTTCATTTAAATAGTATTTATTTAGTAAATACCTTATGTTGAACACAAGTTTTGCAACACACAAATAGCGGTAGCGGTGTATTGCAAAACTTGTGTTCAACATAAGGTATTTACTAAATAAATACTATTTAGTATATATTATGTACCAAGTGTGGCTAAATCGCACTATAGTGGCTAAATCCAGTTAATAATTACGCATTTTTCCTAGTATATGATAACCGCAACCACAACCGCGGTTGGAAAAAATTTGACAACCGCAAACACAACCGCAACCGCGGTTGTGAAAAACCGACCACTCGATCCATCACTAAATATATATATATATATATATATATATATATATATGGTGTAGTCTATCCGCCCCGGGTTCGATTCCCGGTGAGAGCAGGCGACACGCAGCTTACCCAACTGTTCATCCTTCCATAAAAAATAGGCTCGTAGATAAATGGATACCCTGAGTAGCCGATTAGTTAAGACGCTGGGCTGCTGATTGGGTCCGGGTGAGGACTTTGTAATTTCTGTCCACCCATGGTCGGTCGCAGTTCGGATTGCACGTTAAGC